>OX595986.1:4805352-5232014 GCA_951394045.1 Nitzschia sp. DOCU1 | reverse complement strand
GCACTCCATATGCAACACAAGCGTAAACAGGGACCATGGGGTTGCTTCTCATCCAATTTAAAACAATGATGGGGTCATAATCCTTTTCGAACCTGGTAGTGTCCAAACGACGGCTTCATTAGTATGACAGTGCCAATAAAAAACGATTGACACCACACTTCGGCAAAGAAGAACTTACTGAAAGTACGTCGGTTCCAATAGCGGGTACTCGCAGCTGAACTCGCGGTACGCAATCCCCGCAGCGTTGATGGCAACGCAGCCTTCGGAAAGCCCCGCTGTCATTGTGAATGAAAGTGGAATATAAATGTCAGACACTCGTTGTTGATTTGAAAATGGCTCCAATGATGCCCCCCTACTGCAAAGAGAAGCACTATGTAGACCGATAGCGGCCGATCCCCGACCAAAGCTGCACAAGGAGAGGCACGCTTTTCGCGTTCTCTACGAGTTGGTTTTCTTTCCTTTGTTTACATGTGGCTGGCTGCATTTTGAACGTTGGCAGGCGGATCACCTGCGACACGAAAATGCTACGTCGTGAGTCGGCAGGCGTAAAATTGACGACTTTTGTATTTGAAAAGCAAGACTGCCGGCTGGCGAAGTCACGAGTCAAGGCAAGCGCGCTTTGGGATTCGCCTTGCTTCCGCGCGAAAACCAATGTTTTGAAAGTTCCAGCCACACCAACACTGGCTTGCGAGGTCGATCAAATGGTCCAACTAATCGAAAGCGAAAGATTTTGATTGGGAGTCCCAAACGGGAATCAAACACGTATGTGAGGTACGTGGCCAAAAAGTCCATCCGAGAGAGGAACAAAGCTTCACCTCTCTTCCGCCTCGTGATGACAAGAAGGCGAATTAACGTGGCTACGTTGCGTCGACTACACGTCAATGATTGCTGTCAGGCTGTCGACGAGAGAGCAAGCGTTGTTGGTCGGCCATCTGTCAGAATACGATCTCATTGTATGTTGACAACGGCACATTATATCTGCATTGCATTTCCAAATTCTCTCAAACCTCAAACTCGCTTCTGACGCTCCTCAATCGAAATCAAGATGAACCGATTCTCTACGCTCCTCGTTGTTGTCCTTTCCGTGTTGCGATTCTCGGCCGGTTTCGGTGAGTAGCAGCATTTCTCGCTTCCGACCGAATAATGTCCCGGATTTGTCGTCGTCTACGGCATGTGTCAATGGATTCACTAAACCGTCGTTGTCCTTTTGATTTCTTTACAGCTCCCATGTCGCGAACAACTGCCCCACGAACGATTGTCTTTGCTGAAGACGACAATTCTTATTCTAGCATCAACGCAGTTGAACGTGGTGTTTCGGTAGACCAGGATGGAAAGTCCAATGTCTGGGCTATTGAACCAAAGATGGAAGTCTCGACGAAAAGCAGCGAAGAAAATACTCAAACGGCCTTGATCGCTGGGGGTGGCCTTGCCGTTTTTGCCGTTATTGCTGGAATTGCTTTGACCAACCTTCCCGATCCCAACCAATTCTAAACGACTTTCCATATTCATATTTCGATAATGCATTCTGACGCCGGGGACGCGGACTCGCAAATACCCTCCCGCCTGCATTATCATCCAACTCCTTCTTCAGTAGGAGCCGATAAATAATAATGTACAGCTAAGCATTTTACTCCCACATCACGTCCCAACGCACTAAACGGTGCCACTTGTATATTTCACAAAGTCGTATGGAAAAAGCAATTTTCGTAGGAAAGAGCAGATGCACAGCAGTGACAAAAGGTAGCAGTATTGCAAATCTTTCCAACATGATGCGGCGGAGTCGTCGTTGACGACTTCCATACGTACGGAGCGGCGACGTAAGGAAAACGGAAATAAGCAGTAGCGTTGACAATGCTAGCAAGTCGACATGTGATACTCTACGAAAACAGCTCGCTATAATGGGGGATTATAGGTAGAATCGTAAACAAGCCTGGCCTAATAGTCGCTACTACGGAGGGCAACACACTTACTCAGCTGTCGGTGCCTTAGCGAACCTGTTGGGGAAGCATTGTAAAGATCAAAGTTTAGGAAATCAGATCGTTGTTTGCTTCACCAAAAGTACACGGCGCGAGAAAAGTTACTTACATGGTAGTGTACGGATCGTATTCCTGCCCCTCTTTGGCGATTCGATCATAGTGCTCCTGAAGCGAGATCTTGCCGAACTTTTCCGAAGGATCGGTAGTCAACATGTCTTCGACCGCGTAGTACTTTCCAATCCTTCCAAGCTCGGCTGCGTTCTCGAACTTTTCACTCTTGAACGTATCCGCGACCCACTGAAGACTATCAATGATGACATCAAACAACCACAGAGGAGCGTAAAAGAAGTTGGGCTCCTTGCCAACCGCTTGGAACAACATCTGGAGCCGAATTAGAGAACCATTAAAAGCAAAAAGCGGATGATACAGGTTGTAAAACTTACTTCGCCTTGTTTCTTCATGGTCAAAGGCTCGTCGGGACCTCCAAGGTTGATAATCTTGTTCTGCCTCGATTTGTCGCTGACACAATCCATCAGGTATTGGGCCAACTCGGATTCTGCAATTGGATTGCATCGCGTAACTTCGCCGTCACCAAACATTACAAAGGGAGCTCCTTGTTGAATCACTTCCAGCTGACCCGAAACCGATTTGAAAAACGCTGTCGGACGTACAATGCTCCATGTCATCGAATCCTGAGCTTGCAAGTCGGCCTCGAATTTCAGCTTAGCTTGTTGGAACTGCAGCCAAGGATTCTTTACACAAAATGCACTCAAAAGAACAAAATGACGGGCATTTGCTGCGATTCCAGAATCGAGACAATTTTTTGTAGCTTGGTAGTCAATAGCATATGCGTCTTTCTTGATACCCGACCGAGAAGCGAGACAAGACACAACGGCTTCAATCTTTCCATTTTTGGCTGCGATTTCTTTGAAGGTCTAATACAAATGGTTGGTGAAGAACAACTCGACTATCGTGACTGAGCTTTCAGGTTCGCGTACCTTGGTCAGTTGATCAGGATTCGTCACATCACACTCAACAAGTTCAGCTCCTTCGAAGAACTGCCCATAAAGCGCTCGCCCCTCCTTGGATTCAATTTTGCTCTTGTCACGAACGAGGGCAATCGTCTTGTAGCCCTGTCTGACGCTCTCTCGAACAGTAGATTTTCCGATGTAACCAGTCGCCCCAGCGATGACAGCAGTCTTCCCCCCCTGCATTTGAAGGGAAAATGCGTTGGTGATCGGACACAACAAACATGCCAATGCCGCAAGAAGAGTAAATTGCCGGTTCATGATTCGATATTGGATATTCTATCTATAATAAAAACAAACGCGCAAGGCAAATAAAAGGGTCCCTTTGTCTCTTTGCCAAAAATACTGATGAACGAAAGTGTTTGTTGTTGTTGGGATGATCAAGATGATCTTTCTGAAATCCAAAATGAAGTGGACGATTGGCCGCAGAAAAGTTCAACTTGGAACTCTGAAGGTATGTCGTGAGTTAACAACGTTACATACCTACCGCATCAAAAAGGGACTTTGGACCAAACTGACTCCGTCGCCATTGAAGTCTGCCGATCGCGCGATCTTTTTGTCGTCGGAATTGGAAATGATGGATGGAGTTTTGCGCCCACTCCCCAAGCAACCCCCAAGTGTAGCTCTCACCTCTGCCGACGGACTTTCCTTCCGTGAGAGCAACCAAAGCCAGCGTTCAGTTTTATTCTGCAGGATCCCAAGCCCTGCCAAGAAGCACAACATCCTTTCTCTTACATTTTGCGCCCGGCACAAACCAATTGCAAACTCATATCGTTCTTTCGATGACACAACAAAATAAATCACGATGCCAACGGGCGTCGATACATCTTTGGTTCCTGCTCTTCGCAGCTGCCGCCAACAGTTTTTGTGTTCATGCGTTTTCTCTTTCCATGGTGGAACGGGGAACGGTCGTTGTCGCTGGGGCTACAGGGTACATAGGCAAATCGACAGTACGAGAGAGTGTGCGGCAAGGATATAAAACGGTTGCACTTGTTCGAAGCTTGAAAAAAGTCCATTCCGACGAAGGCCAGAGGTTGTACGGAGAATTTTTCAAGGACGCCGAAATTATTGAATGCGACGTTTCCAACAAAGAACAACTCGAAAAGGTACGTAGACAATATGCCATGGGCCCCAAGTGTTACGCCGGCCGAGAGAGTTGGCCTCAATTTTGTCCTCTTTTGCGTGGGGTCCTTACTACTTGCAGGCTATGAGAATCCTGAATTCAGTATCTCAAGGGAAGCTGACAACTCTGTTGGGCTCATTTCTAAGAAGCAGGCGAACTAACAGCACAACTAACTAGCTACCTAGCTAACTATCCACATATCCATCTATGAGGTGACAATACAAAAAGGCTGCATAAGTCAGCATGACATACTTGAGTCCTTACTACAAGCAAGCTATGAGATGCATGAATTCAGTATCTCAAGAAAAGCTGTAACTTTATGGGGCTCGTTTCTAAGAAGCAGGCGAACTACCAGCATAACTACCTGTCTACCTAACTACTTATCCACATATCTATCGATGAAGTAACAAGACAAAGAGGCTGTATGAGTGAGCATGACAAGCTGGGGTGGCTTATATGAGCAACAAGTATGATCAGAGGTAGATTCATGAAGAGGTTGCGCATATGTAAGTATGAACAAATATGATGAGCTGAGGAAGGTTGTATGAACGAACATGATATCAATGGGAGATTAATGCATAAAGAAGACTGATGACAAAGTATGATAATGTAGTGAAACCTCATCTTCTCCCATTCTTCTCATTTTACTTAAAATTCTATGTTTCCAACTCTGCTGTTTCCTAGTCCTATTCCTATTCCTATTTTCCCCACTATCCCTATTCCTATTCCTACTTTCCTTTTTCCTTTTTCCTTTTCCCTTCTTCCTTTTCCCTTTTACCCATTACCAATTACCCTAACCCTAACCGCTACGTCTGTACTTCGCCCGTGTTCGTCAAATAGTTTCTCCGTTGCCCTTTAAGATTCTCCGTCGAAAACAAATTAGTCCGTCCGTTAAGTCTGTCCGTGTCCCGTTTTCCGTGTTCTCTTCGCCTGTAATGCGTCCGAATACCAAGTTGTATACCTACGTGAGATACCTCAGTCTCTTCCATTCGACGTTTATGACTTGCTTACGTCATCAATGAACGTCACAATCTGGTGACGTCATCCTCAGTCGTTTAGTGCTCTGAGATCACCAAGTTTTCTTACTACTTGCCCCACAACACTAGACATCTATCGCTTCATAACTCTTTGACTACTGACCCAAATTCAACAATTGTTTCACCCAAACACCAAGTACCAATAGCAGAAATGACGGGTTATGTTGGTATGTGGATAGGCAACGGATTTGGTAGCTATAGCCACATACTTCCTTACTACTTCCACTACAGACTAGACATTGTAATGGTCATAGCTGTAGGAATACTTGTCAGAATTCAATAATTCTTTTTTTTTCATTGCTAGAACATGCGGTAGTAGTTGAAGATTACGGTGGTTGGCACAGAGTCAAAGGATTTGGTAGCTATAGCTACGTATTTCCTTACTACTTGCACTACAGACTAGACACTGTACTGGCCATACCTCTTGGAATACTTGCTAGAATCCAACAATTCCCTTTTCTACATTCTTAGAATGTATGTGAGTAGTCAAAGATGCTGTTTGTTTTTGAGCATTCATCTGAATTCATGTTGAGCAAGCAAGAAGACATTGTACTATATTGCTATGGACTCATAACTACCAATAGCAACGAGAGCTCCACAATCAATAGATGATTTTACAATACTTCCTTGTCATGTACCTTTAGCTTCTCTCTTGGTCACCAATGCAGTACTGTTGTTACAATTGCAGTTGTTTGTTGCCTACTTTGCTGTCCCAACAATGGCAAACAGCCATGCTAGAGAGATACTATTATCCACTTCCAGCTCACAAGAACTGCGATGGCTCCAGGACAACTACTCAGGAATTAATCATTATTTCTCCACTGCTTCGAAGGTTGGAATACCAACAATGACAACAAGGTGCAATTTTGGTAACTTTTGTGGTAAGTGTACTCACCAGCAGAACGTGCACGAGCAGCCTTAGGTACAGTAGAACCTTCTCGTCACGAACCAAAAACATGATAGGTCCGCCAAAGGTGCTCAGAATTCATTAATTCTTCATTCACTATTGCTAGTATAGTATGTGGAGCGACGTTGAAAAGGTCTAGTAGCGACATATGTTGTTATGGACTTAGTTGCTAGCTGAACGTGCACAAACGGCATGGGCTGCACTAGGACGCACTGCTGGCCAACTATAGCTATGACAGCACAACCAAAACTGGTCCGAATTCATTAATTCTTCATTCACTATTGCTAGTATATGCCATACCCCACAGAGACGCGTAAATAGTTTAGTCATATTAGTCCTACACGCTGGTAGTCTTAGTAGTCGTAGACGAACGGAGTCGTGCGCCTGACGGACAACGTACAGACGGCTAACGGACACGGACACGAACAAACGGTGACGTCGTCGCTGACAGCGCACCGACGCAACGATCAAAGCAGTCGTAGCGTTACACATGGAAGCGCTCTGTAGTATATTGCATAGTAACATTCGACTAACCCATAGAGTCCCTTGCCAACGGCATGCCTACAATCTAAGTAGTAAATATGCATCGCCTAATAGAGGAGATGTATTTAGAGCAAGGAAATAATTCAGACCATGGGCGACGAGGAGTCGTAGCTAGCCAGGACTAGGGACGCCTAGTTAGAAGGCGACGATACGAGGAATCGACATATCCGAATGAATAGAATATATGCGCGTTATTTACGCGCGGGGAAAGACGTTCACAAAATGAACGATCGGTCGCAAATATTTGAAAGACGAAAATCTTTCGTCTCGTCAATCTTGTTGTTGGAATGAATGCAAATAGATGTAACATAGGTCTCACAATTACAATTGTCTTCTACTTTTATTTCGTCACCCCCGGGATAGGGCACAGTTTTAAAACTCCCGTTTGAAGGATGAAGACCTCCTACTCTAACCACGAGTACGCGAAGAAAGTTGCGTTGCTTCTGACTCAAGCCGCTCACGTCAACCCTCCGTTGATCCCCTTCCGTCGCGAGAAACCCAAGGACGAAGAGACTCTCCAAGACGATGAGAAGTCCAAGAAGGTCAAGATCAAGTTAGACCCAACCGATGAGGATTCGGACGAGTTCGAAACGCGTTGCTTTATCTTCGAACAAGGCGACGCCGAACGATGGGTCAAGTGGCGGATGCAGATGGACGAGTTGATTCGGGACGTCCCCTTGGACGATGGGGAAAAGAAAATCAAGTATGCGAAGGCGTTGTTGGCTGGAGAGGCAAGGCAAAGGTTCGCAGACATCGTTGCCAACCTACGTCACAACATTGACGAGTCGGACGAAGAAGAAGAAGAGACCCCGGACGACACCTTTAACGAGGCGATGCAACGAATGGGGCAGTACTACTTCGGCACCGAGCACGCCTACCGCCGCCAGCGAAACTATCTACGCTATCACGTGTTCATGATGGAGATGTCGTTGGCCGACTTCAAGGCCGAACTACTCCGTCAAAACAACATGCTACCTTACTTCCCGATCCCCGAAGACAAAACGAGCTGTGAGATGTTCGACGACGACGAACTCGTGGAGATCCTCGACCGAGCGAAAAGGATCGAGTGGCAGCGAGACCTGCTCACCTCGAACATCGATCCCTTCTCAATGACGCTCGACGAGTACTACAAATACTTGGAAAAGCTCGAGGCCAAGCACGTCTTCGACGATGCGGTCAGAGCAGATAAAAAGAACAAAGAAAAGAAAAACGCCGAACGATCCGAAAGCGAAAGCAAGGACGGCGGTAAGAAAAGAAAGAGAGGCAAAGACCGCAAGAAAGCCGAAAAGGGGGACAGAAAGAAGCCCTGCGAGCACTGCGGCAAGTTTCATCCGGCCCCCGACGACAAGTGTTGGAGCCTACCTGGCAATGCCAAGGATCGCCCAAACAAACGTCCGCGTGGAGCCCGTGAGAACATGTTCTCGGCACTCCAGATGGAGACTGTCGTGAAAGCCCTCGCTAAGAAACAAAGTAAGAAAGAAAAAGGGAAGACCAAAGCCAAAAGGCAGGTCAGTTTCCAGCTGAATAATCGTTCGGACAGTAGCAGTAACGAAAGTAGTGAATCCGAGAGCGACTACATCGACTACAATAGCGAAAATGAACATAGTTTTGCTATTCGAACGTCACGCCCTGGAATAGAGCCAAATAGGAAAATTGCCAGGCGGCTAACTACAGAAATAGTCGTCGAAGCGGTAAATCCTAGAGGTGAATCCTATGTCCTTAGAACTCTACTAGATACGGGTACTAGTCGTTCCATCGTTCTTAAGAGCTTTGTGATGCTTAGCCAGCTCGTTCCCACTGGAAAACGAGTTACTACTTGGACGACTATGGGCGGCATATTCGAGACGGACAAAGTCGGAATGATTCGCTTCAGGATCCCCGAACTCTCGTCTAGTAAAGAGATACACTGGCCATGTCACGTCGACGAGCACACAGATCGCGAAAGCTCACCTTACGACCTAATTCTAGGACTTGACCTATTAGCCGAATTGAAGTTTGTACTCGATTTCGAGAAACGAACGATTCGATGGGGCGATAGCGAAGTCGAGATGAAGGAAAGTGGTGTTGTGACGGATCCAGAGGCTCTACAGCTTCTGTACGAGATGTCTCAAGACGCCCCCGTTATTCAAGCGGCGGAAGAACGACAAGCTAAGATCCTTGACGCCGACTACTCCAAAGTTGAGATGGAAGAGTTCGTTGACTCACTCGACTACTTAACTAAGGAGCAGCGAGACGAGCTACTAGCTGAACTGAAGCAGCACCCCACACTATTCGGAGGCGGATTAGGTAAACTTAAAATAGATCCTATTCGTCTAGAGTTAAAAGAAGGAGCAAAGCCGTATCATGCTAAGCCATTCGGCATTCCTCATGCGTACGAGCAAACGACGCGAAAAGAGATCGAACGATTCGAAAAACTTGGAATCTGGAAGCGTGTCAGCCAATCCACATGGACGGCCGGCACGTTCATTCAACCGAAGAAAACGGGCGATGTGCGCGTACTTACAGATTTTCGGAAACTCAACGAATATCTGGTGCGCAAGCCGCACCCACTGCCAAAGATCAACGAGTTATTGCAAAAACTCCAGGGCTTTAAATGGGCAACGGCTATTGACCTCAGCATGGGCTATTATCACATTCCAATGGATAAGTACAGCCAAGGCCTCCTCGGTACTGTAATGCCGTGGGGCTTATATCAGTACCAGGTGCTGCCGATGGGTATATCCAATGCCCCTGATATTTTCCAAAGTATCATGATGCGTCTCCTTGGTGACCTGGAGTACGTACAAGTCTACATGGATGATATATTGATAACGAGCAAAGGCACATTTAGCGACCATGTCGCAAAGCTCAAAGAGGTTCTCGCACGACTCGAACAAGCTGGTTTCCGCGCGAATGTACGCAAATGCAAATTTGCTGCCGACCGCGTTGAGTACCTAGGCTACGAGATTTCCCGTAACGGTATCCATCCCCAACCTAAGAAAGTGAAAGCGATACTGAAGATGCAGCCGCCGCAAACGAAGCGACAACTGAGACGTTTCTTAGGCATGGTAAATTACTACCGTGATATGTGGCGGAAGCGATCGCACATACTGGCGCCGCTAACGGCGTTATGTTCCAAGTCAGTTCCGTGGAAATGGACTCTCGAATGCAATGAATCATTCGAATCGATCAAACGGGCAGTAGCGCGAGAGACGCTGTTGAACTTCCCCGACTTCAACAAAGAATTCCACATATATACGGATGCTAGCGATTATCAATTGGGCGCCGTAATTATGCAAGACGGAAAGCCATTGGCATTCTATAGTCGGAAGTTGAACTCCGCCCAAAAGAATTATACGACAGGCGAACAGGAGCTGCTAAGTATAGTCGAGACGCTTAAGGAATTTAGGAATATTCTCCTTGGTCAAAAGCTGGTAGTACACACGGACCACCTAAATATTCTGTACAACAAGATGCCGAGCTCCCGAGTGGTTCGCTGGCGTCTTCTGTTGGAAGAGTACGGTGCTACGTTCGTGCATGTCAAAGGCGAAGACAATGTAGTCGCGGACACACTGTCGCGACACCCGAATAGTGACCCAGATGATGAGTCGACAGAGGAGGTTCCCATTGGGAAACAAATGTCGTATTGTATGTCACATCACCCAAGAGATGACGACGACTACGAGATCTCCTATGCCGACCTCGTGACCGCGGAAGATATCACGGCAGAAGAAGGATTCGCACTGAGTCCAAAGGTAGTAGCATACTACCAAAACAAAGACCTCGATCTAATGCGAAAAGCCAGACGAGCTCCCTCTAAATACACCAAGATCAAACTAGAAGGTGTAGATGTTATAGCTAAGTACGGTAAAGTAATAGTACCGGCTGCACTACAAGATAGGATAGTCGAAAGCTACCACGACTTGCTACAACACCCAGGCATGACCCGAATGGAAGCGACAATACGCCACGTATTCGATTGGCGAGGATTGCGAGAGAAAGTCGAGCAACACTGTCGCACGTGCAAGATATGTCAGTTGACGAAGAAGCAACGGAAAGAATATGGCCATCTGCCGCCGAAAGAAGCGGAGACAATACCATGGAAGCGCGTGAACGTAGACATGGTAGGACCATACACCGTGCGAACTCCGAAAGGAGTACGCGAGCTCTTAGCGATGACCATGATCGACCCAGTCACGGGTTGGTTTGAAATAGCACCACTGCCTAAACCTGATAGCTACGAGTGCCAGAAGGTATTCGATGCTTATTGGTTGGCGAGGTACCCGAGACCTCAACAAGTGGGCGTAGATAATGGGTCAACATTCAAACGCTACTTCAACGACTTATGTAAGAACTATGGCCTGGAGAGGAAGCCCTCAACAGAATACAATCCCCAAAGTAACGGCGTAATAGAGCGTGTACACCAAGTATTAGGAAACGCGTTACGTAACTTCGAATTAGAGGAACGAGAACTCGACGAAACGAACCCATGGGATGAGTTCCTCACTGCCGCCGCCTTCGCGATTAGGAGTACGCACCACACGACCCTACAGGCATCCCCAGCGCAGTTAGTATTCGGCAGGGATATGTTTCTCCCAGTACAGTTTGTGGCAGACTGGGCGCGTATTAGGCTACGCAAGCAGAAGATCATCGATGCTTCCAATAAACGAGAAAACTCAAAGAGAATCCAGCATCAGTACAATGTTGGCGATCGCGTGCTGCTCACTACACCCGGAAAATTACCGAAAGTACGGAGTCCGCGTACGGGACCCTACAATGTAGTGAATGTACATGACAATGGAACCGTGACCATTCAAAATGGCCCCGTACAGCAACGAGTTAACATCAGACGGATTACACCGTACTGGACAAAGTAACCGAACTGTTCCATAGGGAAGCGGGTGCCATACCCCACAGAGACGCGTAAATAGTTTAGTCATATTAGTCCTACACGCTGGTAGTCTTAGTAGTCGTAGACGAACGGAGTCGTCCGCCTGACGGACAACGTACAGACGGCTAACGGACACGGACACGAACAAACGGTGACGTCGTCGCTGACAGTGCACCGACGCAACGATCAAAGCAGTCGTAGCGTTACACATGGAAGCGCTCTGTAGTATATTGCATAGTAACATTCGACTAACCCATAGAGTCCCTTGCCAACGGCATGCCTACAATCTAAGTAGTAAATATGCATCGCCTAATAGAGGAGATGTATTTAGAGCAAGGAAATAATTCAGACCATGGGCGACGAGGAGTCGTAGCTAGCCAGGACTAGGGACGCCTAGTTAGAAGGCGACGATACGAGGAATCGACATATCCGAATGAATAGAATATATGCGCGTTATTTACGCGCGGGGAAAGACGTTCACAAAATGAACGATCGGTCGCAAATATTTGAAAGACGAAAATCTTTCGTCTCGTCAATCTTGTTGTTGGAATGAATGCAAATAGATGTAACATAGGTCTCACAATTACAATTGTCTTCTACTTTTATTTCGTCACCCCCGGGATAGGGCAGTATAGTATGTGGAGCGACATTGAAAAGGTCTAGTAGCGACATATGTTGTTATGGACTTAGTTGCTAGCTGAACGTGCACAAACGGCATGGGCTGCACTAGGACGCACTGCTGGCCAACTATAGCTATGACAGCACAACCAAAACTGGTCCGAATTCATTAATTCTTCATTCACTACTGCTAGTATAGTATGTGAAGCGACATTGAAAAGGTCTAGTAGCGACATCTGCTGTTGCCCACTTGGTTGCTAGCCGAACGTGCATAAACAGCACGAGCGACACTAAAACGCACTGGTGGCAAACAAAATTTATGGTAAGTCAGCCAAAACGGGTCTGAATCCATTAATTCTTAATTCACCATTGCTAGTATAGTATGGGGAGTGACATTGAAAAGGTCTACTAGCGACATCTGCTGTTGCCCACTTGGTTGCCAGCTGAACGTGCATGAACAGCACGAGCGACACTAAAACGCACTGGTGGCAAACAAATTTTATGGTAAGTCAGCCAAAACGGGTCTGAATCAATTAATTCTTCAATAACTATTGCTAGTATAGTATGGGGAGTGATATTGAAAAGGTCTAGTAGCGACATCTGCTGTTGCCCACTTGGTTGCTAGCTGAACGTGCATGAACAGCACGAGCGACACTAAAATGCACTGGTGGCAAACTAAATTTATGGTAACTCAGCCAAAACTGGTCCGAATTCATTAATTCTTCAATCACTATTGCTAGTATAGTATGGGGAGTGACATTGAAAAGGTCTAGTAGCGACATCTGCTGTTGCCCACTTGGTTGCTAGCTGAACGTGCATGAACAGCACGAGCGACACTAAAACGCACTGGTGGCAAACAAAATTTATGGTAACTCAGCCAAAACTAGTCGGATTCCATTTGTTCTTTCTCCACTACACCTAGCAAAGCCTCGGTAACAACGTCGGCGCAGTGTAGTTTTGATGTAGTTTGAAGGGAGGTTACTTGCTGGCTGAACATGCATGAACAGCGCGAGCTACACTAGAATGTGCTGGTTGCCGACAAAAATGATGATAACTGAAGCAAAACTAGTCGGATTTCATTTATTCTTTCAACGTTGCAGCTAGCTAATGAGCGGTGACAACGTCGGGGTAGTATGGTTGCGATGTAGCTTGTATGTTGTCTAAGTGCTGGCCGAATGTGCACAAACAGTATTACTAGCTACTACTGTAGTCATAGACTGCACTACTACTAGAGAGTAGCACATGGGAACCATGGTACAAAATCGAGCTGGCGGCTGTAGCTACACAGGAATGATTAACAGTATCATGAACGGAAAAAAGATGTAGGATGCATCAGGACTACGAACAACAAAGACTACTAGCTTGGAACATGAATACTGTAGCCGACACTGGCAGTCCGTGCGTCGCGCAGTCTCGGCTGGCGTGCTTGGCGGGAGAACGAGCCGGCCCGTACATGCCTTCCGTTGGGCCGATACTAAAACGATTTCTCTAAGTAAATGTCATGCGCCTCATATAACAAAGCACATGGTTCTCGTGCCAAGAGTCATCTATCTAAAGTATATGTAAATGTATAAATTGTCATCTATATAGCATTAAGTTCTATAGGCTTAAATTCGTGACAAATTGTTGCACCGTTGCTCCCACCGACTGCTCTTTTGTTTTTCGAACGACCGACCATGGCGGTGCGATTTCTGGACTGCAAACGGTGCTCTTGCATCGACCAGAGTCTTCTCTCTTCGCCTGTTAGATGAATAAAAAAAAAACTACTACCGCCACTGTAGCTACTTTGGTCATCGCCGCCGCCGCCACCTCCCATCATGCTGGTTGTCGTTTGTTGTCAATCGTCGTCGTTTATTGTCGTCGTTTGTTGTTGCGGCTCCGGTCGACGAGGCAATCGATTGCTCAATGGTCACAGTAGCTAGCGACTACTAACAGAATAAATTACTGTGTTAGCTGCTGTCGCCACCGTCAATTGTTGCCGTTTGTTGATGCCGTCACGATTTGTTGTGAGCATTTGTGTTGTCGTCGCGTCGTGATTGGTTTGTTGTTGTGTTTTAGGATGTGATGCTTGTTGTGGTGTCGGTGGAAGGCAAACAGTGCTCTTGCTCTTCCAGTCAAAAGGCAGACAGCCCTGTAGAATATCGTAGGTTCGAAGATTTCTGGTACAAAATGACAAATGGTACCAAAAGTCACTGCCTGGCTGGCTCGAATTACGTGGGATTTTAGGCATTTCAGTACAAATGACATTTTGCTGAATGCTATATATGGTTCTTAAGATTTTTTAATGACATTTAACCACTCACCTTAGGTCTTTTAAAAAGACCACATAATCTTATCCTGCCTTATCCCGCCCGTAGCCAGATATGCCCCGAACTCAGAATTCTCGTGCTTCCGACCTTTGCAACCATGATGAGCGACAACAACAACAAAACAATTACTACCTTTCCACCTATAACTTCTATGGAGAAGAGCTGAAATGTAGACAATAAAGCATTAATTTATAGAGTATCTTCAAAGCAAGTCATTGCTAGCAGCAGTCTCCCTTGGGAGACCATGTAGTTTCGTAGTTTTTAACCTTCTTTCCGACAATGTTTATGTGGCACTCATCATCACTGTGCTGGTGTATTGTCGTTTTCAACAGTTTCATCCTGAGAGTCCAGAGAAATCCTCACTGATTCCATGGTAGAAGCCATAATGTTGTTCCATGTAGGCTCATTCCCCAATCTCGTCTGGAACGGTTGAAAAAGCCAGTTCAACTGCGGGTGCTGCTGCAAAATCATGTGATCCAGCTCTGCAAAAAAGGCCCATTTGTACAATTTCTTGATTAGGTTCCCACCAGCCACAGTGTTGGCAGTCTCCCTTACTATCTCAGGGAGAAGGGGGGTGGTCCAGAGGGAATCTTTAACGTCCATGGGAGACGTGGGGGGGGGGGCTGTCATGGTTGATTTGGAGGGTGTGCATTTTTTTGTGCTGAAGTGCCGACTTTCAGAGGTGCAGATGGAGGGCATTACTGCCGATGACGAAAGTGATACCATGACCTTTCCGGTACGAAATCTCACGCTCTTTCCAACGGTGTACAGATTTGGGTGAGGGGGTTGAGTTAAGAGGGTGAAAAGTGGCCCCAAAGGTATCAGGTCCATACGGACCTCATAATTTATGTGGTCCGTATGGACCTGATAAGTAATTGGCGTTAAGACAGTTTTCTACAGGGCGATTTTTGTGTAGGATCGTGTAGAAAAATGTACTGCTTCGCAAAACTGAGGAGAGAGAGAGACTGTAAATGCGAACGTCGGGTCGATGAAATCTCTCTATTGCCCCGACGGCGAAATTCGGTTTTTGAGAGTGCACACAAGCATATGGCATGCAAGCTGGAAATGCGAACGCCGGTCGTGGTCGATTACGTCCACTTCGCTACTACTAGTAGACGTGCGAACCCACTTGCTTCCTGCCTGCATCTGGATTGGTTTCGATCTCATTTCTTAAAGCAGGAGCCACCCGAAAGAAAAGACGGATTCCATGATGGTCAGCAGCGGTGATTCGAAACGCTCTTTGTCGAAGAAGAAGGCTGATTCTTCTTCGAGCCTACAGCTTTCCGCCCGACAACGCGCCGTCGTCGCGGCGATTACTCAAGCTGCCAAAAGAGGTAGTGACGACGTGAATGAAGAATCAGGTACGTGTATGAAGCTTCTGCTGATCGGCTCTCATCTTTATTCTTTGAAAAGCTACAATTTCGCGGTCGTTCTTTATAGTCGCTCAACAAAAATGCATGTCCTCCGCCGCCAGCACTGACCATTTCTTTTCTAACTCCTGCTGCCGTCTCTCCGTACGTCTCTTTATTTCTTTGTTAAGGCCGCAAAAGATGCACTGGTAGATTCTGGTTCCAGCAACAGGAGACTGGCTTTCTTGTCACCCCCCAAAGAGGATTCGCAACTACCAAGAAGAACCTGGTAGTACTGAGCCTATTGGCAGTATTTACAATTTGCGCAGTTGTCGTGGTTGCTGCCGACCCTTACAATTTGGAGCCTTTGTCTTTGAGCCATAATGCACAACCGTCTTTCTCCGAGAACGAGATCGAATACTATCATAATGATGCTGGGGGTTTCGCCACTTCTGTTTCTAGCGCCGTTGTTTCGACGGGTAGCGTCGCAGACGGGCGGAAGATGAAGGATACGATCAACGAAGATAAGCAACAGGAGCTCTCTAGAGGGGGAAAGAATGAGAAACTTCCCATCGTGTCACTTTATGCTGGTGCCAACAGCAAAACAACCAGCGAGAACCCACCAGCCAGCATGCTCGACCCACAAACGAATGTGGACGAAGAAGCGGACATGATTCAAAGAGAGCAGAACGACGATACTGGTTCCTTTGATGACACGAGTAGAGATCTCGAAGAAAAACAGATCGACTTTGACACTCAGCAAGTGGTGAACCCGGATAATGGTACTGTCGTGGAAAATGCAAGTTTTGTCGACATTGACACCTATCGCTACCCTTGCAGCAATGTCAGCTCAGCATTCAAGAAAAACGTCACCCTGGAGCTACAGGTTACCTGTGGGGCCGCTCCCGAGTTATCCACCGACAATAGAAACGCCATCGGATTCGCGTATGTCGGTGCCTACAACAACCTTCGCCGTACAGTGTGTGATCCCTTCAACCTGGAGATGACATCTGCCAAAGTTGTCGAAGTCGGTGACTTGAGGGCGGGCGGAACCAGCCTACCTCTTAAGATCGAAGTCGCTGTGGTCTGCTACGGTTGTGATCCGCTGTCCACAACCGTATACGGACTCCCTGAATTCTCGAGCAAGGACGAGACCACGGGACTCAACGAATCACGAAGACATTTGTATGCACCGTCGAATGAGATGAAGACTCGTCGTGACCAGGAAGAACAAGGCGGGACGTGCACCTGCAATTCAACACTGCCACGACGTCCTCCTTTGGAAGCTGATGTAACCAACGCTCTTGATTTATCCTTCGTCAAACAAGATGATCTTCTCCTGCCATGCATTGGCAATACCACATCTTGCGACTTCGGGACGAGCTTCACAGCCAGTGCATTGCTCGAAGTCCAAGGCACCAATGGTACCCTCGATCCCCTCGAGACGGCGAAGATTTTAGAACAAGCGTACAACAATGCGCTGGACAGGTTGATTGGTGGAGGCAATGCCACGGTGTGTAACGCTTTGTTTGGCCTTGTAACAGAAACAGAGGTATATCTCGACTTTGTCTACAACAGTGTGGACAGGACCGCCAACGAGACGGCAAGACGGCAACTCCAAGACCTGCCATCGATAGCTCCCACAACAGACTCGACGTTCGCATTCTCCTGGTCGTCAGCGTCTGGGGCCAACTCAAGCGACTCTCCTACTGCGGCCCCAACGATTCAAGTTGTGGAGGAAACAGGTCTTTACCTACTTGATGCATTTGGGGTGTGCAACGGGTGCCCATCGGAGCTCATTTTCAACAATGCAGCGGATGCTCGCAGACGAATCGAGCAGCTCACCAGTGAAGAGCCCGATGTAACTTCCTTGAACGAGTTTCGGTTCTTGGTAGACATAGTAGGGGAGGAACCAGAATCCGATTGCTTCTGCCCGATCGGATCGGTTCAGATTGTGACCGATTTTGAGCAGGTCTCATTCCTTGAAATCATCCAAGAGGAGGTAGCCATGATCAGCAACATGACCACTGTCACAGGAGCAGTAACCGGTCTCACGAGAGTCGATTGTGTCGATCAAACACCGTTCTCGACGACTATCAGTTTTGCATTCTCGGCATTCGAGTGGGTTATGAACAATCCAAACGATATTCAAGGCCTGGGCGATGCCATTGCAAGTATATACAATGGGTTGGTAGAAGAATTCTGTGACGAGTACTTTCGTAATTCCATCTCTTTGACGTACGTCGCCGGAAGTTTGCAGCGTTCGACCGTACCTGCGCAGCGGCACAACCGAGACTTGCAAAGTATGCAAGGGTGCTTGAACTTCCGTGCCACGTTCAGCGTTGCTGGTCTCTGTCGGGGTTGCCAGGCCCTTGGAACGCCGATCCCGATATTCGGTGACAGCACGATAACTCGCAACCTAGCCGAAATCAGGAGGCACTCCTCATCACAGCCATCCAAGCAGCATCGCCGACTTCAAGATGCCGGATCCACATGTATATGCGACAGCACGTCGATTTCCCAGAGAAGTGCTCCCAGCCTGGGGGCGGTACGGGCTGGATTGGAAGCATTGATTCCAGATGTATTGCCTTGGGCATCGCATCCTTCCATTTGCGGCTTGCCAGTTCAAGTTGAGGTTCCTTGTCCCCTAGTTCCAACAGGCCCCTCGACCACCGTTTCCTTAACGTTTTATGCTCGTCGTTCTGATGATGGGTGTTTGAACGCGGCGGATTTGCAGCGAATCGCTACTTACTTTACCGATGCTTTCAATTCGAACATGCAACTGGAGCGCTTTCCATGCCAGCCAGAATACTTGCAAGTCTCCAATGTTATCATCGATCAGTCCGCTCTTGATGGTTGCCGACGCCGTCGTGAACTGTTGAGGGGCGGCATGAGTGACGGTGGAAAATCGCCACATGACGACACTTCACGGGAACTTAGGCAAGACTTTCACATGATCGTGGCATCCATGACGGTCTCCGGCAACATTTACGCTACCAATCTAAATGCAATTGTAGCTGGTGGAGGCGGCGATCTAGGCGCTGCAGCTGCTAGTATTGCAGAGAGAAGCGGGGGTATTTACGAAATCGAAACTGGTGGAGCCACCAGCTCTCCCAGTGCTTCGCCATCCGCTTTTCCAAGTGCATTTCCAAGTTCGTTCCAGCAAGTAGTGAACCCGGATAATGGTACTGTCGTGGAAAATGCAAGTTTTGTCGACATTGACACCTATCGCTACCCTTGCAGCAATGTCAGCTCAGCATTCAAGAAAAACGTCACCCTGGAGCTACAGGTTACCTGTGGGGCCGCTCCCGAGTTATCCACCGACAATAGAAACGCCATCGGATTCGCGTATGTCGGTGCCTACAACAACCTTCGCCGTACAGTGTGTGATCCCTTCAACCTGGAGATGACATCTGCCAAAGTTGTCGAAGTCGGTGACTTGAGGGCGGGCGGAGCCAGCCTACCTCTTAAGATCGAAGTCGCTGTGGTCTGCTACGGTTGTGATCCGCTGTCCACAACCGTATACGGACTCCCTGAATTCTCGAGCAAGGACGAGACCACGGGACTCAACGAATCACGAAGACATTTGTATGCACCGTCGAATGAGATGAAGACTCGTCGTGACCAGGAAGAACAAGGCGGGACGTGCACCTGCAATTCAACACTGCCACGACGTCCTCCTTTGGAAGCTGATGTAACCAACGCTCTTGATTTATCCTTCGTCAAACAAGATGATCTTCTCCTGCCATGCATTGGCAATACCACATCTTGCGACTTCGGGACGAGCTTCACAGCCAGTGCATTGCTCGAAGTCCAAGGCACCAATGGTACCCTCGATCCCCTCGAGACGGCGAAGATTTTAGAACAAGCGTACAACAATGCGCTGGACAGGTTGATTGGTGGAGGCAATGCCACGGTGTGTAACGCTTTGTTTGGCCTTGTAACAGAAACAGAGGTATATCTCGACTTTGTCTACAACAGTGTGGACAGGACCGCCAACGAGACGGCAAGACGGCAACTCCAAGACCTGCCATCGGTAGCTCCCACAACAGACTCGACGTTCGCATTCTCCTGGTCGTCAGCGTCTGGGGCCAACTCAAGCGACTCTCCTACTGCGGCCCCAACGATTCAAGTTGTGGAGGAAACAGGTCTTTACCTACTTGATGCATTTGGGGTGTGCAACGGGTGCCCATCGGAGCTCATTTTCAACAATGCAGCGGATGCTCGCAGACGAATCGAGCAGCTCACCAGTGAAGAGCCCGATGTAACTTCCTTGAACGAGTTTCGGTTCTTGGTAGACATAGTAGGGGAGGAACCAGAATCCGATTGCTTCTGCCCGATCGGATCGGTTCAGATTGTGACCGATTTTGAGCAGGTCTCATTCCTTGAAATCATCCAAGAGGAGGTAGCCATGATCAGCAACATGACCACTGTCACAGGAGCAGTAACCGGTCTCACGAGAGTCGATTGTGTCGATCAAACACCGTTCTCGACGACTATCAGTTTTGCATTCTCGGCATTCGAGTGGGTTATGAACAATCCAAACGATATTCAAGGCCTGGGCGATGCCATTGCAAGTATATACAATGGGTTGGTAGAAGAATTCTGTGACGAGTACTTTCGTAATTCCATCTCTTTGACGTACGTCGCCGGAAGTTTGCAGCGTTCGACCGTACCTGCGCAGCGGCACAACCGAGACTTGCAAAGTATGCAAGGGTGCTTGAACTTCCGTGCCACGTTCAGCGTTGCTGGTCTCTGTCGGGGTTGCCAGGCCCTTGGAACGCCGATCCCGATATTCGGTGACAGCACGATAACTCGCAACCTAGCCGAAATCAGGAGGCACCCCTCATCACAGCCATCCAAGCAGCATCGCCGACTTCAAGATGCCGGATCCACATGTATATGCGACAGCACGTCGATTTCCCAGAGAAGTGCTCCCAGCCTGGGGGCGGTACGGGCTGGATTGGAAGCATTGATTCCAGATGTATTGCCTTGGGCATCGCATCCTTCCATTTGCGGCTTGCCAGTTCAAGTTGAGGTTCCTTGTCCCCTAGTTCCAACAGGCCCCTCGACCACCGTTTCCTTAACGTTTTATGCTCGTCGTTCTGATGATGGGTGTTTGAACGCGGCGGATTTGCAGCGAATCGCTACTTACTTTACCGATGCTTTCAATTCGAACATGCAACTGGAGCGCTTTCCATGCCAGCCAGAATACTTGCAAGTCTCCAATGTTATCATCGATCAGTCCGCTCTTGATGGTTGCCGACGCCGTCGTGAACTGTTGAGGGGCGGCATGAGTGACGGTGGAAAATCGCCACATGACGACACTTCACGGGAACTTAGGCAAGACTTTCACATGATCGTGGCATCCATGACGGTCTCCGGCAACATTTACGCTACCAATCTAAATGCAATTGTAGCTGGTGGAGGCGGCGATCTAGGCGCTGCAGCTGCTAGTATTGCAGAGAGAAGCGGGGGTATTTACGAAATCGAAACTGGTGGAGCCACCAGCTCTCCCAGTGCTTCGCCATCCGCTTTTCCAAGTGCATTTCCAAGTTCGTTCCAGCAAGTAGTGAACCCGGATAATGGTACTGTCGTGGAAAATGCAAGTTTTGTCGACATTGACACCTATCGCTACCCTTGCAGCAATGTCAGCTCAGCATTCAAGAAAAACGTCACCCTGGAGCTACAGGTTACCTGTGGGGCCGCTCCCGAGTTATCCACCGACAATAGAAACGCCATCGGATTCGCGTATGTCGGTGCCTACAACAACCTTCGCCGTACAGTGTGTGATCCCTTCAACCTGGAGATGACATCTGCCAAAGTTGTCGAAGTCGGTGACTTGAGGGCGGGCGGAGCCAGCCTACCTCTTAAGATCGAAGTCGCTGTGGTCTGCTACGGTTGTGATCCGCTGTCCACAACCGTATACGGACTCCCTGAATTCTCGAGCAAGGACGAGACCACGGGACTCAACGAATCACGAAGACATTTGTATGCACCGTCGAATGAGATGAAGACTCGTCGTGACCAGGAAGAACAAGGCGGGACGTGCACCTGCAATTCAACACTGCCACGACGTCCTCCTTTGGAAGCTGATGTAACCAACGCTCTTGATTTATCCTTCGTCAAACAAGATGATCTTCTCCTGCCATGCATTGGCAATACCACATCTTGCGACTTCGGGACGAGCTTCACAGCCAGTGCATTGCTCGAAGTCCAAGGCACCAATGGTACCCTCGATCCCCTCGAGACGGCGAAGATTTTAGAACAAGCGTACAACAATGCGCTGGACAGGTTGATTGGTGGAGGCAATGCCACGGTGTGTAACGCTTTGTTTGGCCTTGTAACAGAAACAGAGGTATATCTCGACTTTGTCTACAACAGTGTGGACAGGACCGCCAACGAGACGGCAAGACGGCAACTCCAAGACCTGCCATCGGTAGCTCCCACAACAGACTCGACGTTCGCATTCTCCTGGTCGTCAGCGTCTGGGGCCAACTCAAGCGACTCTCCTACTGCGGCCCCAACGATTCAAGTTGTGGAGGAAACAGGTCTTTACCTACTTGATGCATTTGGGGTGTGCAACGGGTGCCCATCGGAGCTCATTTTCAACAATGCAGCGGATGCTCGCAGACGAATCGAGCAGCTCACCAGTGAAGAGCCCGATGTAACTTCCTTGAACGAGTTTCGGTTCTTGGTAGACATAGTAGGGGAGGAACCAGAATCCGATTGCTTCTGCCCGATCGGATCGGTTCAGATTGTGACCGATTTTGAGCAGGTCTCATTCCTTGAAATCATCCAAGAGGAGGTAGCCATGATCAGCAACATGACCACTGTCACAGGAGCAGTAACCGGTCTCACGAGAGTCGATTGTGTCGATCAAACACCGTTCTCGACGACTATCAGTTTTGCATTCTCGGCATTCGAGTGGGTTATGAACAATCCAAACGATATTCAAGGCCTGGGCGATGCCATTGCAAGTATATACAATGGGTTGGTAGAAGAATTCTGTGACGAGTACTTTCGTAATTCCATCTCTTTGACGTACGTCGCCGGAAGTTTGCAGCGTTCGACCGTACCTGCGCAGCGGCACAACCGAGACTTGCAAAGTATGCAAGGGTGCTTGAACTTCCGTGCCACGTTCAGCGTTGCTGGTCTCTGTCGGGGTTGCCAGGCCCTTGGAACGCCGATCCCGATATTCGGTGACAGCACGATAACTCGCAACCTAGCCGAAATCAGGAGGCACCCCTCATCACAGCCATCCAAGCAGCATCGCCGACTTCAAGATGCCGGATCCACATGTATATGCGACAGCACGTCGATTTCCCAGAGAAGTGCTCCCAGCCTGGGGGCGGTACGGGCTGGATTGGAAGCATTGATTCCAGATGTATTGCCTTGGGCATCGCATCCTTCCATTTGCGGCTTGCCAGTTCAAGTTGAGGTTCCGTGCCCGACGATTCCGATAGGACCCTCGACCACCCTGACCATGAGATTTTTCGCTCGTCTATCAAATGGCGGGTGTCTGACGGTGGCGGATTTCCAACAAATATCCACCTTATTCTTGGACGCTTTCAATTCCAACATGCAGCTGGAACGTTTCACCTGCGAGCCAGGCTACCTTCAAGTCTCCAACGTCGTCATTGACAAGTCTTCCCTTGTTGGTTGCCGTCGCGAGCTGTTGAGGGGAGAGAAGAATAGCGGCAGCACCTCAAGACAGCTCCTGCAAGACTTCACTGCAATGTTTGCATCCATGACGGTCACTGGGAACATTTATGCGGCCAATATAGATGCCATTCTTGCCGGTGAAGGCGCTACTTTGCGCACTGCGGCTGCAAGCATTGGGACGAGAAGTATGGGAGCCTACGAGATAGAAACTGGAACAGCCACCAGAACTCCCAGTGCCATGCCCTCCGCATTTCCGAGCGCTTTCCCAAGTGCGTTTCCAAGCTCGTTTCCAAGTTCGTTTCCATCCGAATTCCCCAGTGACGCACCAAGCAGCCATCCATCGGCGCCTGCAAGTACATCATTCCCAAGTGACAAGCCAAGCAGCAGTCCGAGTGCTGATTCATGCTTTCCCAATTCACCCTCGTGCACTGGGACAGCACAGCAGGTCAAAGATTGGTGCGACTTGTATTCGGGAAATTGTTGCACAATTACTTCTTCGTGTGCCTGGGGTGGGGAAGCCACAATCTTTAAAGATGCTTGTACTGGCGCGGCTGCCTGTGACTTTGGCACCTCGGAACGGTCCTCCATCATTATTAGTTCCAATTCTTGCACCGGGGATTATGCCTGCACCTCCATTGCTGATGTGCCAGGCAGTAGGATATTCATTGATTCCAATTCGTGTAATGGATCATGGCAGGCGTGCGCTTACATTGGTCAGTATACCGCTGTGGAAGTAGAAATTCTTTCAGGTTCTTGCAATGGCATGGAAAATTGCAACTACATTGGCAATTGGGCGGGCGGACCCAATACAATCTCTATTGGCACCGACTCTTGTACTGGCGATCAGCTTTACTGCTCGGAACTCGGTAATAGTGCCGAAACTGTAGTGATTGGGGACAATGCATGCAGGGGATTACTCGCGTGCTCGCGACTTGGCGAATCTGCCACAATCGAAGTATTGATTGGCGACAATTCTTGTGTTGGCACCCAAGCCTGCTATGATTTAGCACGAAACGGAGATTCTGTATCGATTGGCAAGGATTCGTGCAGGGGGGGTTCGTATGCTTGCTTGTCTCTTGGTTATTATGCAGATACGGTCATTGGCGTCGGGTCATGTGTCGGTTTTTCCGTATGTGATAGTCTTGGTTCGAGTGGTTTAACCGACACTGTAGACATTGCCGACGCGTCATGTCTCGGTTCTCAAGCGTGTTATTTTGTTGGTGATTCATTTGCCAGCTCGGTGGTCATTGCAAAAGGGGCTTGCACAACGAGTTGCGGAACCTCTTGTAATGGGTTCGATGGTCCTAACAGCAGCCCCTGGGAATTCGCTGTCGAGTGCAGCGTCTGCGGCGACACTTGTACGTTCACTTAACCATAGTGATTTTAATCAAAAGATTCCAGCTTTAGTTTTCCATCGATGTATGCCTCCATGTTTCGCATCGCCACCACGTCCTAAGGCAAACTCGTGCAATGCAACTGCTCCGACCAGCAGATTCGTTGAGGAGGAACAACACCCACGCACTCAACAAATCAAGTCACTTTGTGCATCATGCCGTCACCGACCATACAACACGAGGGACATAATAAACAACACCAACGAGGCAATCAACCGCTTCCAATAATTACTTTTCGACACGGAAGTCCACATTCCCTCGAACTTGGAAGCATTTGTGTTGGAACCCGGCATTCTCCAGGGACACCAACGAAAATACCGCATGTTGCTAATTTTGGCGATACGGAGCGACAGACAGATCTCACCGCGGTAGGGCCAAGGGGAAAGGGGGCATGCAGGCGCCCAAGACGAATTTTCGAGTACCGCAACGGATACAGGAACAGTTTTGGTTGGTCAAATTGAATGTGTAACGACATCATTTACTTAGAGGATATAATTATTGTAGTATATGCCTTTTGAATTCAGCGAGCACGTCGGTCATTCAACGAATCGCAAGATCACCCCTTAAAGATGAAAGCCTCCGAGTCGGGGGGGGGGAGGGGGAGGGAGGGGGAATTGGCGGGAAATTCCCGCCAATTCCCGCCGATTCCCCCGACTCCCCCAGGGCAGAGTGTATGCGGGTGGCGGGCGGGCGATCTCCAGCGAGTGAAGTTGTGTGCAGGTGACGTTCTTCGTTTCGTTTTTTACCCCCAGGGGTAAATTCGGCCTATGTCCAGCTACGTAGGTAGCTAAATTTTTATAAAGAAAAAGAAAAGAAAAAGAAGGGGAGAAGTGCGAAGAATCTCGCTTCATCAATAAGCAAGAAAATCCTTTAGCAGCCCCCGCGATTTAGCGTTGCTTCAGGGCGAAAAGTTGGGGAAGCCATGCCGGCGTGCGCGCCGGCCATAGTCCAACTGGTCCAATATTTTTTGTCCGAATCAATCATCGGAAGGATGAGCTGTGACAATGGTGCAACACAAAAAAGCCATTCACTTTGAAACTTTCATTTGCAATTACTCCTCCAGTACTGCTGCTGCACTTCCACCACTGTATACCTATGGACTACTTGAATTGTGCTATACAGTGGCTGCTGCTAGAATATTATGTGATTGCTAGTTATTATTAAATTACTACTTGAAAAAGCTTCATTACCGAGGTAAATGCAACAACAAGTTGGACAAAGTATTGTAATCCATGCATTCCTAACATCATCATACAATTTCCCCACCATGTCCTCTTTATCTAGTTCTTACCAATGTGGGAATTTAGGATCAACGGGAAGGTTGTGTGCCTCCCTAATCTTCCGCCAGTTGGAAATCATTGTGTAACACTGCAGCTTGTTTACAAACGTTGGGTCTCCAATATTGTAACCGTTTGGTACCTCCCAATGTTGATATCTCTTGTCAGCAGGAACCTGGCAGTATTCAAGAGAGTTCTTTTCTGCCTTTCTTGCATGGTGCTTCCCTGATCGCTCCCAGCCGCATCTGTAACATCTTTGGACCCGGCGTGGGGCTCTAGCTTTTGGAGTGCTTCCTTGCTTCATGTGAATTCGTGGTAAAACAATGTGGGACACTGCATGCTGCCGTGGCGGCAATGTCGCACTGTGAAGCTCAGGCGGGGGCACAAAAAGGATGGGATGCAATGCTTGATCCTGGACGGTTACAGCCATGGGTTCTGGGAAGGGTGGTGGGCCATTGGCAGGGCCTCTAAAAAGCTGCCCTGCAGCGGATTCTTTGAATTGCGATTGCAAAGTGGCAACGCCATGAGGGACGGTGGTTGCTTGTGTGATGCCAGTAGCTGGGCTGACGATAGAGATGATCTGATGGCGAGTTTGCACTCGATTTCTCTCTCTTTGGAATTCATCAAAGTATTCACGAATGATCTGGGTGCTTTTACCAAGTATTTGCTTTCGTTCTGTAGGAGGTTTTAGTCGCTCTTGTTCTGCCCTTGCATTATGGGCAGAACACAAAGCACCAAAGTCCACGGCAGTGTGTTGGCCCTCACGCCTCCCTGTGGTGTACTTTGGTAGAAGCTCATTGAATAGGGCTTTATCATCCGATGTCATCTTTGTCACAGATAGCGGCAGTTGAATTTTGTCGTCCTGGCTTCCCTGGTGGTCGCATAGTTTCGTATAGATCTGTTCTGTATTGTCCGTAGATAGTAACTGAATCGCAGCATCCACTGTACTACTAATAGTGCTCGCACCAGATTCTTCAACCAGGTTCAAGGAACGCCTGACCCATGGGATGTAGCAAGTTTCCCCTGTGCTTTCAAAATCATTTGGATTTGGCAAGTCACCAAAATAGCTGTCGACACCATGCGCATCTGCAGACAATTGTAAATTGTGTATGGTTTCGTGCTGGTAGAACCCTGCATATCGTGAAGGTGTCATGCCCCGTTCCACTTCACGGTCATGGTTCCACCGATGAACGAAGACTGCGATTAGGCAAATTGCCAATAGAGGCGCACTGAAAGTTGCCCTAAGGATGTCACGTAGCTGTCGGTGGAAACCTTCCAGCTGTGAGGTTCCTCGAACACAGTGCAGCGTCTTCTGCCCGCTACTACTGGTCGTATAGTAGTAATAGTCAACATCAGTCTCGTCTGACACGCAACCTTTTCGGATGTGCTTGAGGAAATTTTCCACTTCTTTCCACGTCTGCTTTGAAAAAAGTGGCTCGCCTGTCTTGGCATCCTTGATATTTGCCATGAATCGACACGCACCTGCCACCCGGTCCTCCAAAGTCTTAGGATCTGGAATGATTCGTTCTATGCCTTCAAGAATTTTGGAGCTGGGACAAGACATACGGCGCTCTGCTTCTACCCGTGCTTTCCTTGGGTCGTTGGACCAACGTTTGCCAACCTCCTGCTCAAGCCTTTTGCTAAGTAGTACTGTCTCTTCTTCAATTCTTTTGGGATCTGGAATCATGATGCTATCGCGTAACAGCCCCCCGCCCTCATCATAGAACCCATGCGACTTCTTCCATGTTTTCTTAATCCGCTTCTGGTAGTGGAAACAGTCGCCTTTCACACCATTTCGCTCAAAAATTGTATAGTCACCAACTTCTACATGAAGTGGGGCACAGCCTTGGTGGCCATCTATCAATACAAAATCCACATCCTGATCATCATTGGCCCCTGACACATCCACTGGCCTATCTGGGTAGTTGTCAATTGTTGTGTCCTCTGGCAGTGCACGTGCCAAAACTTCATCGTCAACCGGTGCGATTCCTGCAGCAGGAACATCACCATTGGCAACACTAGCAGGAACAATTTCGGCAGCAACGGCAGCAACAACCTCATTGCATTCCCCTGTTGCCATTGGGTGGCGTCGTTGACATCGCTCAAGGTCCTCTTCATTCGACAAAGTCATGCAACTTCTTTTCCAAGCAACCTCTCGACCATTCTTAAAAGCACTTGCAATTGACTCATTTGACATCACCTGCATGTGGGGAGGCAAAGGGATCATGACGGATCCATCAATTACATGAAGAATTTTTACCTCAATCCTGTCGTAGTGATGTCGTTTCTGTTCTTGCCCGATGATTTCTTCTAGATCAAATCTGACCCGAACAACTTTCCCAATCCCACAGATCTTGTTGCCATTACGAGGAAACAAGCGCACAATTGGGAGGTCCAGCAACTCTTCCCGGGTGGGTTTTTTGTGAACATTCACTAATGCTTGGAACAATTCATGGAGCTGCAAACCTACCCACGCATCCAGTGCTGCGTAGTTGATGCACTCTTGCGACAGTACTGGTGAACTCCACACTGACCGAGCCAAGCTCTTATCAAGCCGTCGTCCTAAGAAATATAACACTAGGTCTTTCAAACTTTTCTTCTGTCGCGCTGGTAGTAGGCGGGCATTTTCTGCAACCGACCGACAATCAGAGAACTTGTGGTCCCTTCCAATGAAGTCCTCTGGAAACTTTCGCTTAAGTCGTGTCACATCCGCCTTTACTCCCACACCAACAAGGCAGGCATTTTCGTGCGTGAGCAGTCTCCGTAATAAATCATTCGACCGACACCATGAGGTAACATCCACTGGATATTCCCCACTTGAATTCTTTATCATCTGCGGGAATGTTTGTCGAATTGATACAACTACAATGAGCCTGATGCTTGGTTCAATTTCGGTATCAGAATCATTCCTTGTTTGGGGTCTGTGCATTGCTAACTGTAGTGTCTCAGGAAATTGTTCGCTTCTATCTGCAGGGGTTAGGGAATCCCATTCAATGTCAAATCCCACGGGAACCTTGACTCCTTTGTCGAACTCAGCCAGAAACTTAAGTGCGACTTCCTCGAAAGCTTGGTACGTTCTAACCCACACGGGATTTGTCGGAAGCATTGCTGGGGGCAACGATGACTCCTCTAGTAACCCATCAACATTGGGATCATTCTTCCCAAGCGATGGGAATGCACGCAATAGTGCCCTATATTCCTGGCAGCAGCTATCAGTGTAGAATAGCCGCACTTCCTCAAATCCTCGCACTTGATATCGGTGGCGAATACCCCTAAGAATGTGCTCAACCTCATCATTGTTGCCCGCTAGAACAAAGTTGGTAGAGACAACTTCATTGTACTCATTCATCACAGTGTAAATGGAGTCAAAGGCACGCACCACTGCATTGTCTTTGTCACGGTTAAAAACAAACTTTGTCACCTTGTAGGACTTGTCGCCTTTTAAAACCCTTCCACCCTTCAGCTGAAGGCTGCGTTCGTAGTAGGGTAGGAGCTTTAGAACCCGCAAAATAAAATGATGTTCAAGATATTGGCGAGAAGGTAGATCAACTGCAACATCAGACAGCTCTAGCTGCATAATATTGCGGTAGTCGTCAACAGACATTGGAGTAAGGGAACGTTTCACTGATGGATTGTTGAAGAATGAATCAGCTTTTTCTTGGGCCTGCCGGAAAAGATTATTCCGCAGGCTAAGGACAGTCCTTCGAACCGAGAGAAAGGAGGATTTTTGAGCAACGTCTTCAAAGACCCAGTCACTGAAGCCACTCGTAATTGCTCGCTGTCGTGTCATGACAAGGCCTAGATGGCTTCGAAGAGTCTTTGGTAGATATTTCAATACCTCTGGATCGTAGCCTGTAAAATAATAACGATGATCGACAACATCATCCTCATTGCCTATTTTCTCCAATTCCTGCCTGCCCTTCCTGAGATTACAGTAGTAACGGCTCGCAAATAAGTAGCCACTTGACCCATCTGCATCATGAAATGGGCGAACAAAATTTGTAAAAAAGGAGTCACGACAAGTGCAGGGTGGAGATTGGAAGCCATGCCATTTACATGGCATCTGACCAGTTGGTAGTTCCCTTGGATCCGTCTTGTCAGGGGCGAAGAATTTTATACGAGCAAATTTTGGGGCAAGGAAGTCGGCAGCAGTGGGGAAAGGAAAGCGCGAGCCTTCCCTCCAAGTATATTCGTTGTCTTCCCATGGGAAGTGCCTGAAGTCAGTAGTCCACTGTCGATGCTGGTTTGACTGTGGAACAGCATTGACCATGGACCGCCTGAGTTCATGCATGACTTTCCCGATTTTCAGTCGAAACAATGGTGGGACATTTGCCATATTTACTCCAGGCAATGGGTCCGAAACAGTAGGCTCTCTTGCTTCAGGCAGATTGTTATTCATTTGTGTCAAATTAGTATCGCCACTGGTAGTATCACTAGTCGTAGTTGACTGTGAATTTGATTGTTTGTTCTGGTTGCAATGCGGCAGGAAGAAGCCATTGCGGCGATTTGTCAGCTCTTTTTCCCTAGCAAGACGTTCACGCTCAATCTCAGCAGCCGTTCGACGAGTATATTTCTCCCCACGCTTTCTACCACGACCCTGACAGTTCTCTTGTCGTCTTGGCTCCTCCATTGCGACAGTAGGGATAGTGAATGTGACGTGACGACGTAATAATAATTGTCTTGTCCATCATGTCCATTGCGGATCTCGGTGTTTCATGTTTCGATAATTCATGCGGCTCGGCATTGGAGGGAGTGGCGGGCTCGCAAGATATCAAGAATACACAAAAAGAAGTTTCAAATTGGTAAATTGTATGTCAATTTTTATTCTTTTGTGTCCTAGTGTTAAACGAGCTATCAAAGCGTCCTTAAACAAGCTATCAAAGTAGGACACGATGAGGACGCGAATTCGGTCAAAAACCATTGATTTTGGACAGAAGTGGGGCATTTCTGTCATAAGCTATCAAAGAGCTACCTACGTGGTTCGACACTCGCCGTAAATTCCAACAGAACGCGACCTTGGCTCCCATCGTTTTTTGTTCTTTTGCATGGCTGCTGTCCAGAGAGCGAGCAAAGGCCCAAGAACTGCCCACAGCACCATCTCGTTTGCCTTCTTCTTCGTTTCGTTTTTACTCCCAGGGGTAAATTCCGACGGAACGCAACCTCGGCTCCCATCGTTTTTTGTTCTTTTGCATGGCTGCTGTCCATAGAGTAAGAGAAGGACGACGCATCCTCGAAGAGTATGGTCCCGAGGTGGTAAGAAACGTCCTCTAGTAATTAGAGATAGTAAGATAGTTATTCCACAATCACTTCATTGTTGATGCGTTTGAGTGGTACAACGAGACACTGTTTCATCCGGGCAAGACGCGAACAGAGCACACCATTCGGCAGCATTTCTATTGGAAAGGATTGCGCACCAATGTCGTCGACATCTGCAAGAAATATCCTTAAGTATGGGCATCTTCCAATTAAGGAACCAGAATGCGAACCTTGGGAAATTCTCTGTGTTGATTTGATAGGCCCTTATTCGATTAACCAGGGTAAAAGAAATAAGGGTAAACAGAAACAACTCGAGCTTTGGTGCCTTACCATCGAGATGGTTAGCGTGCCCAACAAAGAGGCTTTTAGTATTGCCGAATTAGGCGAAAAGTCATTTATGACTACCGCGTGCTTGCGCGCCCGATCACTGCGAGGAATCCGCAGGCGAACGCAATACTTGAATGAGTCCACCAAACAATCGGGAACAAGATTCGTACATTTGAACTGCAGCACTCAAGACGATATGGTCAGACTCAATGGAATGCTATCTGATTGCAGTATGCCATGGGCACTCCATGGGAGACGGACCACTTTTCATCTGTAGATCTGGACTCTCTAACCCTTAACATGGCTAAAGATTAAGATGGACCTATGTAATGTGCAGAAAATGCGGGCAAACGTTCGGGTTTCGGTTGTGTTCGCCCGAAGGGCGCAATTTTGTACTTAACTGCCGGCTTCGAGCACTGCCATACCCCACAGAGATGCATAAATAGTTTAGTCATATTAGTCCTACACGCTGGTAGTCTTAGTAGTCGTAGACGAACGGAGTCGTCCACCGGACGGATGACGTACAGATGGCTAACGGACACAGACACGAACGAACGGTGACGTCGTCTCTAACGGTGCACCGACGCAGCGATCCAAGGAGTCGCAGCGTTGCACATGAACGCGCTCTGTAGTATATTGCATAGTAACATTCGACTAACTCATAGAGTCCCTTGCCAACGGCATGCCTACAATCTAAGTAGTAAATATTCATGGCCTAAGAGAGGAGATGTATTTAGGACAAGGAAATAATTCAGACCATGGGTATCGAGGAGTCGTAGCTAGCCAAGACTTGGGACACCTAGTTACAGGCAACGCTATCGGCGAATCGACATATTCGAATAAATAAATATATGCGCGTTATTTACGCGCGGGGAAAGTTGTTCACAAAATGAACGACCTGTTGCAAATATTTGGAAGACGAAAAATCTTTCCTCTCGTCAATCTTGTTGTTGGAAGTCAATCTAATAGAAGTAACATAGGTCTCACAATTATCATCGTCTATATTTCTTTATCGTCACCCCCGGGATAGGGCACACCTCCGCCAGAAGATTCTCCGGAATCTTTGAGCTTCACGCACATCAAAATTTGCAGGTGCTTGCTAGATATCCGAAAAATGGCTTAAGGACGAAGATGTTCTCCAAGATGACGAGAAGTCCAAGAAGGTCAAGATCAAGTTAGACCCAACCGATGAGGATTCGGACGAGTTCGAAACGCGTTGCTTTATCTTCAAACAGGGCGACGCCGAACGATGGGCCAAGTGGCGGATTCAGTTGAAAGCCCTCGCTAAGAAACAAAGTAAGAAAGAAAAAGGAAAGACCAGAGCCAAAAGGCAGGTCAGTTTCCAGCTGAACAATCAGTCAGACAGTAGCAGTAACGAAAGTAGCGAATCCGAGAGCAACTACATCGACTACAATAGCGAAAATGAACATAGTTTTGGTATTCGAGCGTGACGCCCTGGAATAGAGCCAAATAGGAAAATTGCCAGGCGGCTAACTACAGAAATAGTCGTCGAAGCGGTAAATCCTAGAGGTGAATCCTACGTCCTTAGAACTCTTCTAGATACGGGTACTAGCCGTTCCATCGTTCTTAAGAACTTTGTGATGCTTAGCCAGCTCGTTCCCACTGGAAAACGAGTTACTACTTGGACGACTATGGGCGGCATATTCGAGACGGACAAGTCGGGATGATTCGCTTCAGGATCCCCGAACTCTCGTCTAGTAAAGAAATACACTGGCCATGTCACGTCGACGAGCACACAGATCGCGAAAGCTCACCTTACGACCTGATTCTAGGACTTGACCTGTTAGCTAAATTGAAGTTTGTACTCGATTTCGAGAAACGAACGATTCGATGGGGCGATAGCGAAGTCGAGATGAAGGAAAGTGGTGTTGTGACGGATCCAGAGGCTCTACAGCTTCTGTATGAGATGTCTCAAGATGCTCCCGTTATTCAAGCAGCGGAAGAACGACAAGCTAAGATCCTCGACGCCGACTACTCCAAGGTCAAGATGGAAGAGTTCGTTGACTCACTCGACTACTTGACTAAGGAGCAGCGAGACGAGCTACTAGCTGAACTGAAGCAGCACCCTACACTATTCGGTGGCGGATTGGGTAAACTTAAAATAGATCCTATGCGTCTAGAGTTAAAAGAAGGAGCAAAGCCGTATCATGCTAAGCCATTCGGCATTCCTCATGCATACGAACAAACCACGCGAAAAGAGATCGAACGATTCGAAAAACTTGGAATCTGGAAGCGTGTCAACCAATCCACACATGGACGGCCGGCACGTCAACCAATCCACACATGGATCAATGAGTTATTGCAGAAACTCCAGGGCTTTAAATGGGCAATGGCTATTGACCTCAGCATGGGCGATTATCACATTCCAATGGATAAGTACAGCCAAGGCCTCCTTGGTACTGTAATGCCGTGGGGCTTATATCAGCACCAGGTGCTGCCGATGGGTATATCCAATGCCCCTGATATTTTCCAAAGTAGCATGATGCGTCTCCTTGGTGACCTGGAGTACGTACAAGTATACATGGATGATATTTTGATAACGAGCAAAGGCAAATTTAGCGACCATGTTGCAAAGCTTAAAGAGGTTCTCGCACGACTCGAACAAGCCGGTTTCCGCGCTAACGTACGCAAATGCAAATTTGCTGCTGACCGCGTTGAGTACCTAGGCTACGAGATCTCCCGTAACGGTATCCATCCCCAACCTAAGAAAGTGGAAGCGATACTAAAGATGCAGCCGCCGCAAACGAAGCAACAACTGAGACATTTCTTAGGCATGGTAAATTACTACGGTGATATGTGGCAGAAGCGGTCGCACATACTAGCGCCGCTGACGGCGTTATGTTCCAAGTCAGTCCCGTGGAAATGGACTCCCGAATGCAATGAATCATTCGAATCGACTAAGCGAGCAGCAGCACGAGCGACGCTGTTGAACTTCCCCGACTTCAATAAAGAATTCCACATATATACGGATGCTAGCGATTATCAATTGGGCGCCGTAATTATGCAAGATGGCAAGCCATTGGCGTTCTATAGTCGGAAGTTGAACTCCGCCCAAAAGAATTATACGACAGGCGAACAGGAACTGCTAAGTATAGTCGAGACGCTTAAGGAATTTAGGAATATTCTCCTTGGTCAAAAGCCGGTAGTACACACGGACCACCTACGACGAGTCGACAGAGGATGTCCCCATTGGGAAACAGATGTCTTATTGTATGTCGCATCACCCAAGAGATGACGACGACTACAGCTCGTCTGGCTTTTCGCATTAGATCGAGGTCTTTGTTTTGGTAGTAGGCTACTACCTTTGGACTCAGTGCGAATCCTTCTTCTGCCGCGATATCTTCCGCGGTCACGAGGTCGGCATAGGAAATCTCGTAGTCGTCGTCATCTCTTGGGTGACGCGACCTACAATACGACATCTGTTTCCCAATGGGGACATCCTCTGTCGCCTCGTCGTCTGGGTCACTATTCGGGTGTCGCGACAGTGTGTCCGCGACTACATTGTCTTCGCCTTTGACATGAACGAACTTAGCACCGTACTCTTCCAACAGAAGACGCCAGCGAACCACTCGGGAACTCGGCATCTTGTTGTACAGGATATTTAGGTGGTCCGTGTGTACTACCAGCTTTTGACCAAGGAGAATATTGCTAAATTCCTTAAGCGTCTCAACTATACTTAGCAGTTCCTGTTCGCCTGTCGTATAATTCTTTTGGGCGGAGTTCAACTTCCGACTATAGAACGCCAATGGCTTGCCATCCTGCATAATTACGGCGCCCAATTGATAATTGTTAGCATCCATGTATATGTGGAATTCTTTATTGAAGTCGGGGAAGTTCAACAGCGTCGCTCGTGCTGCTGCTCCCTTAATCGATTCGAATGATTCATTGCATTCGGGAGTCCATTTCCACGGGACTGACTTGCAACATAACGCCGTCAGCGGCGCCAGTATGTGCGACCGCTTCCGCCACATATCACGGTAGTAATTTACCATGCCTAAGAAATGTCTCAGTTGTTGCTTCGTTTGCGGCGGCTGCATCTTTAGTATCGCTTCCACTTTCTTAGGTTTGGGATGGATACCGTTACGGGAAATCTCGTAGCCTAGGTACTCAACGTGGTCGGCAGCAAATTTGCATTTGCGTACGTTAGCGTGGAATCTGGCTTGTTCGAGTCGTGCGAGAACCTCTTTAAGCTTTGCAACATGGTCGCTAAATGTGCCTTTGCTCGTTATCAAAATATCATCCATGTATACCTGTACATACTCCAGGTCACCAAGGAGACGCATCATGCTACTTTGGAAAATATCAGGGGCATTGGATATACCCATCGGCAGCACCTGGTACTGATATAAGCCCCACGGCATTACAGTACCAAGGAGGCCTTGGCTGTACTTATCCATTGGAATGTGATAATAGCCCATGCTGAGGTCAATAGCCGTTGCCCATTTAAAGCCCTGGAGTTTCTGCAATAACTCATTGATCTTTGGCAGTGGGTGCGGCTTGCGCACAAGATATTCGTTGAGTTTCCGAAAATCTGTAAGTACGCGCACATTGCCCGTTTTCTTCGGTTGAATGAACGTGCCGGCCGTCCATGTGTGGATTGGTTGACACGCTTCCAGATTCCAAGTTTTTCGAATTGTTTGATCTCTTTTCGCGTGGTTTGTTCGTACGCATGAGGAATGCCGAATGGCTTAGCATGATACGGCTTTGCTCCTTCTTTTAACTCTAGACGAATAGGATCTATTTTAAGTTTACCCAATCCGCCACCGAATAGTGTAGGGTGCTGCTTCAGTTCAGCTAGTAGCTCGTCTCGCTGCTCCTTAGTTAAGTAGTCGAGTGAGTCAACGAACTCTTCCATCTCGACCTTGGAGTAGTCGGCGTCGAGGATCTTAGCTTGTCGTTCTTCCGCTGCTTGAATAACGGGAGCATCTTGAGACATCTCATACAGAAGCTGTAGAGCCTCTGGATCCGTCACAACACCACTTTCCTTCATCTCGACTTCGCTATCGCCCCATCGAATCGTTCGTTTCTCGAAATCGAGTACAAACTTCAATTTAGCTAACAGGTCAAGTCCTAGAATCAGGTCGTAAGGTGAGCTTTCGCGATCTGTGTGCTCGTCGACGTGACATGGCCAGTGTATTTCTTTACTAGACGAGAGTTCGGGGATCCTGAAGCGAATCATCCCGACTTGTCCGTCTCGAATATGCCGCCCATAGTCGTCCAAGTAGTAACTCGTTTTCCAGTGGGAACAAGCTGGCTAAGCATCACAAAGTTCTTAAGAACGATGGAACGGCTAGTACCCGTATCTAGAAGAGTTCTAAGGACGTAGGATTCACCTCTAGGATTTACCGCTTCGACGACTATTTCTGTAGTTAGCCGCCTGGCAATTTTCCTATTTGGCTCTATTCCAGGGCGTGACGTTCGAATAGCAAAACTATGTTCATTTTCGCTATTGTAGTCAATGTAGTCGCTCTCGGATTCGCTACTTTCGTTACTGCTACTGTCTGACTGATTGTTCAGCTGGAAACTGACCTGCCTTTTGGCTCTGGTCTTTCCTTTTTCTTTCTTACTTTGTTTCTTAGCGAGGGCTTTAACGACAGTCTCCATCTGGAGTGCCGAGAACATGTTCTCACGGGATCCGCGCGGACGCTTGTTTGGGCGATCCTTGGCATTGCCAGGAAGGCTCCAACACTTGTCATCAGGGGCCGGATGGAACTTGCCGCAGTGCTCGCAGGGTTTCTTTCTGTCCCCCTTTTCGGCTTTCTTGCGGTCTTTGCCTCTCTTTCTTTTCTTACCGCCGTCTTTGCTTTCGCTTTCGGATCGGTCAGCGCTTTTCTTTTCTTTGTTCTTTTTGTCTGCTCGGACCGCATCGTCAAGGGATCGATGTTCGAGGTGAGCAGATCTCGCTGCCACTCGATTCTTTTCGCTCGGTCGAGGATCTCCACGAGCTCGTCTCGTCGAACATCTCGCAGCTCGCTTTGTCTTCGGGGATCGGGAAGTAAGGTAGCATGATATTTTGACGGAGTAGTTCGGCCTTGAAGTCGGCCAAAGACATCTCCATCATGAACACGTGATAGCGTAGGTAGTTTCGCTGGCGGCGGTAGGCGTGTTCCGTGCCGAAGTAATACTGCCCCATTTGTTGCATCGCCTCGTTAAAGGTGTCGTCCGGGGTCTCTTCTTCTTCTTCGTCCGACTCGTCAATGTTGTGACGTAGGTTAGCCACGATGTCTGCAAACCTTTGCCTTGCCTCTCCAGCCAACAACGCCTTCGCATACTTGATCTTCTTTTCCCCATCGTCCAAGGGGACGTCCCGAACACAACTCGTCCATCTGCATCCGCCACTTGACCCATCGTTCGGCGTCGCCCTGTTTGAAGATAAAGCAACGCGTTTCGAACTCGTCCGAATCCTCATCGGTTGGGTCTAACTTGATCTTGACCTTCTTGGACTTCTCGTCATCTTGGAGAACATCTTCGTCCTTAGGTTTCTCGTGACGGAAGGGGATCATCGGAGGGTTAACGTGAGCGGCTTGAGTCAGAAGCAACGCAACTTTCTTAGCGTACTCGTGGTTAGAGTAGGAGGTCTTCATCCTTCAAATGGGAGTTTTAAAACTGTGCCCTATCCCGGGGGTGACGAAATAAAAGTAGAAGACAATTGTAATTGTGAGACCTATGTTACATCTATTAGCTTTCATTCCAACAACAAGATTGACGAGACGAAACCCTACAACGTAGTGAATGTACATGACAATGGAACCGTGACCATTCAAAATGGCCCCGTACAGCAACGAGTTAACATCAGACGGATTACACCGTACTGGTCAAAGTAACCGAACTGTTCCATAGGGAAGCGGGTGCCATACCCCACAGAGACGCATAAATAGTTTAGTCATATTAGTCCTACACTCTGGTAGTCTTAGTAGTCGTAGACGAACGGAGTCGTCCGCCGGACGGACGACGTACAGAAGGCTGACGGACACGGACACGAACGAACGGTGACGTCATCTCTAACGGTGCACTGACACAGCGATCCAAGGAGTCATAGCGTTGCACATGAACGCGCTCTGTAATATTGCATAGTAACATTCGACTAACTCATAGAGTCCCTTGCCAACGGCATGCCTACAATCTAAGTAGTAAATATTCATGGCCTAAGAGAGGAGATGTATTTAGGACAAGGAAATAATTCAGACCATGGGTATCGAGGAGTCGTAGCTAGCCAAGACTTGGGACACCTAGTTACAGGCGACGCTATCGGCAAATTGACATATTCGAATAAATAAATATATGCGCCTTATTTACGTGCGGGGAAAGTCGTTCACAAAATGAACGACCGGTTGCAAATATTTGGAAGACGAAAAATCTTTCCTCTCGTCAATCTTGTTGTTGGAAGTCAATCTAATAGAAGTAACATAGGTCTCACAATTATCATCGTCTATATTTCTTTATCGTCACCCCCGGGATAGGGCACACCTCCGCCAGAAGATTCTCCGGAATCTTTGAGCTTCACGCACATCAAAATTTGCAGGTGCTTGCTAGATATCCGAAAAATGGCTTGACCGGTGGGGTAGGTGGGGTAGGTGGGATAGGTTCTGGCCCCGGTGAGGATGGCTTTGATCAATATTGTTGCTCTTGCTGTTGCAACGTCAATCGAGGAAATGGAGGACAATGTCTTGATGAACGTGTGTGTAATGGCAGAAACCGAAGAATACTTGTGCCAATGATCCAACTGCGGCCACGTACGGCGCCGACAATGCCTCGCTATGTGGGGCTGGACTCACAGGATCTAATCCAGACAAGGAGGGTTTTGATCGGTATTGCTAAGCAACGAGGAAAAGGATTGCTGACGTCTAGGTCCATTCCTGGTCAAGTGGAGTCAGATCCTTATGCCGTTGCCAGCTCACCTACCGCTGGAACCCCCTCCCCGAAAAGTGAGCCCACTGGTGATTCCACTTCGGAACGTGCTCTCCAATCTCAGCAAGAATCTCCAAGGTCGACTTCTCTTAGCACTGCCATCAAAATGGCTAATCTAGTGACAAAGGTGAAAGGAGGAGATGCAATAGCAAAAGAAAACCATCGGCGATGAAAGTCACAATTGAATTGGGAGGCCGATTGTTGAGCTCTTTTCCCAATCGAGTCCGTCATTTACAAGTATTGCCTCACGTTCTCGATCCCGCAGTGTAACAAAGGGAGAAGCCCCAGCCCGAGTCCTTGTTCCTTCCTCTTAGTCATTGGGTCATGATGAGGGCATGTGTTATTGCCAAGTTTGTGGTGGTGCTGGGGATGTTGTGTGTTGCAATGGTTGTGTCCCCAAGGGATCAAGTGGAGACTCTTTTGAAAAAATGATGATCCCTGGTATTTGGGACTCCAGTAGCAGTAGTAGCAAAACTGCTACCACTCCAGCGTCGAGCAAGAAAAAGTCATCAACAAAAAAGAAAGGTAGGTAGGTAGGTAGGAAAAGTGGATGCAACAGAAGAAGCGGAAGAAGAGACCAAACAGCCTGCCAAGATCGAGAGCGTTTGTTTTGAATGCAACAAAAGGGACTCGATTGAGGCAGTGTGAATCGTGGGAAGGATGGTTTCATTTTCCTTCCTGCCACCCGGACGATGATGACTTGAACAGGATGAAGCAGAAGAGGATGAGAACGACAAATTCCCGCCCACGCTAAAGAAAGTCATTGGCCCCAGTTGTATTCTTTATTGTATTTGTCTAGTAGAAAAATTGGAAACAGCATCTCATGATTCTTCCACATCAAAACTTGTCATCAGAGCGGAAAGGAAAAGCCTGCCAAACGCAAATGCGATGGAGATGACGAAGAGGATGCTGCATCCAAAGACGACTCTCGGGTTGAAGACAAAGAACACTGGTGCAGATGATGTGTCTACCCGACATCAGCCTCTGACAAGAAGGCCAAGAAAAAGTAGAATGGTCAAGGCGAAAAGGGTACCAAGAATGAGCCACAGGCTATAAAGAAGCGAAGTCGTCCATTCATACCCTGCAGCAAGGTCAAGGCAATTAGGGAACTAGAAGCCAGTGTATCGACTGCGAATTTTGCCAAGAAAGCTAGTAGAAGCACAAAAAGAAAAGAAGAAGAAAATGCCCACCTGCCTAAGACCTTGGAACAAAACAAGCACGTTGCCAAAGAAGGGGCGATTCGGTGGAGGAGCAAACTCCGCGAATTGAGGTGTATCAGGAGCAGCTACTAGAGGATAACTTTTTGTTGCGGTAGTCCAACCATAATTTTCATGATAATACGGTAACCAGCATGAATGCATGAAACACTCTCGCTGCGCTCTAGCTACCGTCCGCGCCGTGGATGATGTCACGAACGCGAGCTTCCTTTAGTGGTAAATATTGGACGAAACTCGTCCTTCAAAAAGAAGGAACCAATCACAACGCGTACGTCATCCATGGTCCAATGAGACGAGTTCCGGGACAATGACGTGCGTGGTACTGCATCACCGATGGAACGAACCCATTCCGCCGGTGCGCCTTGTCAAGGGATTGGGGGATGATGGGGAAAAAGAAAAAGAAAAAGGGGAAAAAAGAAAAAAGAAACCCATGGGGAAAGCGCGCGGGGGATTGATTGGAAGAGGGCTGCGCCAGCAGCCCCAGTTCCCTATTTATTTTAAAACGAAAAGCGCCAATAAACGTAAAGTCAACCGAAAGTGCTCCAATAAACAGCCATTCAGTCATGTCGTTTTGGTTGACTTTCAGCCCGCCCGCCCCAACAAAATTGGCGGCATGCTTTGAATATTTCGGCAAAAGAGAATATTTCGGCAAAGGATTCCAAGACTCGTCGCATTCATTGTGCCCACCAATGATGATTATGATATCAACACGTGAATTATATTTATCTTTACCCACCTAAATCACTACGATTTTCCCGCCTTGATTGGTTCCGCTCCCTGATGAAGGCCTCTACTGCCTTCAGGTTGTCATCGTGACGTCCAGGGCACTTTCCCATCATTTTGATGTGCTCCACGACATGATGGTGGGGCAATTGGCGGAGTTCCTTGAGCGTCAACTTGCTCAAGGGGGTTAGCTTCTCCGCTTTCTTGGGCCTGCCACGCCCTGGCCCCAATGGGAATCGGCTTTGTTGTTCTTGTGGTATTAATATTGGCGGAGTCGGTGTGTGTGGCAGACTTGTTGAAGGCAGTATTGGGATTGGCCCACCTGTTGCAAAGATCGGCTGATAGACGGGGGGTCCAAATGGGTGTGCAACAGCCTGTTGGCGCATTCGCTCTATCCGAGCTTGCGCAATGTCATGGCTCAGAACACCCCCAAGCCCCGGTCCGTTGAGGCTCAATTTTCGAAAATGTTCATTATCCCAACGATCAACCACTCGCCTAGTGTATTGCGAAAGAGTTTGAATGTTGGCGGCCTCAAACCTTTGCAGATGGCTGCAGATCTCAGCAAAAAAATGCTCTTGAACCCGGGTCAAAGGTTCGCGCACTTGGATTTTGTTGATTGGCGTTCTACCAAGTCCACCTTCCTTCCGATTCCAAGTGGATGCACCTCCTGACATTCGACTAGTGGCCGTGGTGGCAGCATGGGCCTGGGCAGTTTCCTCATTATCCTTGCTGTTTTCCTCTTTGCTGTTGTCAGCATTTTCTTGCTGCGCAAGAACAACAGTAGAAGAATGGTAATAATGCTGAATGCTGTCGGCGATGTAAGTGTCATTTGTCCTCGCAAACTGGAGACCCTGGGGCTCGTCATAATTACTCAGCAAAGGCGGGTACACCATGTCTGGGGAATCCATGTGTGGGCAATGCATCGCTCTCATTAGGATTTCTTCGTGAAGCCACCAAAATGGGGGTTTTGCCTTGACCCCAGTGACATGCTCAAGTCGCTCGTCCTTGTCCCGATTCAATCTGGCGACACGTAGAAATGCACGAGCATGCCCAGTCTCGGCTTTGATTCTGGTTGCATCTTTGGCAGCAGCATTAAATTGTTTATTCGCAGACTTGCCCGGACTTGTTCCACGAAAACGCCCTTTTTCCACCAGCCTCCCGTCGTCACGCAGGGGCTTTTTTGGATAGTTCATGAGCTTTGCCTCATAGGGGTCTGCAAAGCTCTGTCGTCGTAGCAACTTAATAAAATTAGCGAACTCAAACTCGCCACCTCGTCGCTTCCCAGGGACGGGGGGACGGATGTAACGAGAATAATGTTTTCCAGTAGCGGCCGCCTCTGCTGCAAGGTCAGCATCTCTGGCTCTCACTCTGGCCCAGACCTTTTCCGCCGCCTTGGCCGCATCTACATGATAAACTGTGTAGTTATCCATTTTGGATTTCCAAACGTCTTGTCGTAGTACCTCCCCTCTAGCTTGCTCTAGTGTCGCCTGTGGATTTTTCCCCCTATACTCAACGACAGCTTGTGCAATGCTATCTTCCGTGTACGTAATGATCGCACTGGACAAATCTCGACAAAATCCGGCATGAAGGTCGCGGGTAGTCCCTTTGACTGACCCAGGACCAGTGACCATTTGCATCCCATGAAAGATATCTTTCATGGGTGCTCGCTTGGCACCTGGCCAAATCTTTAGGAACCAATGGTCATTTGGATTTTTGAGATTCTCATCGCCAAGGTCAGAATAGCCATACTCTACAACCTTGGGCGAGATCTTCAAGTGCTCTACACATCGCTTGACCAAACCTTCATGGGCTCTATGCCAGTTGATGGCTTTTTCGCCTTTTCCAACAAAAGCGAAGGCAAGGATGCGCCCATACATGTCATAGATAAGGGCGGCTCCCTCTAGTTCTTCGTTGCTTAATTTATCCTCCATGGTCTTTCCTACGAGGTCAAAAGTCACGTCCCAAGAAATAATTTTGGTTGGGGGACGCGAGAAAAGATCTCGTTTCAGATGCACCTCAATCAGTTCATAGTACGTCTCGAACAAGTTCTGAATCGCATCTTCTTTGGGGGGAGCATTTTCTGCCTCAAAACGCTCTTCATCAAAACCGGGCCAGTGGATTGTTATTGTTCTACTCTCGGCCTTAGCAAAATGCATGTCCAACGTTGTCTGGCCAATATTTGACTGTCCACCATACGTCTTTACGAAGTCGACATAGTCGGATTTGGTGGCAGTCAACACAGATTCATAGTGTGACCAAAGATTTCGAGCAATGAGTGATGGCGAGTTTCTATCATCCAACAACCACCTCGTTAGTGATAATGTGGCAAATGTAGTTCGGTCTGGGCCCAATCCAAGCCCAACAGCATACTGCTGGTATCGCCTCTGGACTATTTTGGGTAAAGTTTGAAATGATGATTTTGTCCAGACCGAGAAAGTATGCGATTTCTTTCTCTCATTTGCCATTGACCAGCCTTTCTGCGCATCGCCTGCTGCCCCGTAGCATCGTGGATGGCGGCATTCATAAATAGGGCTGACTATTGGATATCTCGCCCCGTCCACATTGATTGAATGCCTTGGACGCCGCTCCCATTTCTGGACATTGAATGTCAGAAACTTGACGTTCGCATTGGACCCACAGTGGGGACAAGGTGTCAGGATGCCTACAACTTTGCCAGCCTCTGAGTGTCTCTGAAATTTTTCATGTTTCAACAGCTCTCGCCTGTCAAACACATCTGGATAAACAAGCAGAGCATGGGTGCCATTGGGCACCGAGAAGGCTAGTACTGCTTCCATCACTGAGGTTGGCATCCATCGCCCAGCAGAACCAGCAGCATCACGAGCAGCTAGTGCCCGGTACTTTGGACTTGGAATAGCAAGTAGGGGATAGGACTTGAAATTATGCAAGATGTATGCTTCCACCTGTGCTTCATCCATTGCCCTCCGAATAGGACCACCGGCAGGGTGAAAAATTCCACCATTGGGCCCAAGCTTTGGGATTTCATCGATGAGCTTTCGAAGACAGCGAGTATAATCTGACAGTGCTGGACGGTGGGTTGGCATCAAAGAAGTTTCTTGCTTTTTTGTGAAGGCCGGGGCGAAGGAGGCCTTTTTCTATCATCAATGCCCTCCTGCAGATCGTTGTGCTGGCTGTTGTTGTTGTTTGTCGACTGTTGTTCGGGGGCACCAGTAGTAGTAGTGCTAGTATTGCCCATGGTGGCTTCTTGCTCACGGTGCTGCAACGAAGTTTTTGCATAAGGGTTGTGAATTACAGCAGGCATGATCACGGTTGTTCCTCCTTCGGGTCGTTGTGATTGTTGTTGATGGTCGTCGACGCCATCGTCGGCGCTTGGCATCATTTTTGACAGCTTGCGTATTCTGCATCAGACGCGAATTTTTGCGATGTCATTGGTTTTTGGTCTGGCCGGCTGTAGTAAAATGTTGCGATGCACGAATGCCGTCCCCATGCTATGGGTCGCCACGCCGTAGTGCCACGTGTAAAAATAAAACCCTCCCGACCACTCAACTAACCATTTGAACCAATCGAATGCATCGTCCTGAGGACATTTGGATCACATTTACAGTCATGAGGGGTGTTACTACTGTAGTGAGGAGCGATCTTGCCTGCCACGTCACAGCGATACACCGTGTTGTAAAGTAAAGTTTGTGTAATTTCTCTTATAGTGCTCCAAATCAAAAGCTAATACCTACAATGCACTCTCCAAAGATTCCTTTGATGATATGCATATTGAAAATGTACTCTAACACCCATCTTTCCTTTGCTACAGAGCGCCGAAAATAGACTATTTTCTTGATCCAAGTAGTCAAAAAATGAGTCGACTACGTTGATCCAAATTTTGATTAGATCGACCAAGAGTTTGATTAGATCGACTGGCAATGATTCTTCCCGCAAGGGTCGAATTAATGCCAACATCTTCGATGTACGACATCTCAATCAAATCTTGACCTTTAGGCAAACAAAATAAATCTAAGTTCGAAGAGAGTGTAATAAAGCTATGAGCAAATTTGTTTGTCTAGAGATCAAGTCTAAGGTAACTTTATTTGCGATGACATCAACGACATCAAAATGACACAGAAAGTGGCAGGCGGCGTCGGTGGCGGCGAAACTCGCAATCAAATCTTGGCTTTCAGATGCAACAAATAAATCAAAGTCAAATGTTGGTGTGATATAAAGCTGTCGTCAATTCCGTTCATCCAAAGATCAAGCCTACGACAACTCAATTTGCGATGGTAGGAACGACATCAAGCTCGCACCACAAAAAACTGTTGTGCGCGTCCGTTGCTAAAATCTCAATCAATTCTTGGTCTCCCCGTGGACAACTTGACAGGTGTCTCGTTAAGAGTATGATAAAGCTATATTCTAATTTGTCCACGCAAAGAGCAACTCTAAGATCACTTTTGTTTGAAGGATATGAACAACAACAAAATGCGCCATGGTCATCGGATTTCATCGCGATGCGCTCGTGTAAAATCCCTTGCTGCTGTGCGTGCGCGCATGGTGGCGGCCCGGCGCGCCATTATTTAGGCGTGGCGACCCATACATGCGTCGTAATATTTATCAACCGAGTCAACCCGTACCCCTAGGTACAAATTCTACCTGTTGTTCAGTTTTAAAGTTTTGATTGGCTGATTTAACGTTGATAACCATAATTACACCGGCGAATTACGGTTGATTCGGCACCTATTGGGCTGGGAGAACCCGTACATTTTGTACCAGTTCTACGAGAGTTATTGCACTGTTTAGATGTTGCAGTAGTCATTGCTTCATGGTGGTGATCTTGGCGATCCAACCTTGGCTCTGGATCTTGAGTGCCACAAGCGGTTGCTTTATTAGCTCCATCGTCCGGCTATCCTATCCGACCCCCCGGCCCGGCGATTCCACCATTCCACATCGTTGCTTGCGGTCAGGAGATCTGCCTGACGACTCACATCACCAGCCCCTGAAATGAAGATCCCGTCGGCTGTGTTAGTGCTGCTAGTTTGCCACTCGGCCAGTCATAATGGCAATGCCTTCACGTTGCCTGACGGAATCTTGGTGAAGAGGTTGCCCCAGCGAGTCTTTTTGGACTTGAAAGCAAGTGGCAGCAGCAGCACTCGTTTAGAGCTCCGGAATCGCTCCGACGACGACTACGATGACGACGAGGACTACGACAAAAGCCGGCACTTTGTCGACCCTGCCAGCCTTGTGTCAGACAAGAAATTTAAGACGGTGCAACTCCAGCCCGGGGTCTTCACTTTGGTGGAAGTCGGCAGCGAACGAGACGAGGCACTGAGTCAGCGTCGACCCCCGTTCGATGCCACAAAGGCTCCACCGCCAGCTGCTGATGATCCCAGCAAGCCAAAGCTCAAAATGGTGCGCACCCATGGGGGCATGGCGATTCAAGCAGATGACAGTAGACAGACACCATCACAACAACGACGGCCCCCGGATACGAGGCGTCCCCAAGGATCCTTTGCCGCGACGGCAAACACAAATGCATATCGAGCTCGCGGTCCCAAGCCGCAGCCGCAGCCCCCCGTCGGCAGCAGCAACAGCAGCAGCAACGACAATAAGAAGCGATATTATCGCCAAGTCAAGACGCCCATGGGGTTTCAACTGGTCGAAGACGTCCTCCGAGACGACCCTTCAATTGCTGGTCCACGCAGGGTGGCCCCCAAAAGCACGTTTCGGGGCCATGCCTTTTCGGCGAGTATTAACACGGGGCCGAAAACCTTTGTAGGGGAGGAATTGTCCAATCCTAGTACCGACGCATCGGGGCAAGATTCGTCGGCCTTTCCAGGGCCTTCTGGTGCTGCCAAGGATGCATCCGCAGCCAAAGTATCAAAAGTGGGGGATTCGGTACGTCCCCTGCATGAGACGGCTGCGGAAGGAATCGAATGGACGGTCAAGGCACCAACACCGTCACAAACAAAAAAGACAACGGTAGTCCCAAAACAAATAGGACAATTCGACAAACCGCTCGATCAATCTGCAGCCGAAGGAATCGAGTGGACGATTCGAGCACCATCCGAAGAGTCGTCTAGCAAGGTTGTACCGAAACAAGTTGGAGAATTCATCAAGCCGCTCGATCAATCGGCTTCTGAAGGGATCGAATGGACGGTTCGGGCGCCAGTAGCGAACAAGTCGACGTCTACCAAGTCTGTGCCAAAACAAGTAGGAGAATTTATCAAGCCTCTGGATCAATCTGCTGCCGAGGGGATCGAATGGACCGTCAAGGCACCTCAAAATACCAATGCTGCCACAGGCGACAAATCCAAGGCCGTGGGTTCCCCCATGGGAGAGTTTTTACAACCTCTAGATCAAACTGCAGCTGCCGGAACGCAGCCACCAATGATAATGGCACCACGACGTGCGGCTACCACAACGAATGTACCGCAGCCCAAGCCAGTTGGTGAATTTGAACAGCCACTAGATCGAATAGCAGTGCAAGGTATCGAGCCAGATACGATTAAGGCACCAGAAGGCGTCGAATCCAATCTATTCAACAAGGTAGAACCCATGCCAGTGGGAGAGTTTGAACAACCTCTGGACAAAATGGCTGCAGCTGGTATTGAACCGCCAGTTATCAAGTCTCCCAGAACAGAAGTCGATTATGTCCAACCCAAGAAGGTGGCTACGCCAGTCGGAGACTATTCCATCAAACCGATTGATTTGACGCAAGGATTTGAAGTGCTAGTCAAGGTCCCGGACGGCTTTGCCTCGCCACCCATGGTTCCCAAGATTTATCAAAATCTTCAGGGAGATCCAAGGTATTCTTTGGACAAGGCGGCCTCGGAAGGAATAGACACCAGCCCACTTCGGGCGTCAGAAACTGATGCCACGGGTCAAGGGGTCCCCAAGATTCGTCGTAATATTCAAGAAGACCCGGGTTTTTCAATGGACAAGTCGGCCTCGGCTGGATTGACAAACGAACCCCTTCGCCCCCTCGCAGAAACGAATACAAGACCACAAGAGTTCCGAGCTGCAGTGGATGCTCAAGGTATTCCTTCGTTCCGTCTTGGAGATTCGGCAGCCAAGGGTATGGAAATACCGATTGAGTCCCAAACTTCGTCAAAAGGTCCCCGGCCGGCTGGCCCTCTGCGAACGGATTCACAAGGTGATCATCGACGTACTCTGGATGATAGAGCGAGGTTGGGTACGGAGGTTCCGATTCGGGGTTCTGCAATCAATTTGCCACGGGTAGGGAAAGGCGTTCTTTCGACTGACGCACAAGGCGATCATCGACGGGCCCTAGACAATGCCGCAAGGCTTGGGACAGAAGTTCCGATTCGTGCAGCTAGCCAAAGCTACTTACAACCCAAATCACGACTACTCCAGAGCGACGCCCAGGGCAATGAAGCGGGGTTTCTTGGAAAACCAGGGATTCTGCCAACCGACTCTCAAGGTGATCACACCAAACCATTGTCTACGGCAGCCAAAAAGGGGACAGAAGTTCCGATTCAAGTTCCAGCAGGTGAATCCATTCGTGGCAAGTCCGGAGTACTCCAAACAGATTCGCGAGGAGATCATACGCGCCCCCTGAGCGATGCTGCCAAACTTGGGACCGAGGTCCAGATTCAGGTCCCAGTAGATGAAGCCACGCGCGGAAAATCCGGGATTCTGCAAACCGATTCTAAAGGAGATCACACCAAACCTTTGTCTACGGCAGCCAAGAAGGGAACTGAAGTTCCCATCGAGGTTCCAGTGACGGAAGACATGCGGGGCAAGTCTGGAATCCTACCAACAGACCCACGGGGAGATCATACGCGCCCCCTGAGCAATGCTGCCAAACTGGGGACCGAGGTCCAGATTCAGGTCCCAGTAGATGAAGCAATGCGCGGAAAATCCGGGATTCTGCAAACCGATTCTAAAGGAGATCACACCAAACCTTTGTCTACGGCAGCCCAGAAAGGAACTGAGGTTCCTATTCAAGTTCCAGCAGGTCAATCGATTCGTGGCAAGCCTGGAATCCTTCCAACAGACTCACGGGGAGATCATACGCGTCCTCTGAGCAATGCTGCCAAACTGGGGACCGAGGTCCAGATTCAGGTCCCAGTAGATGAAGCAATGCGCGGAAAATCCGGGATTCTGCAAACCGATTCTCAAGGAGATCACACCAAGCCTTTGTCTACGGCAGCCAAGAAAGGAACTGAGGTTCCGATTCAAGTTCCAGCAGGTCAATCGATTCGTGGCAAGTCTGGATTCCTTCCAACAGACTCACGGGGAGATCACACCCAGCCTCTTTCTACGGTAGCCAAGAAAGGAACTGAAGTTCCTATTCAGGTTCCGGTGAGAAACGACATGCGGGGCAGAGCTGGAATCCTCGCCACAGACGCGCGAGGTGATCATACCAAGCCGTTGTCTGCGGTAGCCAAGAGGGGAACTGAAATTCCCATCGAGGTTCCGGTGAACGAAGACATGTGGGGCAAATCGGGTATCCTTCCAACAGACTCGAGAGGTGATCACACCCAGCCTCTCTCCACGGTAGCCAAGAAAGGAACGGAAGTTCCGATTCAGGTTCCGGTGAAAGACGACGTGCGGGGCAAGCCTGGAGTCCTTCCTACAGACTCGCGTGGCGATCATACCAAGCCGTTGTCTACGGCAGCCAAGATGGGGACTGAAGTTCCGATTCAAGTTTCAGCAGTTCAATCGATTTATGGCAAGTCTGGAATCCTTTCAACAGACTCACGGGGAGATCACACCCAGCCTCTTTCCACGGTAGCGAAGAAAGGAACCGAAGTTCCAATTCAGGCTCCGGTGAGAAATGACATGCGGGGCAGAGCTGGAATCCTCGCCACAGACGCGCGAGGTGATCACACCAAGCCGTTGTCTGCGGTAGCCAAGAAGGGAACTGAAATTCCCATCGAGGTTCCGGTGAAGGAAGACATGTGGGGCAAATCGGGTATCCTTCCAACAGACTCGAGAGGTGATCACACCCAGCCTCTCTCCACGGTAGCCAAGAAAGGAACGGAAGTTCCGATTCAGGCTCCGGTGAAAGACGACGTGCGGGGCAAGCCTGGAATTCTTCCTACAGACTCGCGTGGTGATCATACCAAGCCGTTGTCTGCGGTAGCCAAGATGGGGACGGAAGTTCCCATTGAGGTTCCATCGAAGGAAGTAATGCGGGGCAAATCGGGTATCCTTCCAACCGATTCGAGAGGTGATCACACGCAGCCTTTGTCATCCGCGGCAACGAAGGGGACGGAAGTTCCGATTCAGGCTCCGGTAAAGGAGATACCTGGCAAGTCTCGAATCCTTCCAACAGACGCGCGAGGTGATCATACCAAGCCCTTGTCCACCGTAGCCAAGAAGGGGACCGAAGTTCCGATTGCTCCCGTAGCATCACAAGAACTCAGCACTCCGGCGTCTGAAGGAACTTCTTTGTACGAAGACGTTCAATCAGAAAAGGTGAGTCCGCCGAATGACGAGAAATCGTAATCCCATTAGTAGCTGTTTCATATGTTTCTTACCGGTTTTCGCAGATTAGACAAGAAATAGTCCCGGATCAATCGATCCGACTCGACAAAAAAGCAATGGAGGGAACATTGGTTGAGATTTCTGCACCGCCGACGAAGGCTGAAACCACAACGGTGTTGAACGAGTCGATCGATCGTAGGGATGATTCACCGGAGGAATTGAATTCAAAACCCTTGATAGTTGCTTCGGATTTTGGGCTCGACGTTTCTCGAAAAGTGCCCCCCGAGCCATCAGCTCCCTTCGACCAACGGGCCGAAGCGGTTACATGGGGTTCTATTTCCAAGGCACCCCCCTTCAGCGGGGAAACACGCAGTCGAGATGCCTCACTCGGCATAACCGCGATGGCCATCACAATGGAAGAAATTGACTTGCCGTCGAACGAGCTTCCATCGAGTGGCAGCACTTCACCCACCTTTGGAAAAGAAATGCTTCCGGACCAAATGATCCCACTTGCAAAAAGAGCCTTGGCGGGTACTTTCGTAGACGTCAAAGCGCCGCTCAAGTTCCCCCAGAATCCTTCTCAAGAGTCTGAGCTCATACCTGACAGTCAAGGCAAGAGAGGATTTTCGTCGGCGGCAAGATCATTTGGTAAGAAGCGCACTACCGAAACGGAAAATCGAATTGCGCCCGAATTCAGCAATGGCGTAGACGTACCGGCAGCCAGGGGCACGGTGCCCACACCACGGAAAAAGAAGTGGAAGCAAGTGAAAACCGTTGGGGGTTTCCAATTAGTTGAATATTTCGAAGAAGCACCGGTCTCTGATGACTCGGAGCAAGTCAAAGCTACGAACCCGCCTGTTGAGCCGCATGAGCCGACCGAAGAAGAGTTAGAGCTGCGACGGCAGAAGGAAGAAGAGGAAAAGAAAGAGCAGCGTCGCCGGAAGAGGGTCAACGCTGGGAGACGCGCAAAGGCCAAACGTGCTGTTGCTAAGATTCGAGAATTTTTCAGTCAAAAGATCCAGCAAACTGAACAAGTCCTGCTCGATGCTGACGAATCGTCCCGCCAGTGGCTCAACCCCAATAAGAATTGGGGCGCAATGCCTCCAGTCGATGATGCAGACAAATCGAACGGCAAGAAAGTCAATCTCGACCAGAAGGGCAAGTATTATTTCGCACGGAATGTGGAGATGACAGTGAATACAGCAGAAAAAGAACAAGCGAAGCCAAAACCTGTCAACACGAAGAGGCTTTCACCCCCGGCTCCCAGTGAGACGCCTTTCTTTGCTTCCAAAATGAAAGACGATAACGGCGAGGATGCAGTGTAGACGTTGCTTTGACCGCACTTTCGTGGCTCTTACCCCTATTAAACACAGCCTTGATGGACAGCTATATGGTGTTGATCCGAATCTACTCTGGCTCAAAAATATGAAAAACGAAATCAAAACCCGTTTACAGTATGCTTGCTGCTCATTCGATAACTGGTATGGGTAGTAGAGAAGAAAGTAATTTTGTGTTTTCTTTTCAATTTGATTTTTCTCTTAGAAATTGGCTAAACTTTCCAACATGGCAGTAACTATCGTCGGGCGAGGGCATGACGGGGGCGACAGATCGCCGGCCATCTTGTCTGGTTTTCTTGGCACTATCTCCTTATATCGCTCCGACGCTCAGCATGGCAGCTTCCGACTCATTTCTTGGGTACTAGCCTTTGGAAGCTAACAGTTTTTCCACTCTTACTGATGACACAATCAAACCGCGAGAACTGGAATGGAGCCAAGGCATCCATATCCCAACGTCGGTATCCATCCAGCTGGTACAGGGGGATTGGGTCCGGATCGTCACCGTAGTAGTACCCAATGTTTCCCCACGTTTTCCAGTTGTGTCCGCAGCTCCCGTCATCCGCTTCTCCTATTAAAATGTACTCGTCCACTTCTGCATCACGAAACAGGTGCGTCCAATCTTGTTCCATGGGCATCCAACTGCAAATAACAATGACCTGTCGCCGTCGTCGCTGATTACTACCACTCTTGCTGGCTAGGGCGTACTTGTCCAAAGCGCCTGTCACATTCAATTTCTCAACTTTGGCCTTGGCAAAAATTCTCCAACTCCCATCGTCTGTTGCAATGAATTCCATGGCTGGGGTGTGCGGTGGCGACGACGACGACGCTGAGGCCTGAGGTTGAAGTTTACCCCCACGTTTTTTGAAGGTACGAGTCACAGTCTTGTGATAGTATTCTTGGAGATAGTGTAGTAACAAACCGTCACCCGCCCCCACGTCCAACACCAATGTTGATGGTGGATTGTTATTGCTGTAGTCGGCTGTGGCATCGTCACTACTATCTTGAAACGTCGTGGCCGTCACGCTTGATTCATGCTCTCTCGCCCGCTCCATCAAATAACTACCCAAATGTTGAATATATTCTCTTGTCCACAATTGATAGATTTCGGCCTCTTCACAAACCGTATTGAATGGTCCGCAATGTTCCATAGGCCCGCCACTTCCACCTGTCGCATAGTCCAAAATTTCTTCCATAGACGTACTAGGAGCAATGCTTGCATTTGGTGTAGCACTTTCCGTCGACGAATCGCTGATAGAAGATGCAAAGGCCGGTGCTTCCGAGTTCAATGAAGATGTCAAAAAAAGAGATTGTTTGGTCGTTGCCCAGAACTGCATAGAAAACGCCTTTTTTAATGTGTCAGAGGATGGAAGCAAAAGTTGCACGGGACGTCCAGCCCCAGCATCGGTATCGTTACTATTGTCATTGCTTTGCCAATCCAATCGTCCTCGTGCCAGATTAAGTAGCATGCGTTGCGTCGGATGCCTTGAAAGCTGCGGCGACATGCGAAGTTGCGGATATGCATCCAGCGCCTCCTGATATGTGTGGGTCGAGAGCCTGTCAGAACTTCAGTATCTTCATCTGCGCCGTCGTTGTCACATTATCCAAACTGTTCCTTACCTTGACTAGCGGTCCATATTTAGCAATTAACACTTCTTGTCGTACCCACTTGAGTATTCGCAAGTTCCAGTTCCATTGATGAACGTCGCTCCACAAATTGTTCGGCGTCAACGCGGGTCGCAAGTGTTCTTGCAGGACTTTCAGTCTTGTCTTGATAGCCATGGACGCATAGAGGTCAAAGCGCTCGTCAGGGTCATGGTGGGGGTCAGCAGTACTTTGCTGTTGTTGTTGCTGCGCCACCCGCTTGGTGGATTCATCGTAGAGTTTGAGACTCAGCATGGTTTGCGCCATGGGGAGGCCGCAGAAAAAGTCGTAAGTGTACGACGTGCTGCGGGGAAAGTGATTCCGCAGGGCAATGCCGACCCGGAACAACCTGGGGGCCATCCAATGCGTCACATAGTTGCTGACAGTATAAAGGACCATGTTAGTGAGATATTGTTATAGAACCATCATCGGATGATGTCAAGGTCGCTCGCGGTGCATCATCATGGTCGAGGTTTGTGATGTGATGGCGGGGGACGGTTCCTACGAGGAATGACCTCATAACCTAATAACCCTATTGGACTTGTATGACGGTAATGAAGTCATGTATAAAATTCAGACAGGCCGGTAGGTATCCGCCCTCAAAGCTACTCGCGCCCCCCCTCCCCCCAATTCTCAACGTCGGAAGGAGACTGGATGTGTGGCACAGAATGACATGCCGCAGGACACATTGCGCAGATGGCAATCATTTTTGTTATCAAGAGTAAAGGTACGTTGCCCCCCAAAGGCATAGTACATCCGGCACTAGAGAAATGCTTACCGGATCTCGCGGAACCGAAGAAAAGAGGCGATGCATAAGTGTCTCTCTTCCAAAAAACGCTCGTTCACCATTTGCCTATGGAGAATTTAGCTTCCAAATTCAAGCGAACGATAGGACAATGTCGCACTTTCGCGTACCGGTCATTGTTGATTGGAGGCTTTTCGTTTTCTTCATATGCCGTGTTGGTGGTATTTCTCTGTAAAGTACATCCACCTTTAACAAAAGTACGGTAGGCGCGCAGATGTTGTCCGGGATACAAAAGCTTCTTCATCGGTTGAAGTTGATACACCTCAACCGCTATTTTTTATAATACACAGAAACATTGAATGGATCTCTCTCTCTCTCTCTCTCTATCTCTCTCTGTCCTAAATGATTCAACGAAAGGCATGACGTGTGATGATCCGGAGAAACTCCAAGCTCATTTCCCGCAAGAGTTGAATTTGCTAGCGGTAAATTGGCTGCGACCGGTAGAGTAGCCACACATTTTTGATTACACCAAATGCTTTCCCTTGTTTGAAACTCAGCCCACTCCTAGAATTGGCCCCGCTCCACCACCAAGATGAACTCTGTCAACTACCATTTAGAAGACCTCACCTCTCCTTTCCCTTTACTATCTTCGCTATTGCACAAGCAACAACAAGAGATTTTCGCCCTTCATCAGCAAGGTATCCAAGCGTTTGAACAGGGCGATGTTGAGGCCTCGAAATACTCGTTCAATGCTGCGTTTAGCTCGATGAACGTCATGCTCCGCCAACCACTACAAGAAGGTCTCGACGCCAGCGTCTTTTTCTATCCAAGCTCTTATCTAGTGCCAGCCGAATCTGGTTCTGGTGATTTGGAGTTCACATCAGACTTTGGACGCCTTGGTCGCGAAAATAGTGATCAGGAGGATGATCAAGAACAAGCTGGTGCTGCTCGTCACATGGCATTCTCATCGGAAAATAGTAGTACTACTAGTACTACGAGCAGTATTCCTGGTGATGTTGCTGCTGGTGCTGCTCTGACGAAAGATAACAAGAAGAACGTGCTGCTGCCGCAGCACGGCGGCGGGTCGCTCCCTCTAACGTCGCCCTCCGCCTTTGCTGCCCAGTCGGCTTTATTGAGGCTCCCTGAGCAAGTCACGATCAACCAGTTGACTTTTATAAGCTTGTACAATCTCGCCATGACGACGCATCTGGCCGCCCTGTTTACTGGTGACTCTGGCTGCATGAGACAAGCCCTGAAATTGTGGGAAATTGTGTATAGCTTACCCTGCCGTACCCATTTCTTGCGGCTGGGCCCACGCCATGCCTTGACGCTTCTTGTAAATATTGGACATGCGTCAAGCGTTTTGGGGCAGAATTATATTGATAGAACTCATCAATGTGGTCAGCAGCTCTTGTCGGCTATACAATCACTCGAAGCTCGTCAGGTTGCCATTCCAAGACATTCCTTCTTTTGGAGATTTGCGATTGGCATGTTAATGACAACGACCAGCACTGTGGTTGCTCATGTGGCGTCAGCAGCTTAATCCGTCATTAGAAGGAGCGAGTTCACATGTATCGCCGTTTTTTTCGACAGTAGTAGTATATACTACTATATCGGCGATTCACTTCGTCTTGGTGTGACCAGCAGCATTAGTACAACGAGAGCACTACAAGGAAGTACCTGATATTCCCCCACCATCACGAAGACGGTTCAGATTATGCTACCACATTTTTTCCAGCACCAAACGTTGGTGTTCACCCATGCAAGTAACGGGAACTAATTAGTAGTCCGAGAAGATCGCACGATCTCGAGGAAATTGTTGCTGCTTGTTGTGTTGCTATATCTTGCTTGTCGCTAGGGGAAGGTAATACTATTTGTTAACTCTAACTACAGAAGATGAAACAACATGGCGCTCCTTTGTTTTAGGTCTGACGTCAGCCGGTCACGAAAAATGGCGGGAAAAGGCTTTCGTCGAGCCCGCCCCACCCGTTGTTGCGTAAACAACATGCGTTTGCGTAAACGACCCAAATGTCCGTTCAAAGCCCAAATTTGGTCGATCACCTTCATTCCATTGGCATTCGGGGGCCTGCTTTGAAACCATGGTGCGAGAATACGAATACGCATAAGCGCCAATACCTGTAGCGAGTAGCGTGGCTTGGGGAAACATGTCACTTCCATCCAATTCAATCGTTCACTCGGCTAGCAACTCTACCGTGTCGTCGCGATCCTCTCCAGCCATGTCGTCAGTGTATCTCGAGCACACCTCGAACTATTCCAACGCAGAAGAGGATTTCTTTCGGGATCGACTGTCAGGGGGTACGCGCAGTAACACTGAAGGCGTGTCGTGGCCGCAGCAACATCAAGGCCAGCGAGTACTAATCGAAGATGAAACTCACGACGATCGAGGGTCGCCAGTTGATGGGGAGGAAAACGACTTAACGGGAATCTCTGGCAGTGTAATGACTTTGCCCAGTGACGAAGGGAACGCGGGACGCGCTGCTTGCACCAATTCTACACCACCCTTATCTGCATCGCTAGCGTATCCGGTGCAAGGGTTAGGGCTAGTTTCTCCCATGACCATCGAAGACGAAGAAGTACAGCAACTCCTGAAACGACTCGAAGCACACCAAGCCTCGCTGTTGTTTCAGCCGATTCGACCCGACGATCAGACAATTGTGACCAGGCAATCTACTTTTTCTGTCGATCCCAGCTGGTCCCCAAGCTCATCTTTTTCCGTTCAATCCAAACAACAAAGAGAACAACGAACCGCTAGCGTCAACCCTACCATTGTGCTGCGGGGTGGGGACAAAAGTAACACTAGATCCTTGGCAGGCCACATTGCCCGTAAATCAACGTTGTTGCCCTATCGACGACGACCCAAAGAACCATCTCCAACACGGCGGAAACAGCCTCCGCATGTGGAGCCGGTCGAGGTTCGGCCCGCTGAAGAACCCGATGGGCATGTGTTACCCGATGATCATTATGACAACAATGAAGAGGAAACGGGATCTGCTGGCCCCGAAGATCCCGATGGTTCTACAATCGGACCATCGTGTACTACTGCTGTCAGCGATAGTCAAGGACAAGGTGGTTATGATGAAATTGTACCTTGGCCTAACGACGATCCCATGATTCTTTGTTCCATGCCACACCTACCGTCCTTGAGATCTATTCCCATGATGGCCGTGCTAGAAACGTCTTTTGAATCCTCCAAACAATGCTCAACGGCGGAGGGAGTGTCGTCGGCATCCTCGTTTGATTCCCTTCGGCCAAGCAGGTCTGCAGCAGCGACAACGACTAAGAGTACGAGCGGCAATGGCGTACTGGACATGTCATATGAATCCCAACAAACCGCTTCTACAACAACGACGGGCTCATCGTCCTTTCAACCCGTTGGTCGTCCCATGCAGGGTGGTGCCGAGGATTCTCTCCGCTCCCTACGAGAAAAGACAAAGACGGCCTTGAATGGATCCATGGCAACGTCGTCGTCCTTTACCTCCTCGGTAGAACCACCCCGTTCCAATCCTCATCGAGGCGTCGACGATGCGAGGTCTCTGCTATCCCTCCGAGAAAGGACAAGGGTGGCTTTGAACGGCTCCATGGAGTCCACAAATTCTATTGTGCCGTCTTCTGTACCTAACCAAGACAAGTCCTTCGAGAATGAAGGAAAGTCTCAATCGGAGCTACCTGCTATCAGGGAAACATGGACGAAAGAATACGACGAGACGCTTTCGCCCATTGAACGAATACAACGGCGGTATCTGACAATGTCAGATCCAGGCCTGCCATCGTCGAGCATCTATCCATCGCGGCTTTTAAAGCAAAATTCGACAGAGAGGCTACTCTTTTCGCCAACGCATCCGCCATCCGTCTCAAGCGCTGCTGCTCGTGCTACGCCTCAGAGTTTTTCCATGGAAAGCCAAGCTATACTTTTGGCCAAGTCTTTTTCGTCCACGCCTCCTCCCGCCAGGCCATTTGCGGCGGCGACGACTTCCATCGAAGAGACCCAGACGTTGGTGGCCACGGCGACGACATCCGTGGAAAATACCAAACCTCCCAAAAGCACCCCCGAGAAAATCTCCAGTACTTTGGATATCCCCATGGCGCCTCGATTATCCTGGCGCATGGATCCTTCGCAGTCGCTCTCTGATTGGCGTCTGGAAATCTTTAATCGTACCAGCAAATCTTTCACCACCTATCACGTCCATCGCGTCGTCTTGGCCGTGGGCAGCCGTGCCTGCGCATACTTTCAACGAGTCATGATGACTGCAAACAACAATTCCAATATCGATCCTGTTACCCGTATTCCCTTGCTCGCTCGAGCGTGCGAATTAGTACCGGACTTGTTGGATTATCTCTACGGGGACTCATCATTTGAATTGAAAACTGAAAATGCTGTCGGCATGGCCTATCTGGCAAATTACATTCAGCAACCCCAATTGCTAAAAGAGTGCATGGAATTTGTTCATGCTGATTTGGGTCGTGACACCATGGATCAATATTTTTGGGAGGCCACCTATTATGATCAACAGGAATTGGTTGATTGGATTTTACACATCGCCTCGGGAGAATTGTCAAGTTTAAATGTACAGTCAGCCAAATTCGCAAACTTCCTTGCGGACATTTCTCCGTCGCAATTTGTGAATCTGCTGGAGCGTGTTTCGCCGACGGAACAACAACAATCGTTGAATCTTTGCAGTATATTGGTCGAGTTTTGTATTCATCATCGACATGAAGTCTCATTGGAATTTTTGGAGCGATGTGCTTCACAAATTGGTGTACTGACGATTGACGCGGCGATCGCCTTGCTCGAATTCTCATGGACTTTGGGGGGATATTATGGTGGCGACAAAAACAGTAACGACACCATCGACGCGGAAAACGGGTCTTCAAGTCAACGACTTCAAGAGAGGTGCTTGGAAGTTCTATCCAAAGGTTGGCAAACTGCATGTCAACGACAAGATGCTCCTATGTTCTGGAAACGGCTACTAGAACAATGGATGGAAGGGCCGGGGAAAGAAAAATTATTGGAATGGCTCCCTGAGACACTACTTACAGCCAATTTGCAACTCAGTCAGGCCCAGGAAGAATTGAAAAATGTACTGCAACAGCAGACAGTAATGAGAGACGAATTGGCCACTGCGCAGGAACAAGCCTCACATTTTCGTCTGGAGTCCGAGCAATTGCGAAAATCGCTTGAGTCGAGCAAAACTGAGCTTAAAAGTCATCTAGCAGGATGGATGCGCAAACGAGAAAGTGACTTGCTTGAACACAAGACGGCCCAAGATCATTGGAAGCAAGAACGTCAAATTTGGAAACAAGAGCGACAAGCGTGGTTGGAAGAGCGTGGTCAGATGGAACACGAGTTGTACCGTATGCGAGCCGAACTGTCTCATATCCATAGGGTCGGATACAATCCGAGAGGATGCGGCAGAAGCGGCTATGGTAAACCGGCGTCTCGCATTAAGACCAAGGAAAAGGTTTGCCCTCAGCTTGACACGCCAAAAGACCTCCTTAAATACATGAGCGAGGTAGGCATGACGGGAATGGAAGACAGCACGGTTTCTGAAGATTCGTGGGCCGAAAAGGGGGCTAGTTTTTTCTTGAATCCGATATGATAGACTGGTACTGGGAAGTCTACTGTCAGAAAAGGGGAACGAGAATACTAGATTACAAGGTATCCGAGCAGCACGATCGAAACACCTTGAATCATAAAAATACTAGTGTAGAGCACGAAGGTCGTTGCTCATGGTTCGAATTCATTGAATATATCCTGACACTCAGATGACGAATCAACTCCACATTCCGTCGCCCGAGAGCCCGCCCTGCTGCTGCCCTGGATACCATCGGACCATCATCGATCAGTGCATATCACCATAAAAGCAAAACGACTCCTCGTAGGATGCTCCTCTCTAGTTTACCGTTCAATCCTATTCAAGTAAAAAAGGATTCGCCGCAGAATTGCTGACCTTGCTACTCTCACTCCACAATTCCGTACTCGAGTCCTCACTACCTGTCGACGCACTTCCACTGTTCGACTTAAGCTCAACGCTGCCATAGCTAGAATAATAGGTATGCTGCCTTTCCCAATGGAAATCCTTTAGTATATCGGCATGTTGCGGACTGTAGCGAGGTTGTCCTTTCGAAGAACTACTTCTCGGTTTCGCTGCCCTCGAATCTGCCGATTTGAGACGTTCTGCATATTCTTTGTGCATGCGGTTGGCCTTTCCGTGAGCACCCCAGTCGTCGTAAGACGCTATCGCTTGGGCAATGTAAAATCCCGTCCATCCGTCACTATCATTTTGTGCAACGAAGTATTCACCCGCGCGCTCACAGATGTAGGCTTCAAAATGGATCAATCCTAACCTGGCACAGACACGAATCGCCTCATCGTATTTTTCCTTGCACGGACACTGTTCAGCTAGAAGCATCATATACAACGGGAGCACATTGACATTGCCTATCTTCAAATCTTTCTCCAGCTCCTTCATGATTTTCTTGGCGATAATTCTGTGCTTCCTTTTGCCTTTCATTCTGAACAGTTTAGAACATACAAGCGCCATGGTGGCGCGTAGCATATCCGCCCGCACGAGAAAGCCGTCAGTGTTCAAAAAGGGCTCCAACTCATCAACCAGCAGATCAGCCATATCCCAGTAGCCAAATATCATAGCAAGGAAAAGTCGTAGTGAAAATAAGTCCCGCCTCGTCATGCGTAATCCGTTCCCATGCAGCCGATTCAGGACTTGATCTTCGTCCATTGCGACTCCTTTCAGTACCGCAGGGAGTGCAACATCTTGTTCCAGATTCAACACAAATTGATGAAAAAGTTGAAACATGACTTTCACAGTTTCTGGTGAGCAGAATTGCTGTGCTTCCCTTTCGTACGCAAGCAAGTCTGCCTTGAGAGATCCAATAGGCAGCCCGACCATCAAATACGCATAGGTATACCCCAAAACAGATACGGCTGCCTTCTCCGTATTTCCAGTGCGAAGTCCAGCATGATGAACTTCGAGCCACCAGTCCAATACAACGTTCCATGGACGCGTCCTCGTAAAGACTCTACTTGTTGCCAGCATTAAAACCTGAGCATGCAGCGACCCGATCTTTGCTGGAAATCGCTCGAGTAGTTTCAAACCCAATTCAGCGTATTCGTCAGCCTCAATGTAGCTCCCGCTTTCGCACAAGTACGCCGCCCACCCCACAATGCCTAAGGCGCTATCTTCGCATACGCCTTGTTCAGCCGACAAAGTGAGTGATCGCATAAAGGCATACCAGCTCATATCTTTGTCCCCCTGTGCCATAAAGGTAAAGATTCCAAAGTACTGGACAAGAAGGCGAATTATATGTCGGGATCTTTGATTCGTCATTTCAGGGAGCTGGAGTAAAGTGGACAATTTGCCACCGGATAGTTTACGCCTCCATTTCTGGTTCTCAACGAACAACTGGCCCGGGATCAGTTTAGATGGAAACTTGATACCGTAATCTGTAAGGAGATCGAGCGTCTTTTGTACTGCAACAGCATAGTTTCGATCCTTTCCAGAACTTATAGCTCCTAGAATGACGCACTCAACGGGGAACTTGTCGTCCAAGCTCTTCGCGTGGTTCTTAACTTCATTTGCAGCTTGTATGGCCTCGTCATTTTTGCCCAGCTGCAGCGCCAGTTCGCTAAATGTGCTTACTATTTCGACACCTAGTGTATAGTGAGTCGTCCATCGATCGGCAATTGGTAGGTGACGGAGTCCGGCCTCGAGCATGTCATAGGCGGGCACCAATGCGGATTTGGAAAGCGACAACTTCGCCGCTTCTAGACATAAGGTTGCAACTTCAGCTCCAAGGATTTTGTCGTGATGATAACCCGAAAAGCGATTGAGTTGGTCGGCCGCCATGTACACCATCCATTCTTTGCCATTGCTGGCAAGTGAAAGCCTCCAGAGCAACTTGCCAAGTCTCATGTGTAATAAGCCTTGTGATTCTTTGGGTATCAGAGAATACGCAACGTGTTGGAGTTTGTCGTGTGCCCACAAGTACGAATCTTGGCCATGGGGGGGTTTGATGAGAATGCCCGATTTTACAGCTCGATCCAAGATTCTTCTAAGGTCGCCTTCCTGAATGTTATGCAGCCTCGAGCTGTAAGGTAGCCCTTGGCACCCCCCTTCCTTGCATGTCTCTTCATCACTGTTGTAATCGGAAGCAAAGAATTCGACAAGGATGTCTTCAGGGACTACCTTTCCTAGGCACGATGCAACTTGAATGGCGATTCGAGTATCGTCCGGTAACGAGTCGAGACAGCTGGCAATCAGATCGGCCACGTTGTCAGACAACTTGGCAGCATGCCAAAGTTTTTCAATGTCGCCCCACTCCCACTTGAAAGTGGAACAGGAATACCTGATAAATTGCTCTCGTCGCAGCATAAGTAGGAATTGTACGACAAAGAAAGGGTTCCCAGAAGTTTTCGTATGAATCACCTGTGCTAGTGGCAGAGTGTCCTCGGGATCGCGTTCCACAATGGCTGCTACCATTTGATTGACACCCGTGACTGGCAAATCCTCAAGGGGAATGTCATAGAAACGAACAGCGGGGGGAGCATCCGGAGTACCATCAGGCTGTAGTACATGGGTCAGCAGTTGCAGCATGGCGTGGTCCCCGGAAACTTCATCGTCTCGATACGAAAGTAGCAAGAGCATACTTTCGACCGTTCCTGCTCTTCCACTCATCAATACATTCAGGACGTCAAGGCTCGCCTTGTCCGCCCATTGTAGATCGTCCAGCCACAATAATATGCTCCCGTCTTTGCTAAGAAACTTCAGCAATCTTACAAACGCCGCATTGACGCATTCGGTTGTTGCCATACTTTGTAGAATCGAAAAGGAACTCCGCTGATGGGCGGTGCTAATGTTCGGGGAAGACTCAGCTGAAACCACATGATCACCAGGAGCCGCAGCAGGATCGTCGGCACCAGCAGCACCAGCTTTTGTAGTCGTATAGTAGTAAGCGTGGGGTAAAATGTTGTGCATGACCTGATAATCTTCATTCATCAAACGTCGAAATTCGTTCATTGTTTCCGATGTTGATCTTGCCACCCAGACTTCCACCAATTGTTGACACGCTACTATTAATGCAGAAAATGGTTCATTTTGACTAGATTGTTCGTACTTTCCAGAAGCAGCGATGATAAAGCCGTCGCCGTCCCAGCAAGGGAGACTGGAAACGAGAGAGGATTTTCCCACTCCCGCCGGTCCATGCAAAAGAATTGTCGATTGGACCTGGTCATTTACTGATGCTGTCAGTATTTCCTGAATCTTTTTAGCCTCGGCGTCTCTTCCAACCAGCATTTGATTATTCTTGATGAGATTCCATTCCGGGCCAAGATAGTTAGCAGAGGTTCTGCCGCTGCTAGTAGAAGCAGATAAAGCCGAGAAAGCCATGGTTGAAAAGTAATTTAGTCGCGTTGTGTGGGGATGATACGATAGAGTTAAAAGAGGCGCGACGCTTTCAACAACATGCAGGATGACATGTCTTCGCTTCGATAGTGCTGCTTTTCTTTGGAACACTACAGTAAGGAACGAAGGAGCTTTTCAAACTAACCATTCTTCGGTCGATCTTCTCTAATTCTTCCCGTCAAAATTCCAGAACTTGCATTAGTGCCTTCAGAAGGTCAACATTCACAACAGAATTTGACAGGTATGCCTCTTCCACGATTGAGCGATTTCGCATGGATTGCCAGCAATGTCATGATATAATAATCGGAATAGAATAAGATTCCGTACTCTAACCGGTTACCACTTTCATTATGCCCCTTAGTTATAAATTGCGGATGTTCGCCATAGGAAAAAGGGTAATTACCCTTCATTCCCCGCAAAACCGATCACCATCTTAATATGAAAAATACTCAGATCTGTATATATAGAAATGTAGGTATGACTCTCGACAAGACTACTGCAAAAAGAACGGAGGAAATCGCATGAACAGAAGCATCCGAATGGCTGTTCGAAAGTCACGAGTTTTTGACGAAGACGAAAAGGGGTAATTCACCTACGACTTTCATTCTACAGTAGCTACCTCCAGAACATGAATTCGGTAGCATGCACTGCACATCCACTCACCCACAGAACAAATGCAATAAGTCCTTGTCATTTGCTTGCAGTTTGGCCTCCTGCACTTGTACTGGTGATACATTTTGGCAGCTGTCGTGATGAAAAATTTTGCGCGCATCATTAAAAAATGGGCTCTGTCCGAAGAAGACCATGGGCATTGAGGCCATCATTTTGGCTATGTTCAAGGATTCTCCACCCATCTGTCAACATCAGGGGGAGGTAACAATCAACCAGATGGTGGTTATAAGTCGTCTGGCTTGTTTGGCTTGCGTTTGATGGGTGGAAAAGCCAAGGAAAGTGCCAAATGATGTGTTCCCCAATATCGCTGTTTTTGCTGGAAAGTTGGTGGAAAGTTGGTGGTAATTCAAAACAAGGGCCCCATTGACGGGCTCTTTTTGATCCTATTTGTTTCCACGAGCAGCATTGAACTTCAGTGGAGGAAGAAAGGCCGTAGAAAGAATGCTGGCAGCCAAGGATACTCAGGCCCTGATGAACTTGGCGACTGTGAACGACTGTCCCCATGGTTCACCGCCCCTGAAACTGTCCCACAACCATCAGGGACAGTCATGGAAGTAGCTGGGAGCTGGGGCATGGTATTATTTGCGTTAGAAAGGGGAGTGGAGCCCGAAATAATGGGCTCCACCACACTCAGTGGCAAGAATTTTCAACAACAATCCACCTTTTCGAGCTGTTCTTCATGAGTTATGATGTCAAAAACATCATATCGCCCTTGGCCAACAAACAAAATGACTAGGGGAAGGGGTTTCATGTGATGGGGGCTGGTGTTGGATTGGATTATAGCTTTTATGTCTACAAATGAACGAGTGCATTTTGGAAACGTGTCGACTGGGGGTCGTTATGCCCGGAGGAAGTGTTGTGGGCGTCAACTAAGAGTCAGGACATATTGCAGTTACATCCCTGGAACCATCAGTTGTGTTGTTTTTGTCAGAAGACATTTTGTCCAAGTGGAAATGCAAAACAAGGATGGGAACTGATTTCATGGTTTTTCCATCACACGTGCAGGCTTTGTGCCCTCCTAGCTATCGCAATACTGAAATCTATAAAACAACCTATACATCAAAATATTGCTCTACAAGAGTAGATTAAGGATGTGCTTCTATTCATTTCCTATCTTTTATAGTTCGAGAGTAGCAGTTCCCCAATTCCCCGATCAGAGTCTCAATTCAGTCGATGCGCGAGGTGACCGTGCGAGAGAGCAACAAAATTGCACGGCCCATAGCTTCGGAAGGCCCACTGCAACATGCCAGTTTCTCTACACCATTGGATTCGTCACAGTTTGACGAATCCAGCGCTATCCTCTAAACGGGGGAAGTCATTCCCAATGGTCATCGTTTTCAGAGAGCAGGGTGAAGGGTAATTACCCTTTAAAAGGGTAATTACCCTACGGTGGGAAGTCTTCCGATTGAGGAATATGAGCACATGGTAAACCAATTGGGAGCCACCCCCAAAAGGAAACTATCGCGAGAAACAAAAATGATCTTACACATCGATGCATGCAATAATTGTTGTTCGTTAGATCGTCATAGCGCTGATCATCGTCTTCGTGGTGATGTGGTGCCTCCTGCGATGTGTTTTTTCGATGATGGGAACGAGTCACGCTATGCTGAATTCCCTTGCGGTCAGTACTTGCCGATCCACTAGTCAGCTGCAGCTCTGTGATCTGGCGAAATTCAGTTGCTATCGTAGCCACACTTTGACGGGTGCAGGCAAGGAACCTGCTACAGTGAGAAACGCAGCCTGAAAATCGATCATAGTTATTTTGCCGTGCCGACCTCTATCGAAGAAAATGATGACGTTTCGTGAGGTCAGTCGAAGGATTCAACTGGTCTCGCGCGACGCGTGCGTTCTGGGCCCCGGTCTCTTCCACGTGTTTGGTGATCCTCCCCGCGTTAGCTTTTGGATGATGGCATCCACCATGGTGTTTAGATTTGCCACCGACCACACATCACTGACGTTCCGCATAGGCAACACCGAAGGAACGTCTCCTGGCACCTGAAAGACCCCCCATGTTTGATTCACTCTCCACTTCTGATGCGTCAGCAAGACAGCAGCAGATGATAAGGACGTCAGGATCATCCAACAGGCGAAAAAGGCGACGGGGCAATCGTGTGTGGACTTGGTTCATGGCCAGTGCATCGACTTCCAGCGTGGCTTTTTTATTATTTTCACAGTCCTTTCTATTCTTAGGACTGGACACTGGGAGTGGTGTTTGTGCGACTGTCCTATCGTCCGGTGAGGGTACTTTGCACAACGACGAGGCAATCGACCTTGATCCGTCTGCCGACCATCACGGAGGTCGTCAGTTTACCGCGGACTCTACAATACCGCAACACCCAGCAACGAATATCCACGTGGATTCCATCGGAGCAGACAACGACCTGAAAGCTAGAATTACGTCTCAGCTACTTACAGATGACACGGACTCTGATGTCGACGTCGATGCCGCCATATCTAGCAAGGACGAGGAGGACTTGCTTTCTCAACAAGGCAACAATGTCCTCGAAAACCATCCAGACAGCACAATGTTGCCACCTCAGGCCTCGGGAGAAGAAACCGAAAAGTTAATACAGAAGGATCCCCAAATGGAGCATCATGTGCAGGAGCTGGTAACAACGTCGGGGCATGAAGTCCTCGACGACCAAGACACTAGGAGCCTTTCGGATGATTCTTCGGAGGAGGCACAACCATCACATCTCGACTCGGAGCATCATAATGTACCTTTGCACTATGAGACTGTCCACACCCAGGGTGATAATGAAATGGCTGATGAAATGACTCTCGACGAAGGCGGTTCCAGTGTACTAGACACGGAATCGGCGGGTAACGACGGCATCGAGGAGAGCCAGCAAAATCCAGAACACGAGGTCGTTTCAGAGCACTCTGTCGCAGATCCGATAGAAGGCGAGCATGATGAGAACGAATCGATGAAAACTGTGGATTTGCCGGACGAGAATGCAGCTGAGCAAGTCCCAACACCAAACGTGGACGTGGCATCTAGTGAGTCAGAGGACCATGCAGTAAAGGAGGATAATTATGTTGCGGAAGAGAAGAATGAGTCGGCTGCAGGCAGTTCAGAGACAGGACCGGGCCTGGGTTCGGGCAACGATACCGCCCCCCAGCATCATGTAGATAGCTCCATTAGCGGCTTTGCATCAGAGACTATCATGGTGCAGGGTATAGCGGCAGAGAGAGCTCCGGAGGGATCTTTGGCTAGCTTTTTCGAGAAGCTCAATCAAAAACAGCAGCACGATAAAAAGAGCACACCCTCTTCCTTTGAAGCCTTGTCGGCGCAACAGCAAGAAATAAGTGATCTTAACGATTCAGTTCCTACGCAAGGCCGAGCGACAGACGAATTGAGAATGCCAGAGTTGTCTGCGGAGGACTACGTTGGGCTTCCTTGGGGTATCCAGCCCAAGTCGTTTAAACGACGCCTTCCAGATTTGGAACTACTTTATTTGGTCTTTCAGGATCGTATGACAGCAGACAGCAACTTTTACAAATTTCCCAGGCCAGAGGCCAGGTTTCCTTTAAGCGTGGGCCAAGAGCAGGATATCCCGGATATTGAGCTGGAGGATGACGAGATGCGTCAATTGTTGTTGGAGCACGAAGAGCACATTGCGAGTTTGCTAAAGGTTTCGGACGAGGCGGCGAGTCGCCTCTCGAATCAGAAGGAGACACGAAAAGAAGATCAACGCTTGGTTCAGGAAGAAAAGAATCAATCGAATGAGGAGGCCGATCTAATCTATGATGACCTTGTTGAAGGCTTGGACGATATCGACAAATTCTTTCAAGGCGTCGATCCTCCCGAAGAACTGGATGTAGGAGCCGCCTCGGGATCCTCCATGCAAGAACTAATCATGGGCAAGGGGCGGCAAATATTGGTGAAACGAGTTTTTATGGGATACAACCTTCTACGGAAACTCGTGAGCAACGCCAAGGAAAAGCTTCTGCAAATAACGCAAAAGAACGCGAACTCAGACAAGTCATTGAGCGACGAAGAGAACGATGACGATAGAATTCATTTCTTGAAAGATGTCGACTTCAAAAATAAGCTACTTTCGTTTTGGAGGCTGGCAGAAAGGACAATCAAGTCAATTGCATCATTTGTGGACGATCTTGTTGACGGGGATGAAGCTAGTAGCGACGACATGCCCCTGGAGCAAAACTTGGATGCCATAAGGAAAATGAGCGGCTTGAAACAACCGCCAGAATGAGCTATAGCAGTCCTAGCAGTCTAGCTATATACGTCTTAGACCCACCAACATACTTTTTAGGCTAGTAGGTCGCAGACCCATAACATCTGTCCGTAGCTTGATGTCGCTCTTGAGATGGTGGCGTCAGCGTCTTTTCCTTTGGTCGCTCTTGAGTAGTTGACATCCCAGTATCCTCTTTTGGCAACTGTAATTGAAAATGGCTTACGGGTCGTTCCAGGATCGCAAATTACTAATTCGTACGATTGTCCGGGTACGGGTGCCATTTTTTCTGTAATTTGGCTTTGATAAGGCATGCCCCCATGCACGTATGCATGAGCCTTGTACCGAGTCTCATCTGCCGATAGTTTGATGTTTCTCCTAGTTCGGTGACATCAAAATCTTTTCTCGGCAAATGAATTTGTAAAAATGGCTTGATGGGTCGTTCCAGGATCGCAAATCGGCTATTCGTAAGATTGCGTCGATTCCGAGTTCGGAGTCGAGGGGGACAAGAGAGTCAACTATTTAGGTAGTTGCTTCGGAAGACTACTTGCGGCGATTGGAGACTCCGAGCACCTCCAAGATGATCTTTCAAAGACTCGGCGGCGTATCGAGCATCTTCAGGGAGGCGAACAGAATGAGTATCAAGTTCTTTGATTCTCATTTCATAGGACGGACCGAGCATGCTGGTAGCTCGCTACGCCATCATAATAATCATGATATTATTGTGGTGGACTGCATCGTGATCGTGTTTTTTATTGTTACCATTAAATGGCAGTAGCGTAGCGAAAACAAAGAAGCTTTCTTTTCTTGACATCAGCCTTCTTGAAGAAGTCACCATCGGTTGGGGTTCCCTTTTTCCTCTGCACTGTTTTCTTATGCCCAATGTTCGCTCTCCAAATGAGCACGAGCATAATCGGATAGTAAGTACGACCTCGGGGGAGTCAAAGACTACACGATTGTGCCGCTGTAAGGGTTCGATTTTCGGAATGCATTTGCACGTTCCCTTGGTGGCCGTTAGAGAGGCGAATTTCGCGGTGCGCAATGGGAGGCACAGAAATTGTGAGCACAAATCTTTTCGCGGGGAACGTTCGTAAGATCGCCAGAAACTCCGATCATTATTCTTAAGACTCAGGTGTCTTTTTCGTGTCACACTCATGCGTTGAATCCATTTTCGAGCCGCGCAGAGCGTGCCGGTCGCCATTTTCTTGAGAAGTCAATCTTCTTGGCCCAACGACTAGAGCCTTGCTTGCTTGTACCACCTGGTAGTGGTTGAGCTAGAAACGACTCGAGTCCACAACATGGACATTGGCGTCTGAAAACAGAAGCCATATTTTTCAAATGTAATCAAGTTGAAACATCCCATCGAGATCCCAACATCACGAAGTATAACACTACATCAACAACAACAACAACATCAAACATGGAATCCATTTTCCCCATTAATGATAGCGAAAGCCGCCATCGTCGCCGCCATTCTCGTCATCACAGCAATCTCAGTCTGGGCGCCATGAGTTTAAATAGCCTGACCTTTGAAGACGAAAGTGAGGAGCCCCAAAATCCTGGTCATAATCGAAAGGCAAGTTTTCAAGAGATCCCCCACAGTCTGGCATGGAGCATGAGTGATGCATCACTGGATGATAACGAGGAAGAAGAACGCATTGACGCTCGAGAACGACTTCTTTCCGATGACGACTTTCGTCGAGAGCGTTTATTCTCCGATGATGGTCGTGAACGCATCTTATCAGACGATAACTTTTTGGCTGTAAAGCAAGAATCAGAGGAAGCCGAAGAAGAGGAGGAATGCAAACCAAGTCCCAAGGAAGAAGCCACAAATCTTGTTGACGAAAGACATCATGAAGGTTTTGAAGTAAACTTGGACGGCCGAGTGGACACCATGTTGCTGCCTTCCAACAACAACCTTTCTTGTTTTCGCGGCCTGGTGGTTGCTTCTTGTCCCGAGATGCCAACTCTGGACGGAAGCATGGATGACTCTGGCCGAGTGAGCCTTGTGCTCCGAAGAGCCCGTGCATTTTCGGACGATACTTCTTCGATTTACCGAAAGAGTTCTTCCATGGATAGCAGTTGCGAGTCTATCCAAGTGCGACGCTACGATCGTTCCGATTCGATGTTGATTGATCAAAAGTATGGCGCAAGTAACATGGATTGTTTGACCGAGAGCCCAACATCCACGTGGGTTTACTGGGAAGAGAGATTAGACTATACCTCTTCGACAAGCTCATCACCATTTGCCTTTGCCTTTCAAGAACAACATCAAGTAGAGGAGCACCAATTTTGAGCGCGGACAATGGTGCTGTTCTGAGGGGCAAAGTCCTTTGTTTTCTATACTATACTATATAATCCTAGCATTACATTGTTTCTATAACCAGCTTGACTTTGAGTTTATTAAAAGATACTAATAGTATTGGCCTATGGACTTGATGATAACGATCTCTTGTTTGACACCAAGCACCACGGCGTACGAAGTCTTTCTTAAACAACAGCCCTCAATCTAGAGTTGTCGACTCCGCACTCCCTCTTCGGAATTGGATTCTTACGAATGCAATGGAATCGAGGCGACTACCCTAGCATGCCTATCTCCAAATGGAGAGTTGAGTCTTGTAAGGCAATTCTAAAACGACCCCGCCGACTTTGGTTCGGATTTGTCAAAATCGACTCATTCGAGTTTTGGCACGTGCTGTGCCGATTTTGCCGAAGAAGAGATGCTGACGTCATGCAGGCATGCCGAAGTCACGAGCGAAAGGACGGACAGACCGAATCTCCCTCCACACCAAAACAGAGGTGCCATTGACAGGATATGATAGCAACCATGGCACCATTCATTCGACATTATCACCCTTGAACGACGTACAACAAAATGTGGAGAAAGACAAGAGAAGCTCGAAGTCACACGGCAAGTGTTGCAGCAGCAGCAGCAGCCGTTCCAGCTGTAGCTGTAGCAGCAAGACGTGTCCGATTTGTTGCCGAAGAATGCCCGACATTGTCCGTAGTTGCATCTGGCACTAGCAACAGTACTAGCACTAGTAGTAGCAACAGCAATAATGCTACGCGGCGACGCTTGTCCTTTCCCGTCTTGAGATCTCCCAAGGCAAAGACTGCTAGACGGATCTCGGCATCTTCAGCGAGAAGAGCCGAAATGCACTTGGCAGCCGACGAAATTGAGCGTTTGCTGTTGGATGTGTCGAATCCACTAGATGCCAGTCAAGTCGTGGACCGGAACGAAGACGACGAAGACAGCAGTAACTGTAGCAGTAGGAGTGGAGACAACGATGAGCATGACACGGGCGCTGCCACTCGAAGTATGCGAGGCCGACTCTCTCGTGCCAGCATGAACTTTTCCAGGCGTTTGCCGCTTGCTTCCACGAGCGCTTCCTCTCCTTCTTCTACTAGTACTTCAAGCCTCGCCCACTCCAACAATCACAACACGGAACTCGAACTCACGGAGCAAGATGTCAATGCCTATGGACTCTTTGATTCGGCTGGAGCTGATGAGGCGCGATTGAGGCGTCACATGCAACTACAGCAGCAACAACAGCATCAAAGTCACAGCAACGACGAACTATCGTTATTCCAAGACGACGACGACGATGCAAATGATTCTGCAACTACTACAAACCCCACGCATGCCAACCATCAAGGAGTCATTTATGATTTGAAAAAGTATGGAACCGGCATTCCTTTCTTTACTCCCATTCTCATTCTCTTGACCAGTCTCTTTTGTTTGTTGGTCGTACTAAGATTGCTCGTCAGTCTATTGACAGTCGCCGTCGGATGGCTCGTGGTCATTTTGTTACAAGCACGGCTCTTGCATCAATTGTGGCATCGGCCCGTGCATTTATTACGGCTATTACATTCCAGACCTTTGTTGGCATGGGCCTTTTTGGGAGGAGTGGCCGGCATGGCACGAGTATGTTGGAATCGAGTGGCTGTGCTGCTCTTGACTACTCTAGACTATTATCAACAGCATCAATGGTCATGGTTGGATGCAACAACAACAACGTCAATGCATGTACTACCAGCGGAAGCAAGTCTTGAATACTGCTACGACGATGACTTCGACGACGCAAACGCATCCCCCTTTTATCAGTCGTTTGACAACACTCACCAAGACTATACCACGCATACAGCAGCTACTGCCGGGCCCCTAGATCCTACTCCTCTCTTCACGGACTCGGATCTTTTCTCAATTTCCTCTTTTAATGCCTTGACCACATCCTTGTCGACCATGTTTTCCATGCAGCAAGATTTGGTCTTGATTTGGGGACTCGCACAAGGAATACTATTGGGCACACAAGTCGGCATTTTGTGGTTGTGTTTGTTGGGTCATGCCACCCGACCATCCCTCTTGGCCGATTGGATGTATCATAATGTTTGGAGATTTGCACAAGGTCATTATCGAGAATTGGTACGACAACGACGTCAAGCACGGCTAGTACAAAGTCTACGACAACGACAAGAACTACTACGATACAAGACTGGACCCGTCTCTACTACTAATACAACTACGACGGACGATCGCAAGCAATGCATGATTTGTTTGGAAGACTTTTTTGACGATGAAGATGATGATCACGAGTGCTCGAGTATTTATCAACGCTATTACCTATTGTGTCGACATTCCTTTCATGCATGTTGTATCCAGGAATGGCTGGAAATCAATGCATCTTGTCCCATTTGTCGAATTCCACTGGATGAAGCCTTGGTCGACAAGGACCACCAAGGACAAGAACAAGACATTCAAGGGCAAGATCGTGGAGGGACTTTTCCGTAGCCGTCGATTGGACATGTCGTCGTCATTTCAAATCAAGTTTGTCGTACTAGCCAAGCCTTGGCTGCCATGACGTCGAAACGCACGCCAATAGAGAGGATACACAGTATCAAGGATGGTCAAGTAGTGCCAAAAGGCAAAACGTCGCGCATACTTTTGGGGAGCTTGGACAAGGACACACGGAGCGTGTTGAAGAATGAAAGTACAGTGAAGACCATTAACGACTAAATCGTCCCAAGAGCTTCCTGCGTACCAAAGATGAACATACTCAAGAGCGGAAGCAGGGAGAAGATTAGACGCATGAAGGTTGACTTGACGACATTGATCCGTCCTTCTAAGCGCAGCTCCTCCTGTCGGATCTCAGTGAGCTTGTCGAAGAACGAGGACTCCCAGCCGTAGATCTTGATGAGCTTGATTCCTCTGGGGATTTCTCTCATGAGCGAGATTCGTACTTTGGATACCTCAGCCAAGTGGTTATTGTGGTAGGCCACGACAATGCCCAACCAGTTATTCAGCGGAAGGAAAATGGTCATTAGGCCCAAACCAGGAAGGAGAGCCTTACCCATCAACACCAGAACGACAATCAAAACTCCGATAGTGCCAAGGAAGGATTGAATTGTCCCTTGACGGCGACGCACGCTATGCTCGAGATACTACAGCAAGTCGGTACTCGACTTGGTTTGACAGGACGTATGCGTGTTGCCAAGGAAGGCTTGAATTGTACCTTGACGACAACGCACGCTGCGATTGTCGAGTATTGTACGACACGACGAACTTATGAAGGATGCGATCCGAATCAATGACGGTGTCCAAGCTATGGACGATGGTGAAGATGGTGCACTCAGAGTAGTGGGCCTTCAAAATTTGTGAAACGGCGGCGTTGGTGTCCGATTTCAAAGCAGCAGTCGCTTCGTCGAGCAGAAGAACTCGGGAAGGATTCAACATGGTACGGGCCAAGCAGATCAGCTGCTGAGTACCCAAGGAATAGTTCGATCCCAGCTGCTCAACTTTTGCATCCAATCCATTGGCGTCGGCTTCGCCGACTTTTTTCAGGAAGTACTTTTGCAACACATCCAGGAGCTTGCTGTCGTCGTGCTCGCCGAATGGGTCAAGATTGGTGCGAAGCGTGCCACTTAACATTGCCGGCTCTTGGGGGATGATCGCCATGCTCTATGATCGCCATGCTCCTGCGCAGGGTGTGGAGCTGCAAGTCGGCGCAGTCAACGCCATCAACCTTGATGAGACCCTCATCGAGCTCAGCCAAGCGGTACAGTGCCACGATGAGAGAACTCTTGCCAGCCCCATGTTCCGAGGGGAATCAACTTCAGTATCCGTGACGGCGAGAAGATTGGTTTGGTCGGGCATGACCACTCCCTCAAAGCAACACAGCATCAATTTTGGTATAGCATTGATAGACAGCATTTTTCATCGGCAGGTTCGCCCGCAACTCCATGGCAATGCACCTTGGAGTTGCGACTTGAAGTTTTTGGCGGCTTCAATGAGGGAGGCAAAGAAATGATTTCCAAGCTAGTTTAAGTTAGCTTTACGAAATGAAGTTCGCACTTTAGGTTTCGGTATTCGCGCCGTTGGATCTAGGGTTAATGTAGTTTGCGAAGTCGCCGCCATCATCAAGTCGCCTAATAATGTTTCGTGCGGCTTGCAATTACCGAGCTATTCGGCATACTTAGTCTCAGAGCGTAACAAATGTCTCTGGCTAATGGAGTTTTAATAGTAGGCAGATCCTATTCGTTGAAACAAGTTTGCAGTTGCCTTTCGTTGAAGCAGTAGTCCTTAAAGCAGGCAAGTCTCCTTGTCGTCATAATGATTCTCCTTGTCTTTGCCATTCTTGGCGGCAGGATTCTTCTTGCCTTGAGGGCTAGTCACCAAGAATCGATTGATAGCCGCCTGTAGCATTACTTTGCGCTCGTTCTTGGCTTCGGAAGATTCCAAAATGGCCGCGTTCATTTTGGACTTTCGCTCCTGCATTTCATAAATGTCGGCATCCACGGTATTTTGGGCGACGAGCTTGTAAATCGTCACTTTCTTTTTCTATAGATTGAAAACAAGGAGAGAGAGAAGTTAGCGCACAAGTTTTTTCTCCAATGGCATATCCGATATGCGAAAGAGGTCCTACCTGCCCGATGCGATGGCATCGATCTGCAAATTCGTTCATGATCAATAGCAAAAGTTGAGATACAATTCAAATAGGAGCAACAACACGTTATTGCTTCCTACCTTCGGCCTGGAGATCGTTGAACGGGTTAAAGTCGAGATCGTGCATGATGCACGTATCCGCAGATGTCAAATTGATTCCTAGTAGGACGGCCCAGCGAAAAAAGTCGGCAGTGTAAGAAAAAGAGGTCAGGGCATCCCAAAGAACAACATGCAAAGCCACTACCAAAACACTCGCGTACCTAGGCCACATGCTCGCGTCGAAAGCAAAAAGACTTGAATCTTGTCGTTTTGATTGAATTCGTCAATCATATTCTGTCGCACGTCCGAGGCGCAACTTCCATCCATTCTCAAGTACTGTAGCTCCAAGTGCTCCATGAGACAGCCCAAGAGATCCAAGCAGCTCGTCCACCCCGAAAAGATTAGTATCCGATGACCGTTCGCAATCAACTTGGGAAGAAGAGTGCGCAGCCGCGCAAATTTGGCTGAACTGAATAGCGCTTCTTCCTCCAGAATGTAGCGCTCCAAATCGGAGCGACGATGGCGATTTTCTTCGATTAACTCCAAGGCCGTCAAGTGGATCTGAAAGTCGTTGAATTTGGCCAACTCCTCCGCAACTCGCTCCTTCGTCGAGCCGTCACCTTGGAAGGCTTTGTACTTGTGAAAGTGGCTAATCAAATGCTCGATTTCTGTTGGAGAATTGTGACGTGTACGTAGCAGCAATGGATGATGAGCGGCCTTGCGAAGATTGGTAAACAAATGATCCCCAATCGCTGCGGTGATCTTGGTCCCATTCTTATCAACGTGCGCTTTCACAATCGAGTCGTACACTTCCCGGGCCGCTGCATCCAACTCTACATATTCCACGATTTGTTCCTTGGGCGGAAGCAACTGGGCAATAACGTCATTCTTCTTGCGCCGCAAGACAAAGGGAGCAAAGAGTTGCTTCAGCTTTCGATATGCCGCCTGCTCGTCCCCACTTTGCGCCATTTCAACGTCTACAAAATGTTGTAACATTCTCTCGCCCACTCCATTGTCTTTACCATCTTCGTCCATGGCACTAGATCCTTTTGAAAAGAGCGGCATGATAAAGCAAAGCATATTCAACAACTCTTGCGGAGAATTTTGAACCGGCGTTCCCGTCAATAAGAGACGATGCTTGGTTGAGATCTTGTCCAAAGTGCGATAACGGGTCGACTGGGCGTTCTTGAGCATGTGAGCTTCATCCACAACCAAGTAGTCAAACTTGAACTTGTTCAAGAAACGACGATCGTCTGACTTTTCCTTTTGAAAGTAGGTGACGGGTGCCAAAATGACATCCAACTTTCCATGCGACTTGTTTCCGGGCAAGTATGTGTATAATTCGTCTTTGAGTTCGTCCCGTTCTGCTTGGCTTCCATGGTACCTAATAGTAATAGCAGTAAAGGCGACGACAAGACAAATACAGAGTGAGGTCTTCCTGCAAAAACGACTGTTGCTTCGTTTTTGAACCATTCCTCCACTTACTTGATAACCTTCATTCCCGGGCAAAAGGTTTCAAATTCTCTCATCCAATTCGGCAAGACGGAAACGGGAACGACAATCAAATGGGGCGACGCCGATGCAAGGGAAGGACCCTCTTTCTTGCGTTGATGTTTGAGCCATGCCAAAAAGGCAATGGTCTGGACCGTCTTGCCCTATAGTAGCGCAACCAACCAACCAAGCAATGTTTGTGAGAATCTGCAATTCCAAAAAAAGCATGATTGCATTTGCACGTCGTAGTACGTACCAATCCCATTTCATCCGCCAAGACTCCATTGACTGGCGTTGCTTTGCCTTCCATGTCGCATTTCATTCCATGTAAAAGTGCCATCCAATTAACGCCAATCAATTGATAGCTCGCCAAAGTTACACCCGGACACGCCGCCTTGATTGTTTCTTGTGAGATCCAAGACGAGCTGTTGCTGCTAGTGTTGTTGCTTTCGACTTGCACCGACCCCAAGGAAATGGCCCCATCGACAATAATCATTCCAGTAGTACTATCGGCAGTTTGTTGTTTGCCTTGTTGCTGCAAAGTCCATTGATTCATGCATTTCAAGACTTGCGTACTCAATGCTTCGGCTGTTTCCAATACCGACGTGGCCACTTTTTGTTCTTCACTATAAACAACATCATCCTTGTCATTGTCGTCCCCTTCGTCTTCCGAAGAACTATCTACCAAATCTTGGACAAGAGGTTCTTCTTCTTCTTCTTCTTCTTCAGACACGTCGCCATTCAATACTTTTTCCACGTGTCTCTTGGCTTGACGCAGCGTCTTTTTCTTGCGTTTTTGCGCGTCTCGTTTACTTTTCTCGATAGCTCTTGCCAAATCTTTGTCGTCGTCGTCGTCGTCGCTCTCGTCCGCAATAAACTCTTTTATTCGAATCTTTCTTGACATGTTGCTACTACTACTAGTAGTATCCTTGAGACTTGCCTTGGTCGCTTGTTGAATAGCGATGCGTTCATCTTCGTCCGTACTATCGTCGTCGTCGTCGTCATTGTTGAATGGATGATGAGCTGCTGCAAAGGTTGCAAAGGGATTTTTGGATTTTTTGTTACTTGTTGCTTTGGTTGGAGGCGGAGTATCTTCCAATAACAATGACACAACTTGTCGATTGACCATTGTTTTCTTTTTTTGGTGCGTGTCTGCTAATGGTTCAGGCGTATCTACCAGTTGACACGAGGAATTGGACGGCTTGGATGCTTGTTCTGGCACGGACAAGTCGTCGTCGTCGTCGTCGTTATGACTCAAACGTTGAAGTGAATCGAGTTTGCGCTTGTTTTGCGACTGCTGCTTCTGCTTGCCAAAGAATTTACTTCTTGTCGGCTTGTCATTTTCATCATCGCTGCTGCTTCCACTGCCGCTGTGAATGCTAATGACGTCCTTGTTTGACGTTTTGAGAGGAGACGGAGACGTTAGATACTCTTCCTCCGACGACAATGATGGAGAAGTTTGTTTCTTCTTGGCCTTGTTAGTTGCAGTCGCAAAGAAAGCCCGTTTATTGGCTGTCGTCATCGTCGTCGTCAAGGCCGGCAGTCGTTTGGCTTGAACTGCTTTGGAAGCTCGACTCAATGCCTCGGAAGGTTTGGTCGTTCGTAGTTTGGTGCGAGGAAGAAAGGAGGTCGCCACATTGGAGGACGCGGACGAGTCATCATCGTCGTCGTCTACGCCCGGCACAATTTCCAGTTCCTCATGGTCCGATGATTCTTTTGCGTCGTCATCCTCATCGTCCACAATAAACTCCTCCATACTGTCGTCGTCGTCATCGTCGTCGTCGTTCACTATAAAGTCCGATTCCACCGAGGAATCATCCTTGCGACGCTTTGCAGGCATGACCTTTTTCGGCTTGGTCTTTTTGTGTTTCAGGGCCGCCAAAGCCTTGCGCTGATCGGCTTGGATTTGAGCATCATCACGGCCGCGCTTTTTCGTTGTCAGCCAGCCATTCAACGTGGAAGACGTAGGCGCCATGGTGGCAGATACTAATAGAGGATGTAAGGGATGGACTAGATAGATAAATAGATTATAGTCAAACGTGACTTGCTGCTGTTGTGGTAGCTATAAGACGCGCGGGCATGGACGGCCACCAATGATGCTGTCGTCATTGTCGGCATCATCACTTCTTGCTTTGTGGCAGTGCTTCGTCACGAAATTGATCGAATGAATCAAACCGTTCTCGAGTTTCGCGAAAGTCCGGGTTTTGTCCGGCTCTACCGGTAAATAGATTGGTGTACGGGGAATTGTTTGGTCAACCGATGAATTAGATCGGTCTTTCGGGCTCGGCGAACACTTATACGGACTCCACCGAACGCAACGCGGACACTCGCGAATTCAAGGCAGACACGCGCGAATTCAGTCCAGCGAGTCGCATCTCATCGTTGCTATTAGCATCATGTTGGAACCCTAATAACGTTACCCACCATGACCTCTTTTGCGTCAGTCTCTCTTTTGGAATGATAGATCATATTTCCGACAATGATAAAGTGGACGATGACAATGTAGGAGCTTCTAGCTACTAGAAGTTTACACTGGAAAATGCAAGGCCCCCGACATCATCATGGAGCCTACCAACAAGAGCTCGTCCGAGCCATGCCAAGAAGGCTGGAAAGACTTTGTAATAGTTAGACGGATACCTTGACGTTTACTGTAGAGCCTAGTCGAATAACTCTTAGCTTGTGCTATGTTACCTGGTTTCCATTCTTGGTAGCCAAGCACGTCGAAAAATTGGAAGCGGGGTTCTTGAGACAGAACAAGAAGAAAGTGCGCCCACGGGTGGCAATAGTAGAAGTAGTAGTAGTACGCGTACTAGCATGGTGCGGTGAGCGCTGTACTGCAGACGAAATCGAAGAGAAGGAAAGAACAAGCATTCAGGCTAGACCATAATATCGTTCTAACTGTGGCTACCATGTCCGTTTGTGTTTCACAAAACTCTGGCTATTCAGGAGCGGCCTCCTCCTGTGGTTCACCTTTCAATGACAGATGCGGACCCCGCAACATGGAGTCGGGCGCAATCATCATGGCCCACATGTGAAATGGTTGAAGCGAGGGGACACCATTGAAAGTGGCGCTGGGAGCGACAAGCTTGAAACCCATAATACCTGCCTTTAGCTCGGTTTCCTCCAAACTTGGAATTGTTGGCCATGTCATTGCGACCAGGAGCGGTACACCATTCAACCCACTCAGATACTTTCTTTGAAACCATGAATTTTGCAATTCCTTCACTTTCATGAACGATTGGTTGGTCAGCAAACGGACGAGCCAACCATCATAGGCAGGAACCTGGTGCGTTCGTAGGTATTTTCGGTACATAACATAAGTGTCCGCCCAGTCTTCGCTGTTGAGAAGTATGCCCGACCAAAATTTGATAACTGACGGATTTTTGGGCTCCCGTTTGGTGAGAGCAAGATTCATAAACACCATTTCAGCGTGATCCCACCATTCAGCCTTCAGGAAGTAAGACGACTCGATGGGACGTAGAAGCTCGCGGAGAGTACGCAGCTTTTCGACAAGGCGATCCCAGTCACCCTGCTCTCCTGCCATTTCGACACCTCGAAGTCCACAGCCGGCCACATACATTTCATATTCAAAGAACTCTTGTAGACTCGACATGATATTGATTTGCGAGGCAATCTTGTGAGTCAACTGCGATGTAGAAAAGTCATTCTGCATGGCCTCCACATACTCCGGACAGCCGATGTTATCGTGCAATTGTTCCGTCACGTTTTCAAAGAACCTCTCGTGGTCGACCTGATCAATAGTCTCGACTGGAATCTCCACCCAAATCGTCGCCCTCTCAGTTTGATTATGCCTATGCTCTGGTAAAAAGAGTGTGCGTACAGCAGCAATATCGACGTCACGTGGTCCCTCCTGGACAACCTTCACCACCGCCTTTGCAATGGTGCAGGTCACTTGGAACCACCAATCTTCAGGTGTGGTTCGGAGATTCCAATGGTTCATCCAGGCTTCCATGATGCATTGGAAGAGGCCTGTATCGTGACGAAAATAGACTTCGTCATCTAGTTGACAAGATCCGATCCCATAAGTTAGGCCGTACTAGCCCTAGAAATCCACCAATGAACAATGGGTGGAGCAGCCTTCCAATGACTAAGTACTTCCTCCTTTGCAGCTTTGTGCACTTTCAAGGTAACACATCTTTGATTCGAGGACACAGAAACCAATTGCTATTATTGTTTCGTATGGTTTGTACCGGGCTCATTGTAGTAGCCTATCGGAGCGGCCAAACCATGTCGGACTATGTTTTCCATGGTCATGCATTAATATGGCACGCAGTAATCACAGTTCGAGCCACAGTAGCAGTTCCTACTCGGACCCCACCAATAGTTCTCCCAAACATAGGATACCGCGAACTTCACATCATACTGCGTGCACCAAAACCACCAATACCACCCCCTGAAAGGGGCAGGCGAACAGGTTATGTCCACCTGGCGACGTGAACCCCAGCTGACACACCACCAAAACAGATAGAAATCACAGGGTCGACTGGGAAGTACCCGAATACTTTCGACCCCACGGTTGCAAAACTGAGTAGTTGGAACTCTTATGGTTGAGTGGTCACAAGGAGTAAATGCATATACTTCACCCCCAGCAAACCGTGTACCATCGCATTGCCAATGTCCGTATGCTTTTCCGTGATCCGAATAGCAAGAACTCTGAAGGGCACGAGTGCCGTTGTTGCTTTCGATGGCACCAGCAGAGTCCTTGTTATCCTCAAGAAGTTGCCTCCTCGAAGATTGCACAATATCTATGATTTCCTCAATTGACATGTCCGTTGATTCATCTGCGTACATGTTGTACATCGCCATGATGACATCATCGGTTAGCTCATGAATCTCGTATGAGTCTTTGAATCCATCGTTTTTATTACGTTGCTTTTTGGTGCCAGCAGAACGTGCAGCAGGCGGTAGGGGGACATCTGGTGGCGCATGGTTTCCTTTTCCTTGCTTGATTGCAATTAGCTCCTCCAAGACGACCTGCGCTTCTGGATCGTTTCCACCATACAGAGATGCAGCTTTGCGAAGCTGCTCCACGCTCCAATCGTCCAGATTGGTCTCGCCGGATGGAGGTAGCCCGTCCTTGTCTTTGCGCCGAGGAGGACCTTGGTTAACCTTTGGAGCTGCATCAACAACAAGAAATGCGGAACACATCAACAACAACGAGAACAGAAGCGAAAGCGAAAGCGAGTGATACCACATACTAGCTTCGTCGTCAACAAGTTTAATGCAGGTATTCAATAAGTGATTTCCTTCGGTTTCTTCTTTCCTAGTGCTGTTGGTGCAGATTATGAGAGGTTTTGGTTCGAGGATTAAAGCCTTTGGACGATGATAGGATGAATGTGATATTGGGAGGAGAGGACGTCTACGACTAGGGTGCATCCACGTCAGATCGAAAACATTCGTAGGTGTCATAAATGTTGTTGCGCGCGTAATATGATTGGATGATGGTGAGTCTAGGAACTGCACCATCATCCAATCAATATTACGCGCGCAACAACATTTATGACACCTACGAATGTTTTCGATCTGACGTGGATGCACCCTAGTCGGAGACGTCCTCTCCTCCCAATATCACATTCGTGGTTTGGTGCGAGGAAGAAAGGATGTCGCCACATTGGACGAGGACGTAGACGAGTGATGCTGTCGTCATTGTCGGCATCATCACTTTTTGCTTTGTGGCATTCCTTCGTCATGAGACTGATCGAATGAATCAAACAGTGGTCGGGTTTCGCGAAAGTCCGGGTTTTGTCCGGCTCTACCGGTAGAAAGATTGGTGTCCGGGGAATTGTTTGGTCAACCGATCAATTACCCCCATTCTTAACCGTGCGTTCGGAACTCACGGAACGCACTTTTCGTGCGTTCCGAATTTTCGCCGGCATCCCTGAATGACCCCCACTGTCCCACTCGATGTCGATCCTTTAAGCACCGAAACAGTGGGACAGAGCCGTCGATCTTCCGTATATTCATTGACATCCATTCGTTTCATTGTTATTGCCACCCCACCAACATGAAGCAACTTACAATAGTGGCACTAGCAGTTGCATGCCTCGGTCTGTCTCATGCTACTTGGAGCAATAAACGACGCAGAAGATCCACGGCTTCCTTGAGCTCTACATCCTCGCAAAGAAAGCGACTTAACTCGTTCTGGGTGAACGAACTAAGGGGCTCAGGCAAGCTTACAACCCTTTTCTTTTTGGTGTTTGTTTCCCTACTAGTAGTAGTAGACATACTTTAGTTTTGTAAACGAAGTGAAGAAGGGAGTTAGTATTGTTGTTAGTGGATGGTGTCGTTGTCGGGGGGAGGCGTTTTGTGGTGGTGAATGACCTCGCATGTCGTGTGCGACATGCGTTCCAAGTGCGTTACTGCGTTACTTTTTCCGGAGCGCAGGGGGAAAAAGTAACGCGGAACGCACTTCGGAACGCACTCGGAACGCACTGGACTAAATTGACTTGTTAATTGACTGCTTTGACTTGCGTTACTGCGTTCCGAGCGTGCGGTTAAGAATGATCCTTAGTTCGGTCTTTCGGGTTCGGCGAACACTAGTACGGTCTACACCGAACGCAAGGCGGACACGCCCGAACGAAAGGCAGACACGCGCGAATTCAGTCCAGCGAGTCGCCGCTCATCGTTGCTATTATGATGTTGGAACCCTAATAACGTTACCCGCCATGACCTCTTTTGCGTTAGTCTCTCTTTTGGAATGATATATCATATTTCCGACAATGATGATAAAGTGGACGATGACAATGTAGGAACTTCTAGCTACTAGAAGTGTACACTGGAAAATGCAAGGCCGACATCGTCATCATGGAGCCTACCAACAAGAACAAGAGTTCCGAGCCATGCCAAGAAGGCTGGTAAGACTTTGTAATAGTTAGACGGATACCTTGACGTTTACTGCAGAGCCTAGTCGAATAACTATTAGCTTGTGCTATGTTACCTGGTTTCCATTCTTGGTAGCCAAGCACGTCGAAAATGGAAGCGGGGTGCTTCTTGGGAAAGAACCACGAAGTGCGCCCACGGGTGGCAATAGTAGAAGTAGTAGTAGTAGTACGCGTAGCATGGTGCGGCGAGCGCTGTACTGCAGACGAAATCGAAGAGAAGGAAAGAACAAGCATTCAGGCTAGACCTTAATATGGTTCTAACTGTGGCTACCATACCCGCTTGTGTTTCACAAAACTCTGGCTATTCAGGAGCGGCCTCCTCCTGTGGTTCACCTTCCTCTGACAGCAGATGCGGACCCCGCAACATGGAGTCGGGCGCAATCATCATGGCCCACATGTGAAATGGTTGAAGCGAGGGGACACCATTGAAAGTGGCGCTGGGAGCGACAAGCTTGAAACCCATAATACCTGCCTTTAGCTCGGTTTCCTCCAAACTTGGAATTGTTGGCCATGTCATTGCGACCAGGAGCGGTACACCATTCAACCCACTCAGATACTTTCTTTGAAACCATGAATTTTGCAATTCCTTCACTTTCATGAACGATTGGTTGGTCAGCAAACGGACGAGCCAACCATCATAGGCAGGAACCTGGTGCGTTCGTGGGTATTTTCGGTACATAACATAAGTGTCCGCCCAGTCTTCGCTGTTGAGAAGTATGCCCGACCAAAATTTGATAACTGACGGATTTTTGGGCTCCCGTTTGGTGAGAGCAAGATTCATAAACACCATTTCAGCGTGATCCCACCATTCAGCCTTCAGGAAGTAAGACGACTCGATGGGACGTAGAAGCTCGCGGAGAGTACGCAGTTTTTCGACAAGGCGATCCCAGTCACCCTGCTCTCCTGCCATTTCGACACCTCGAAGTCCACAGCCGGCCACATACATTTCATATTCAAAGAACTCTTGTAGACTCGACATGATATTGATTTGCGAGGCAATCTTGTGAGTCAACTGCGATGTAGAAAAGTCATTCTGCATGGCCTCCACATACTCCGGACAGCGGATGTTATCGTGCAATTGTTCCGTCACGTTTTCAAAGAACCTCTCGTGGTCGACCTGATCAATAGTCTCGACTGGAATCTCCACCCAAATCGTCGCCCTTTCAGCTTGATTATGCCTATGCTCTGGTAAAAAGAGTGTGCGTACAGCAGCAATATCGACGTCACGTGGTCCCTCCTGGACAACCTTCACCACCGCCTTTGCAATGGTGCAGGTCACTTGGAACCACCAATCTTCAGGCGTGGTTCGGAGATTCCAATGGTTCATCCAGGCTTCCATGATGCATTGGAAGAGGCCTGTATCGTGACGAAAATAGACTTCGTCATCTAGTTGACAAGATCCGATCCCATAAGTTAGGCCGTGGCCCAAGGAATCGCCCAAGGAGTCCACCAATCGCTGCGAGGGAGACGGTCTCCAACCAAAAGAGGACTGAAAGTCCTCTGTTGTGAGCGGAGTTAATTCCGGTGGGAGCTGAAGATCCACACCTTGATAGTCGAGATTCACATCGGCAGGAACGCCGGGTTTCGTCGCCTTATCGGCAGCCGATTTGCGGCCCTTATTCATGAAGGTGCTGGAGCTCAACATCTGGTCGTAGTTTGGGGTTTAATTTTTGGAAGAATACATTTTATGGCGCCATGAAAGTAGGGACAAACATGAGCGAAGGATAATCAGTGGGCGCGGGTCTCGACGAGAAGCGTAAAACGAATATCTTGCTTCGGTGGTGGCACATCCACAAGATATCGTACTGTAGTGCCCGCCATGGCACGTCTCGCAGCAGCCACCTAGTCATGGGATGACAATCGGTAACTACGCTTACAATGTATTCGCATTTTACATGACTGGCAATGCGAGCATTTTACTTGCTTTGTCTCACAACCGACGAACTCAAAATGTGGGGGCGTGCCATGGTGAGAGATGAACGAAGCGAGAGGTTCTGTCCGCGTCGGCTCCTTCGTCCTGAAACAGATCGAATGAATCGAAAACATTACTGCTAGGCACATACTTACGTACCTAATATGGTACCTTTCTCTCCTGCATTTGGTAACCGTGCATTCAAATGAATCGATTTTGTGTTCGGGGCATCGTTCGGTTGACCGGACTTTGATCGGAAACTAATTGTTCGGTTCTCCGGAGGTTGTTCGGTCATTTTTTCGGCGGACATGAATCAAGTCAAGCGAGTCAAACTCACCGACGTTTTCGTGTCAGATGTTGCAGGATGAAAATGATAACAAGGAGTGCCATGTCAGATGGAGCATTCAATACATAGCGGCAGACCACCGACACGAGCACCATTATGACAGTAATATACCCAAACCTTAGGATATTGTAGGCAAATGATTGGAGAATGTGCCCGATAGACCGTACATGCTACTAGATTCTTTCTTGAGACAAGCTGGCAAAACGGAGTTCAAGAACCTGTCGACGAGGATTCGATCCTTAAACCGCATCGATATTCTGAACCATCGTCGCCTCAACGGAATAGATCCGGATTATGCCGATCCGAAATTTTGCTTGGAGAATGCTCAGGATGGGACCATGTCGTTGTCATGACACTCGGGAACGCAGTCCTTGCCTACGTTCCAAGATTTAACAGTCAATACTCGTGGTATACGGAGAAACGACGACGATAGAGCGTTCCGAGGGATATTGGCGAGCTCCCACTACTTGCCTCCATGGACAGTCGATACGATTGAGGACTACCCCCGAGAAAGCAGACCCTGTCCAACTACAAATCGATGGTGAATTTCCCCTCAGTCTCCTGTGTAGAGCTCGTGGGGCTGCGACTCAAAAAACTGATACTATCGGCATCCCGCTGCTATCGTCAGTGATTTGCAGGGGGTCTACATGACGACTTGTCTTTTTTCGCTTTCTAGCCCGGCATCGCAGAACCGGCTTTCGATTCGAAAGATTACAAAATTTCTGCAGTCATCAAAAGGTAATGACACAAAAACGAACCTTCCTCGCCCAAAACAATTCAAGAAGAAGATTCAGAGACAAGACGCCGTTGGATCAGCTGAGATCGCCTTGGCTCTGGAGATTTCAAGCGATATACAAGGGGATGACAGCTTAGAAGATCTCTTGTGCGGTTTTTCTGACAAAGAAAATGATCTGATCTCGCAGCTGCATAGAACAAGGAAACTACTTCCGACGATGGCAAGTGCCCCTGCACCTTGACGTCCCCGAGCCCTAAGGCAAACCGCCATCCTAATGAACGATGCACCAGAGCCTGTCGTGCCAAGACCGCCATCATTATCATCGTCATGGTGTTTGCGATTCTCTTTAGTACGGGGTTTTCATGTTTACCAAACGAAATTTCGATTCCACCCTTTCCACCTTGGACGAGCTTCCGTCGGACTATATTGGGCGTTACACTTCCTTGACGGACAAACATCCATACCCAGAAGATAGCCCCCGTCTCCCTTATTATGCGCCGATTCGGCAAACGACGACGCTAGAATAGTCTGCTGTCATGCCCGTTGGCACTATGCACAGCCGAAACGCCTACAATATGGATTTCTTCCAAACGGCCATAACAAGTGCCTGTTCAAGTCAGAGTCTTGTACGAGCTTGAGACAGAGTCTTGTACGACGACACCCGTGACGGCATTTTTTAGCTCCCGTCATGGATGCCGCCTCGAATGATGATGGTACCGAGAAGAAGATTATGGGAGTCACAGTGGGAGGGCTGCTGGAATGTGACTTTGTGTTTTTGCACCTCTTGCTGGAGGGCATGGATGCTGTTGTTGTAGTCGTCGGCACGGAAAAGAATTGTCAAAAGCCATTTACTCTTCAGATCAATGGCCCCAATGTGAACTACTTGGGAACGAGGGATCATCACGATGCAGACTTTATCGGTGTGGACACCTACGGATGACTGTTGCTTTTTCGAATTTACGTTGTACCCCTTGAGTGACTTTCAAGAGAACTACGAGACCATACTGCCTTGGGTGTCAGAAGTACTTCTGACATCCAGGCCAGAGCCGCTCGAACGGACGCGATTGTAAACTCTCTCATTCCCGCAAACGTCAGAGACCGTCTAATGGAATGCGATGACGACGATCAACCTGGTACCAAAAAGAAATCCTATCCCCAAGCTGCTAATGATATGTTTTCAAGAACCGACAAGGGCGACGTCCCGTCCGGCAAGACCTCTGGCCCTAACTTCGAGGAAATGGAAACAGACTCGTCAGGCGTCTTGAAACGAAACCAATTGCAAGTATGCATCGATATCGTATTTTCTACGAACAACCAGGCGAAACCAATCTCACTCGCATTATTTTGCAGACTTGTTCCCGTCATGCACAGTAATATTTGCAGATACGCAACGAAATCGTCTTTTCTGCAAACAGCCGATAAAACCTATTCTCACTCTTTGTTTTCCCCGTTTGGGTCATTAGATATCGTTGGATTCACGGCATGGGCTTCGACACGAGAACCCTCTCAAATATTTACCCTGCTCGAAACGACGCACAATGCTTTTGACAAGATTGCTCAACGCCGTAAAGTCTTCAAAGCCGAAACCATTGCAGATTGCTATGTTGCTGCATCCGGCCTTCTCGACCCTCGCAAAGTAAGTCGGCTGGTTGCATATATCTATGCTTGGCGCCGTTCCACGCAAGGACGCATCTAACCTCTATCCCTTCTATTTCTACAACCCAAGATCATGCTATCGTGATGTCACGATTCGCGTATGACTGCTTGGTGCGAATGAAAGAATTGGTCCAGCGGCTAGAAAGGAATTCGGCTGGTTGTATATATCTAAGCTCGTTGCCGTTCCACCAAAGGGACGCATCTAACGACTGTCCTTTCTATTCCTACTACCCAGTGTCACTTGGTCCAGACACTGCAGAGCTCGGAAGTAAGTAGCCTCGCTGGCTATCTCTAATTTCGTCGGCGCTCCAGCCCACGAACACATCTAACCTTTGTCCCTTCTATTCCTATTAGTACCCAGTGCGTTTTGGCCTTCACAGCGGGCCTGTCACAGCCGGAATATTGCGAGGAGAAAAGAGCAGATTCCAGCTCTTTGGTGATACCGTCAATACTGCAGCTCGCATCGAATCGACGGGAGAAAGGGACAAGATCCATTTGAGTGACGTTACGGCCGAGCAATTGACGATGTTTGGCAAGTCTAATTGGATCCAGAAACGAGAGACGCTGGTCACGGCCAAGGGAAAGGGAGAAATTCAGACTTCGAACAGATAGCGAAGCGCATTGTCGACAATCGTATGCAGCGCTTGATTGGGTGGAACGTTGATGTATTGAAACGTCAATTGCGCCAAATCCTCGCAATGCGGGATCCCAGCTCTATCACGCCGTCCATGGCCAAGATTATTGGTGACGACCACAATGAAGAACCCGATGGTGGCACCAAAGAAACGGATAATTCCTCGCACGATGGATCGTCGTCTGGCAAGTCGTTGGAAGGCTTTCAAATTCGAATTGAAGATCCCGTAGAAGAAAAGCCCGTGGGAATGATTTTGGATCAAGTCGCTGACATTATTCAGTTGCCGAGTGAGCCGACGGAAGGCAAAATCGATCCCTATCAAATCGAGTTTCCACCCAAAGTGATCAACCAGCTTACGGATTATGTCACTTCCATTGCGCAAATGTACCGCGAGAATCCGTTCCACTCTTTTGAGCACGCCAGGTAAGGGCCATGAAGCGTGTTCTCTGAAAATGAAGACGTCACTGTTCCTTTCTCCCAGTACTTTTTTCCCATGCTGCTACTACATTCATGTCACTATGTCAGTCTGCAAACTGTTGTCTCGAGTAGTCACGCCCAATCAATCGATTGACTATCAGAGAATGCAGGTCCAAGATGCAGCCGGCGTGGACTTGCACAAGTATACTTACGGAATGGCGTCCGCCGATCCAATTTGCCAGTTTGCATATGTGCCTTGGCGGCTCTAAATCACGACGTCGACCACACTGGTGTCCCCAACGCTGTTCTGGTGAAAGAACAAGCCAAGGTAGCCAAACACTACAAGAATAAGAGTTGTGCCGAACAGAACTTGTTCGATTTGGCCTGGGGATTGTTGATGGAACCCCAGCACCAAGAATTGCGAATTGCATTTATTCGACACCCGAAGAATTGACCCGTTTCCGCCAATTACTCATCAATTCCGTGATGGCAACAGACATTGTGGATAAGGAACTGGGTGCTCAACGTAAAGCCCGATGGGCCAAGGCCTTCGATGATTCTGCCACACCCGTCAATGAGCTAAGCGCATCCGAACTTCAGGAGGACTCGAACGGCAAGGCGACGATTGTGATTGAGCACCACTTGATTCAAGCGTTGGACGTCTCGCACACGATGCAACATTGGCACGTGTACATTAAATGGAACGAGAAGCTATTTCAAGACATGTACAAGGCCTATATGGAGGGCCGCACCAAGGTGGATCCACCCGAGAATTGGTACACGAGCGAGATTGGATTCTTTGATTTTTACTTGATTCCCTTGGCGAAAAAGCTCAAGGAGGCTTGTATCAATGGCGCAATTTCCTGAGACGAATAGTGAATGTCTCCTGTACTTGAGCAGGTAATGACCGGCAACTCCAGGTCTGCTGGTGCCCTATGTCCCCGGATCATCGTACATTACCACCATCACTGTTCGGAATTGTAGTCTGGGAAGCAACACGGGATCCAAACGAAACGCCCACCTCACTCGCAGAGGCACTATCAGCAGCCTCTTCGTTAATGAACAACAACCCTCTGAAAGGTTGTCAAAGCGTCTGTAAGAGCAGCCATAGTTGCGCCCGGTCATCGCTGACCCGGCCCCTTTGTCGCCATGGCATCAATCGGCCCATTATTCATGATCCATATATAACACATGTTCACCTTGCTTGTTGCTGGCATTCGACATTGCACTCAAAGAATCCATCATGTCAGAGCCAGGTGCAAAAGAGCTCTGGGGCTGCTACTGTCTAGTAGTAACAGCAATAGCACGACCAGGGGTAGTGAAGGATCTATGGCATCCACTTCTGTTGCTTTTCGATGTTCTATGGGTGGTGGTGGCAGCTCAAGAGCTCATAACCTGCAAAGATGTCGAACTACTAGAGTCGACATAGTTGTTTCTGGCTTCTACTTTAAGCTAGTAAGTTCTCTAGTTTCAAATACGAGGATACCTCAGCATTTTACTATGGCTGCAGAATGTAGGATGAGTTAAGTACATACTCTTCCTGTCTGCACGGGCTTTAGGTTGAAGGAAGGCGAACCTTCACTGGCTTTACAAGTTTGCTAAGCACGTACCCTTCCAGACTCTGCTTTGTGCTTTGCATCAGTCTCACCTTACTACTGGGAATTTTCAATCAAGAAGGTAGATCGTCTATAACTCGTCAGGAACTTGTTAGAATGCAACAACTTCTTCGTAAATCTGACTTTCTTTAACAGTCGCCGCTACTGCAAAGATTTAGTTGGGCTAACATGGGTATTAGAGAAGTTGGTCTCTTAAGCTATAACTACATATCTATTGCCTATAGAAAATAGCTGAAAACATTCTTAGCTGCGTGTTGCTATCGTAGCATGCTTGGTGAAGGAATGGTTGCGATCTGACCTGCCGTTGTTGAGATATCGATAAATTAGCGATGCATAGAGTGGGGATCAAGTAGTAAGCAAGTGCAGCTATAGCTTCTCTGGAAAAAGAAATTTTTCTTCTAGTCAACAAAAATTTGGTCCCCCCGGTGGAGTTGAAGACGGTTCTGGAGTCAGATTTTAGATTTGGGCTGTTTCTGGCTTCTAACTCAAGCTAGTAGTTCTAGTAACAGAAACAGCATTTCACTATGGCTGCAGAGTGTACGACATGTTAAGCACGTACCTCTTCCAGTCTGCGCTCACAAACTACAGCAAGAAATCGCTTTGGTCCTTCTCGAAAAACGTCTGTGGTTCCGCCGTCATCATACCGGTAACCCGAATGTGACAAGCAGTAACCAATCAAACATATCGTCCCTTGTCGCAGGATGACCCACAAATCCGACGAAATCAGCGTCCTAAAAAAAAACGACCATGACACCATTTTGAAAGCAAACCTGCGGCAGCCCATAGTGCTTTGAGGCCTTACTTCATAGCTACATGCGTTATTCGAACCCCCCCTGAACAGACTTGAGTGAGTGGCATTGTCCAAATCCGTCTACAGCAGCTGCACTCGCTTCGTGAAATTTGCGATTTGTCGATTTCAGGACCCACCAAATCGAGCCCCCAAAGAGCCCAAAAATCGACCCTTTTCCGGCTTTTCTCAACTCACAAGCCGCCTAGCTAAAATGACCGGGTGGTTTCATAAACTTTGACTTACGGTCGTATTGGGCTTTTTAATTGCAGGCGTCTTAGTCGCCGATAAGTCTTCGCATACCTACGGTCAAATCGGAGCGTTTTGGGGTTAATCGCACCATGCACCGAATCCGTCTTTTGGCAGTTTCTTTGGCTGCAGCGATCTTTACGCCTTGCCAAGCATGGATTCATTATCCTGGCGATTTATGAAAATTTACTGGGGTAAAGAGAGTCGAGAATACGAAATGCGAAAATATCCCGTATTTTCTCGTGTTTTATTGGAAGTTTTGCCTCGGAACGGGGCTTGGACAAGCGGGGGGTTCGTCCTGGAGGTTGAACTAGACCATTCATCTTCAATGTTGGTGGCATTCGACATAGCACTCAAATAACTCATAATGTAGAAGAGCTCTGTGGCTGCTAACTTTTAGTAGTAGTAAAGCAATATTAAGAGCGATAGCGTACGATTAAAGGCAAATTCTACTTCTCGACCGCCATGGTTGTTGTCGAAGGCGTCAAAGCAAATGGTAAGGAGTGTTAGAAAGCTACATAGGTACCCAGACCGCCTATTAGCATACAGATGCTACTATTTAAGCGCGCGCGAGTTTTCTATTGCTGGGGCGACAAAAGATTCATTCGACACCTTGAGCCTTTTGCTATTGCAGGGAATGAATGCCTGGTTGCCTGAATGTGTTATCGCTTTTCCTGCCACATTGCTGCTGTGTCCGCTTTGCTAGGCGGCATTTCGAATGATCGGGCAGTGCAAGTCACATTGAATGCTTTGAGAAGTATCGATAGCGATGGGTCCCAGTTTCAATCTCTCCTGGGATCTCGAGATTTGTTATGGAAGACGTTGCTGCATCATCAGCAGCAGCGCTTGGCCCGCCTGGGCGTCCTCACTGAATGTCTCCGTCTTGAGCAGGATCCAGAAGCTTCGGCTCACGGCCAGGTGCAGTCTTTTCTAGATTCACTAGACTCTCTTTTCAAGGATGAAGATCGTTACCGAGGTTTGTTCCGACGGCTGTTGACAATTGCATGTGGCCCCACAATTACTCCCAGTCGAGAGCAGCTGGAACCAGCCAAGGAGCTGCGTACCGATCAATCGCGACTGAACTCGGGAACTAGTACGCCACAACAGGAATGGCATGCTTTTGGTGCTTCGCTAGTGGAAGAATTGCAAATGCAGCAAATGAGAGAGCGCCGTGAAGCCTGTGAAGCACTACTAGTTCTCTTGTATGAACGAATCAACGACGGTGTCCGACGTTCAGATTATGCAATTCTTTTCCTGGCGTTTCAGTCTTCAAACGAGTTCTTTACCAAGGCACCGGGTCCGCTTGATCAGGTGAGGCGACTGACGCAACTGGCTGGAGTGATCTGTGCGGGATGCACCGCTCTTTGGAGGACTCTGGAGGATTCGTCCTCCTATTCCGTTTGGGCGGCCCAGCACCCGCTGCTGCTGGAAATATCGGGTAGTGGGCATCCTCAAGTGGCCAAACAGGAAAGTGAAGCTTTGAGAGTTATCCTGTCAGACTTGGTTCAGGAAGCTCTGCATCGAAACGCTCGAGTTGCCCCTCAGTCTCTAGGAGTGTTGTCCTTTGGGCTCTTGTGTCTGGCGCACCAGTCCTTTCAGGCATCTGCGCCCGTCCCGCACGACGTTTGGTCGTCTTTTGCCACAACGGGGACGGAAATGGTGCAGCTAGCCAATGATCAATGCGGCGCCTTTGACTACTTCTACACGGCGCTGGACGACCTCACTCGCACTGCTTCATCCAAACGAAGCTCGGCGGCACATGACCGACTCTACGACTGGCAATTTGTCAACAAAACAAATTCCTTCGTTTGGAGAATGGTGCTATTAGTAGCAAAGATACTGCTCCAGACAGCACTGCATTTACAAGCAATGCTCGCGAAATGTTGGCCGCCTCGATTGCCTCGTTTGAAGATTCGGTTCTCGTCATTGACAAGTCCAATTCCTGTGACAACATCGCCATGCTATGCAAACTTGGTGCGAAAGTTTTTCAGAATCACCCACTGCTTTGCAAGCAGTTTGGGAGCGACTGGGAAGAATACAATGGCGGAAATTCCTCGACCAGCCCGTTTCCGATTTGCATATTGCTAGACGCTTCTCATCGTCTTGCAATCGCAGCCTTACAAGCCTAAGGACAGATCCAAGCCCACAGGGATGATGCCGTCGTCAACCTTGGCTCCTAGAACGGTAACCGCATCATCATATGGACAAAGATCGTCATCAGTCTTTCCCATAACATTGGGGCAGGTCCAGCTTTCGACTGCAGCGGGATCAGAGTCAGTGAGATTGATCCGAGAGAGATCACCGGCTTCCACAACAACCGCATCAATAGGGCCTGCTCCGTCGGGCAAGCTGGCTCCCACTGTCTCCAGTACGCCTTGATTGCGGCGGTGTTATAATAGGCCCGGGTTGGACCAATGAAAAAGGCTCGGATTCTGCCGTCTTGACCATCCGGCCTATTCAGATCCATTTCCTTGAGAGCAATCGTCAACAAGACACCCGTCGCCTTGGCCGTACGTACGTTCCGACGGGTCGATGCTCATATCCTCTAGAGTGTTCCAATGATCCCCCTGGGGTCATAGCGCCTTGAAACGCCCAAATGCAATGACATGCTCCAATCGATTCGGAAACGCCGAGCGAGAAATCGCCACATCTGCTACCACTCCGGCCCCACAGTACAAATTCGCGATCGGTAACATGGAGGGCCGGAACAAGCAAAGATTCACCTTTTTCATGGTGTGTGCCTAGTAGACAAACGTCTTGTCGGATTCTTCGGGGCGGACACATTCTTCACTTTGAAACGCCATGAGACCCATGCGACCTTCCACCAAATCTAGCACATCGGTATTATCATCGTAGATAATGTCATCCAATCCAATGCACGCATTTGAAAATATCTTGGGTAAACCTTTGTTGCAACTCTTCTTTCGCGTAGTTGACACAAGTTACTCGAATCGATTCACTTTTAAGGACATGATGGGTACGTTCCTCGGGGTGAACGACGCGTAGGCGAAGAAAGCGAAGGTTACCAAAGTCATAGTCGAACTGTATCGATGGGCTTTCCCGCTTCAAAACTTTCAAGTAGCTCGTTTCGCTCGTCAACCTTCTTTCATAATAGGCTGGAATCATCATCACTCGTCGGGGCTTGTAGAGAATGGTTCTTCCCTGTATCCCATATAGCAGAGTCCTTGGCTTCACTGCCTACCGGCTCGTGGGATTTTTTGGAAGCAAAAGCACCGAGAACGTCATCGACGACAGCCTTCAGCAAGTCCCCGCTTTTGTTGATCATACGAATCGAGTCCGAATGCATCGGGTCCATATCATCGGCGTCGTCTAGAAACTGCGATCTAATAATATTCGATTGTTGTTGAGTACCGCCGACTTTCTATTGGCTTGATTTATCCAGTAGTGACTTTCGCGTCTCATCGGGGAAGAGACTGCCCCCTGTAATGGCCCCGCCTTTGGCAGCTTTTGAATGTAGTCCTTTTTCTCGCCAGTCAAAGTTTCAACGCAACCCTCGACGAGCTAAATTACTTCAACGCTTCACTTTCCGTGAGATCCAATGCTTGCTGGCCAGTGATATCAATGGGAAAATCTTCCAAGTTTCGGTTGATGCCAGTAGGGAGAACTCCATTGTTTTCAATCTGCCTTGTCGATGTTACGGTCACAAGTACCTGCATCTGAAGGCTGGATGCCCTGCGTGAAGCCCTCCAACGCCGAGGTAGGAGTTGTTGCCTTCCCCCCCATGCTCCATTTCACCGTGGTAACTTGGCCTGCTGCGTTTTCTGGGTGAACGGCGCCAAAGCCTGGCGTTGATCAGCGGGGATTTGAGCATCATCACGGCCGCGCTTTTTCGTCGACAGCCACTCAGTGAAGGCGGAAGACGCAGGCGCCATGATTGGAATAGAAGGACGACAGAGGCAATCTGGAGTGTGTGAGCGTTAATAATCGTAGCTGGTTGCTAATACGATGACACTGGCGTTTAATGATGATGCTGGGGTCATTGTCGGCATCATTGATCATCACCTATTATCCATCCATTCTTCTTGAAATTGATCGAACGAATCGCACACAAACCTGGTACGCACATACATACTTATTTGAAGATGGATCATTCCGTTGCAGTCTAATCAACATCCGACTGACTCTCTAAAATGGTTGAATCACGAATGGACTCCCCCGACCTCATCGGACGCAATCACGAATGGACTTCCCCGACCCCGCATCAAAAGATGTTTTTGTTTTTTTGTGCGTGTATCCAAAAAAGAAATCGGTCATCGGACGCATTAACTACAGGATGGCCAACGATGGCCCACTCCGTTTCCCATCGACAAATCGGCCATTCGCGTTGCTATTGAATACGTACAGTTTAACAGATCCTTCGCTTCCAAACTTCCCGAGTTGTTAGGGGAGAAAAAGTCGGCCCTTCGCGTTGCTTTTTAATGCTTACATGTAACAGATACTTCGCTTCCATCCAACACGCTGAATTGTTAGGGAAGAAGGGATGATGCCCCCTGCTGCCCCTAATACCCTCCCGCTAAAGATGACGCTATTACGACCAGCACGATGGTGATTCGCATTGCGTCCTCAATTGCGTAAAGTCGCCCCCCCCCTTGATACTAACTTGTAAGATGAAAGCGAAGCGTCTCATTTCGACACCTGCGAAATGCGAACGATGAACTACATTATGGTAGCTTTGCAGTTCAGGGATGCGAAGCCCTTCAAATCCAATCTTTGCAGAAGGCCATCGGGGGCAGTTTTGTTCTTCGCCATTTGGATCTCGGACGTCTCATTCTACCTCAACGTCGCAACCTTAAATTTTACCCTTCCCATAGTTACAAGTTGGACAAGCATTGAAGGATTTCGGCCAGGTTCGGTTGTTCTTTACAAAGATCCTCAAGCAAAATGAGAATTGAATTTGTTCAGCCTTCGCAATTCATCGTGCCAACACCGCGAAAGGTTTCAGTCATGTCGATCCATGAAATGCGAATCTTCAAACCAACAACCCAGCAAAGCAACATGCCAAGAGATTATATTGCTTGTTTCTTCTGGTTGTCATTATTTTGAATACGAGCAACAAAGAAAAAGATACAGGAATAATAAATTGACCATGCTGCGCTCAAACAAACAAAGCGCTTGCTCCGGCCTTTGCTTCGCAGCAGTTGTAACATTGGTAGCCACAGCTTTCACCAGGCCTGTCGGCGCCGCTCCTTTGCGCGGCGGCGAGACAGAGGATACTACGCTGTCCAATTACACCAGTAGGAATGATCCGTTGATCTACGACATCAAAAAGGCACACGAGAATGGCAGCCGTCGTCGCACGGTCGAAGGCAATGGAATCGACGCCGGCACGGCCCCTAATCTTATCTGGAAGGACACGGACAAGCTCTTGGTCGAGGTAACCTCCGCTCAACCAGACGCCGAAGTGACTCTCCGGCCTAATTTGGAGAGCGCAGTTGATTTTGAAACTGTTGCTTGCTCCAAATTCACGTGTTCGGGTTATCTCAACATCACACTGCTCGATGATGCGGAAGCTCTTGCATCCGTTATGTCCATCAAGCCGTCCATGGCCATCTCTGATGGAATGGTTGGCTCTGGTAGTGTCGTGAGTAGGGCTGTGTTCGCCCACATGATTGACAAAATCAAAGAGAAATACCCTTACTTGGACGGTTCTGGAATAAAGATTGGCGTGCTCTCTGATAGCTACGATACAAACTCCATTGCAATTACTTCGGCTGCTGATGACATTGCAAGCGGAGACTTGCCTTCATCCGGTGTGCAAGTCCTCAATGATACTATCGCCACCGGGAAGGATGAAGGGAGGGCCATGCTTCAGCTCATCCATGATATTGCCCCTGGCGCTCAGCTTGCATTCCACACCGCCAGTGGCGGTCAACCAGGTTTCGCGAACGGCATTCGGGCCCTCGGTGACGCTGGATGCAACGTTATTGTGGACGACATGTGTAAGTAGTTTCATGTAAAACAGTGACGATGTTTCGGGTACGATAGTACTTACCGGCCACGCTTCTTCCCCCCAACTGTCACCATTGTATCACATACAAAAGCCAATACTGGCGCACCATTTTTCCAACTGGGGACTGTCGCTCAAGCCGCGAACGACGTTGCTGAGTTGAAAGGCATTCCCTACTTCACCTCAGCTGGAAATATTGCACGAAGATCCTGGGAAGGCCCCTTTGTGAACTCTGGAATTGAGTTCTTCCCCGGTTGCGTTATGCATGATTTCGGGGGCGGGAGCATTCGACAAGCGATCACGGTCACTGATGCTACTGCTGTAGCATCTATTGTGTTCCAATGGGACCAGCCCTTTTATTCCGTTAGTGGCATTGGCTCGCAGAGTGACATTAACATTTATTTGGTTCGACCTGGAAGTTGGATGCCGGTAAAGAGTGGAAACGATAACAACAAAATCACCGGTGACCCGATCGAGAGATTCTCGATCGCAGATATTGCTGGTGACTTTGAGATCATCATCTGCCAATCAGGCGATGGACCCGCCCCAGGCCTTACGAAGTGGATGGTTTTTCGGGCTGATATCCAGAATGTAAACCCCCCTGCAAGCGCGTCAACAATCTTTGCCCACGGAAACACGCCCTACGTGGCCGCAGTTGGAGCGGCTTTTGACACGCAGACATTTTCCGAGCTTTCGCTTGAATACTTCAGCAGCGCCGGAGGCACGCCACTCCTCTTTGAACGCGACGGTACCCGAAAAGCTTCTCCTCAGATCCTCAAACAGCCTCGTTTTGTTGGTTTTGACGGGTACGCAAGAATAACATAGCACAGCTAATGCTCTTGTCAAGAAAAAGGGCGCGGTACCGCCGTGATCATCGTGACTAACTCCATCGCTTTGCGTCTGCTTCTTTGAACCTTCAGATCCTTGAATACCTTCTTTGGTGTTCCTACAGGGGTTTATGGGCCATTGTACAAAGGCACTGACGGTTATGTGTTCTACGGTACTTCAGCTGCCGCCCCCAATGTGGCGGCGATCGCTGCTCTTATGCTCCAGGCTGTCGGTAGTCCCAGCTTGACTCCTCTTCAAATCTATGACATTATGGAGACGACTGCAATTGACATCCTGGTACCTGGTTTCGACTTTGACTCTGGGCATGGTGTTGTGAGTGGCATTGACTGTGTAAACCGTATCCTAGGAAGAAGGAGCGCATCTATTCCTCCGGCCTACTGCGAGCCGGACAGGTTTACCAATAGTAGTAGCCTCACGTCTGCGACGAGTTCTGTTACCCTCACCACCTCAAATGTAAGATTCCGAAGTCAGCAAGGGGGGAGCACGACCATCACCACTTCATCCGCTTCAAATATGGTAAGAGGTCGAGGATTTCAAGTCTAAGCGTAGCGGCGTTTACTCCTCCGCCCCGGGAGCAGTTGTTGAAGAAATCCTTGCCGTGTTCTCTCTTGCTGTTCTTGAATCAACAATTCCCTGAAACCGCAAGAGCCAGCACAAGAAACAACAAGATCGACTGGCAACGAGATAATACAACCAGTTACATATTAATCCTTATAGTATTCATTTGGTATTGGCTCGATCCTTTGTAGAGGGAATCATCAACTTCGGTGCTACTTGCAATGTGTGTTTCGGCTGTAACCAAGCGGGAATCGTTTTTATGCTTTCCAGGATGGTTGGAACGAGGGTTGTGACCGGATCGGTTCATTTTGAAGCCAATCGCAAGGACTTTGACTGCTGCTGGTAAAAGTGAGAATAATTTCAGCAGACATTCCGAAAAAATTCCAAGACGTCGGCGCACTCCGCTACCGGTAGGCGAGTTAGCCTAGTCGTAGCAAGATCGTCACCGTAACTTTAGTCTCCCTATTAGCTTAATGCCTCTAGAGCAGCAACTTCCGCGTCTCATCGGCGACAAGACCGGCCCCTGCAATGGCTCCAATGGCCCCCGCCTCTCGCAGCTTTTGGATGTAGTCTTGGGCAGATCCGCCCTTCTTCTCGCCAGTCAAAATTCCAACGCGACCCTCGACAAACACAGCAACATCGTTAGCGTGCGTTTCGCGGAATTTTGTCAGCGCCTCGCTTTCCAAGAGATCCAAGGCTTGCTGGCCAGTCATGTCAATAGAGAAATCTTCCAGGTTTCGATTGGAGACGACGATTCCACTGATGATACCACCAGGAAGAATTCCGATGTTTTCAATCTGTCTTGTCGATGTTACGGTCACAAGTACCTGCATCTGAAGGCTGGACGCAATTTTGGTGAGATACACCAAGTCTTTGGCTTGCAATGGAGCTACCTAGAAGTTGACTGCATCGGCGCCCGCCAGTCTCAGCTTGTACAGTTGGTAGGGATAGAGAAGCAAGTCCGAGGCCAATATGGGCGGCACAATAACGCCGTCCTCCGACACGTTCGACGCCATGGCAGCCTTAGCAGCACCTTCGCGTGCTCTTGTCACGTCGTCTAAAGATCCTCCAAAAAGTATCCCGTCGCAGTTGACACTTATGGCAGGTACGCCCGCTAATGTGAACTCTTTCGTTAGCTTCATAATGTCGTAGCGTTTCCTTAGACTTCCAGAGCCGGGTTCCATTCGCTTGCACTCCGGGATGATGACAAACGATCCGTTGGCCGCTGCCTCTTTGATCGGTCCAATCCAGTCACGTGGCTTGGGCTTGGTAGGGTCGACGGTACTCAGCCGACACTGGGATACTAGATTTGCAAGTGGGACTCGTTCTCGGAATCCGGTCGACCTCCGTTTCCTTGTCCCACATGAACCCCTCCAACGCCGAGGTAGGAGTCATACTTATTTGAAGATCGATCGTTCCATTGCATGGCCAACAATGGCCCACCCCGTGTGTGCCCTTCGCATTGCATTGTGACCAGCACGATGATTCGCATTGCTTCCTCAACTGCGTAAAGTCGCACCCCCTCTTTGATAATAAGGCTCATTTCGACACATACGAAATGCGAACGATGAACTACATTATGGTAGCTTTGCAGTTCAGGGATATGCGAAGCCCTTCGAATCCAATCTTTGCAGACGGCCATCGGGGGCAGTTTTGTTGATCTCGGACGTCTCATTCTACCTCAACGTTGCAACCATAAATTTTCCCTTTCCCATAGTTACACAAGTTGGACGGCACGTGCGATCTTTTCTGATGGCCATCGTGGCAGGTTTGTTCGTCGACACGATGATAGTTTTGATCTCGAACAGTCCTCTATTGATCTTATGTTCGACATCAGTTCGATCTCGAGCGTCGTCTTATTTCGATAAGTCGCGCAACTGGTACTACGGTGTACAATGAAAGAGAAGCATCTCATTTCGACACCTACATAATGCGAACGATGAACTACATTTAGAGGTGGCTCTTTGCGGTCCATTCGGATCCAATCTTTGCCGACGGCCATCTGTTCCTAAAATGCCGACCCGAATCCATCCAGTTGGGACGAACAAACGACCACCGAGCTGGTGCCAATTTGGCGAAGAGAAGAAGTACCTTGCGGATGATGCTGATAAAAAGTGGAAGAAGCAGCAGCAGTCGCAAGGATAGTAATACAGTGATGCTGCTGTCCCCCAACAAACGGCAGAGCATCCTCAGCAGCTCCTCCCTCGGGGGGCTCACAGTGACGGCTCTTTTATTATTGCTAGCAATATCTTCGATCTCCCCAGTCGGCGCCGATGACAATCTGGGTGACAAACTACCAGCTACGAGTACTACTAGTAGCGACAACATCTTCTCCCATTCTGGTACTGCAAAGAGTAGTGCAGAGGGTGAGGAGGAACCACTCTTGACCGACACCAACAAGGACAACACTTTGTTCACGAAGAGGAGGCATGATGCGTTTATTTATTCAATCAAAGAGGCACATCACAATGGTAGCCGCCGTCGTACCACTGGGGATGAGGATGGGGGCAGCTCTCACGACGCACCCGATCTTCCTTTAATCTGGAAGGACACAGACAGGCTTCTGGTCCAGGTGTCTTCGACTCAACCCAACGCTGAAGTGACTCTCCGGCTTAGTTTGGAGAGCGCAGTTGATTTTGAAACTGTTGCTTGCTCCAAATTCACGTGTTCGGGTTATCTCAACATCACACTGCTCGATGATGCGGAAGCTCTTGCATCCGTTATGTCCATCAAGCCGTCCATCGCAATGCTTCAGGGAACATTTGGTTCTGGTAGCCTCGTGAGTGGGGCAATGTTCGCCCATACCATTGACAAAATTGTGCAGAAATACCCTTACTTGGACGGTTCTGGAATCAAGATTGGCGTGCTCTCTGATAGCTACGATACTAGCTTATATGCACGTAGTTTAGCTGATGATGACATTGCAAGCGGAGACTTGCCTCCATCTGGTGTGGAAGTCCTCAAGGATTTCTATAGCGGCGACACTATTGATGAAGGGAGGGCCATGCTTCAGCTTATCCACGATATTGCCCCAGGTGCTGAGCTTGCTTTCTACACCGCGTATGAGAGCGAGGATGATTTTGCGGCTGGCATTTGGACCCTCGCTGACGCTGGGTGCGACGTTATTGTGGACGACATCAGTAAGTAGCCTCAAATTCAACAGCACCAGTGATGCCTATATTGCGTCAGTCTCGACAACGCGGACTCAAATTCTTTTCGACCCCTACTATCAAGGCTACTTGACCGAACCATTTTTCCAGGAAGGGATAATCGCTCAGGCCGCGAATGACGTTGCTGCTTTGTATGGCGTTCCATACTTTTCATCCGCTGGAAACGACGCACGAAAATCATGGGAAGGCGCCTTTGTGAACTCTGGTATTGAAGTCGCCCCTGGCTGCTTTGCACACGATTTTGGTGGTGGAAATATTCGACAAGCGATCACGGCCGCTGCTGACACAATGATTGTGTTACAATGGGACCAGCCTTTTTATTCTGTTAGCGGTTATCGCACTCAAAACGATTTGGACTTTCATTTGTTCGAGCGTGGAACCTCGAACCTCGAAGCATCTTCCGTCGAAGATAACCTCTCCAGTGGTGACCCGATTGAGTGGCTGCAAGTGCCAGAGTCGGCTGACTATGATCTTATAATTTGTAAGTATGTAGAGGGACCAGACCCAGGTCTGATGAAATGGATAGGTGTTGGGGGTAGTGTCCAAAACGTGAATCCAGCCACTGATTCTTCAACAGTGTTTGGCCATCCAAACGCTCCCTACGTGGCCGGAATTGGAGCGGCCTTTGATATGCAGCTGTTTTCCGAGCTGGTACTTGAGCCATTCAGCAGCGCCGGAGGCACGCCACTCCTCTTTGAACGTGATGGCACTCGGAAAGCCTCTCCCGAGATCCTGCGGCAACCTCGTTTTGTTGGCTTTGACGGATCTTTGAATACCTTCTTTGGTCAGCCAACGGATAACTATTGGCCTTTGTACAAAGGCATTGAGGGATATTTGTTCTTTGGCACTTCGGCTGCTGCCCCGAATGTCGCGGCAATCGCTGCCATTATGCTCCAGGCCAATCCTAGCTTGACACCTCTGAAAGTCTACAGTATCATGGAGGACACTGCGATTGATATGCTGGAACCCGGTTTCGATTTCGACTCAGGCTATGGAGTTGTGAGTGGCCTTGAGTGTGTGGAATTAGCAATCGGACAAAAGAAGGCCAAGATATCTTCTCGTCCGTATTGTTCTTCTTATACCTCTGGTACTGCCGGGGATACTCCTAGTAGTACTGGTGGCGGTGGTAAAAAACCCAAAGTATCAAAGAAAAGGCGTGCGCTTGGAGGCCTCCAAGTGGAAAAGCCCGGAACCAATTGTTAGAGGAGGATTCGCCTTTCTTGCCACCACAACCAAGTTTTTGTTGCTGGATAAGACCGAAGACTGATTGCATCCATACATAATAAAGACACATTTAAAACAATATTCGATTGTTGTTGAGTACCACCGACATCCTACTAGCTTGATGTATCCAGTAGTGACTTTCGCGTCTCATCGGGGAAGAGATTGGCCCCGCCTTTCGTAGCTTTTGGATGTAGTCTTGAGCCAGTCAAAATTCCAGCGCAACCCTTGACAAACACTGCAACATCATTAGCTTGCGTTTCGCGGAGTTTTGTCAGCGCGTTGCTTTCCAAGAGCTCCAACGCTTGCCGGCCAGTCGTGTCAATGGGAAAATCTTCCAAGTTTCGATTGATGCCAGTAAGGAAAACTCCAAAGTTTTCAAAATGCCGTGTCGATGTTACGGTCACAAGTACCTGCATCTGGAGCGTGGGGTATTTTCCCGTCCGATGCGTTGCGCGCGATATCGTATGATGATTGAGTGCGAATGACGCAGAATGACATGCAGAGTAACCCTAAGTAATTTCCTCGTCAATTGACCCCAAAGGCAATAAATGAACGATATAAGGAATCTCATTCCAGTTAGAGCGATTGTTTGCGAACTCGATACGGATTGCGAAGCGAACCCAAAACGAATGAATCAGGCTCAATCGGTTTCAATCGGTGCCAAACGTATTTCAATCGGTGCGAAACGGATTTCAATCGGTGCGAAACGTATTTCAATCGGTGCGGTCGGTCCGCCTCACCGATTGAATCTTCACGAATAATTTCCTTTGTCGAGGTTTTTTGTTGAAAGCCAATACGAGCCCGCCCGATTGAGCCATCGATACCTCAATACAGACATGTTTCAGATATGATAATGTTCAAATTGTCGATACACTTTATTCGAGCATGAATGTATCATTCATGCTCGCTATGGTTGCCGCCAAGATACAAGATTGAGACTACTAGAATCGATTCAACGTCGGTCCACGACTGATTCTTGAACGATCTTCAATGGCATGATTTGGTGAATTCTATCATTGGAGGATCACCACGGCTGGACCATACTCTGGTTCAGAGTGTGGGGGGTGTGACGATTTACCCACGATATCCCAGTGCTACTAGCTAGTTGCTATAAACCTACCGGTAGTTAACTTGATGATTTAATGAGTTCTACTAGAATTCTAGGATGCTGGCGCTCCAACGGGTCATCGACAAAAGCCGCGCTCAATGTTTCTGGACTTTGGCGCTGGTGTTTGGCGCTGGTGTTTGGCGCTGGACTTTGCAGTTCGTCGATCAGCAAATAATTCATTCTGATTGGTTACCTGGCATTCCATCGAGTCAAGGACGAAGTGCAAACTCCAGCGTCAAATTTTGTTCCTCCGAAATGTCGCTGGACTTTGCAGTTGGTCCTCGACCAGATGGAATGCACCACAACCACAAAACAAACTTTGGCAACAGCAACAACAAACAACAAGCAAGCAACAAAACAGCAATAACACCATCACATACAACTCAAGAAAACCAAACAAACAACAACAAAAACGAACACAATGGCATCGTCTGATGAGTGGTCAACAAGCACAGCAAGGAGGGCAGATGATGCAATTACAAATGGTGCAGCAAATGATCTTCGACGTTGCTACCTACTTAGGTGTATTAATGATTTACCATGAATAATGTTGTTACTATCTAGTTAGTATTGTCGTCACTGCTGTTGCTCTTGTATAGTTTTTTGGGTTGGGCCAGGACGTGTTCACCGTCACTGCTTTCATCATTGTCACTACTACCTTCACTGCCATAAAATACAAGATTTTTGGTGCGCATGCAAAGTCCAGCGCCAAAGACCAGCGCCAAAGTCCAGCGTACGCGCTCAATGTTTCACAGGTTATGGGTCCTATTTTGGGGACGGGAAGCAAAGACCAGCGCCAAAGTCCAGAAAACATTGAGCGAGGCTAAAGAACGCAGTCGGGATGTTGCCGCCTTCGACAACGGAATAATTGACTTTCCTCCTAAGCATAGTAGGTGCTGATAACAATACTCTTGCTCCTCGTCAAATGCCTTTTGGATGTCGAATCCTTCGCGGCTCGTCGGGCTGCTTCATTTTGTTCAGAGAGGGGGCGAGAGTACCTCTACCGCCTGAACGCGACAGTTTCATAGGCCACCCAATCTTCAAATAACTACCAGACGCGGGGTTGTTGAACATAAACCACGAGCCACGATTGACTCAATTGGCGACGGACCACTGAACATGTGTGACAAGCTGACTGGCGCGGAAATACATAGGGCTCGCCTGCACTTTTCATTGTTTATGCGCGCGCTTATCTGGTAGGTGTGGCTAAACCTCGTAATCCGTTCTAGTACTCGTTAAATTGAGTGGCTTGAAAATAATCCGATTGAATCAGTTTCAATCGGTGCGAAACGTATTTCAATCGGTGCGGCGCACCGATTGAAACCGATTGAATCCGTTTGGGAACGATTCGTTTGCTTTGATTCGCCTACTTTAGACGTTCGATTCGATTCGCATCTGTTATATAAGAGGTTGCGCGAAGCAATAAATCAGATTGGGACAACATGACGACGGAATTCTTTATGGATGTTTCGCACGCCATTCGTTGCAAAGAGTACCAATCAGGCTCACGAATGTCCATGCCACACATGCCACACACGAATACCCCACGCCCCTGAAGCCTGGACGCTATTTTGGTGAGATGCCGATAGCTTCATAATGTCGTAGCGTTTCCGTAAACTTCCCGGGAAATGTGTCAAAATAGCTATTCCCCCCTAAATTAACAGTTCCCCTGTTGTTAACCATTGCCCCCTAAGTTCTCCGATTTTTTAGTTTACCGCACTAGCTGTTTGCTGAGGTGGCGCGAGAAAATACCGTCTCCATAAGTGCAGTCCCGTTTTGATACACAGGCAAAACTTTGATACACAGGGAATCGAGAAATATTTCTACGGAAATCATATGTAGATTTTGTACTGAGTCCACCGGTCCGACAAAGTTGTAGGATATGCTTTCTAGGTATAAACTATATCTACGAAAAACGCGCGTGCCGAACCGACAACTTTGTGGGTTCGGCACGCGTGCACCTACAACTCGCGCTAGCCCGACCCACAATGTTGTGGGTTGTAGTACATAGGTATAAACCATATCTACGAAAAAATCACCCACGCCTGCCTTCCCTTATGAGGGCCTACACAAGTGGATAAAAAGATTGGACATGGAAGCCCGCACCGCCATCGCTCGCCGACTTCCTGCCCATTGCAGAGTTGTATCTTGAGAGTTGGATACAGATATGTTCAATGATCGTAATATATGCCCCTTCTAGCGATGGAGGCAGTCGTGCACTTCATCCATCCCTCCACCCATCACCTCATGATTTAGTGGCGCAAAGCCGTTCACGAGCAAACTGCACGTCGGGGAACACTGCTCTTTCGCCCAAAGTGGCTGAGAGTCGAAAGCGTTGGCGGCGGCTGTCAAATTGACCATGATTGCGAATTTTTCAATGTTCGGTGATGATTTTTTGTAAGATCTTTTCACTGTTCAAGGGCCAATGCTCTAAGTTGACACGACTCACTCGTCGATCCTCCGCCGTCCACGACTGTCTGAAACGGATCGCACGAATGCAAAAGTAGCGAGTGTCAGTGGAGAGGACGCCAGCCGGCGTACTCATCTTGCAAATAACACAGCGCGCCTGCCAATCTGTCTTAGCATACCAGGTATGTTTACTAGGTATGAACCATATCTACGGAAAATGCTCGTTTCGAACCCACAAAGTTGTGGGTTCGGCACGCGCGCACCTACATCTCGTGCTAGCCCGACCCACAATGTTGTGGGTTGTAGTACATAGGTATGAACCATATCTACGAAAAATCTGTATCATGTCGGTGCATCAATGTAAGTAAGCAAAGACTTGCCATTTTTCCCTGACCTGGTACTTGTGTCCTGTAGCCATTCTACGTCGTGTATCAGCAATTTTTTGCTATTTATTTACTTAAAGAACATTGAAGGTGATCGCTTAGCAAGCCCCTGGGATTAACAAACACCTTGTCGAAGTGGCGACGCAAGAACAGAGTGTGCGGTTCTTGTTAGGGGGAGTATCAAGGGGAGAAATCTGACTTTGATACTTCTCCCCGAGCCGGGTTCCATTCGCTTGGACTCTGGAATGATGACAAACGAGGCGTTGGACGCTGCTTCTTTGGTCGGTTCGATCCAGGCAAGTGCCTTGAGCATGGTAGGATCGGCGGTACTCAGCCGGCACTAGTCGGATACTAGAGATTCACAAGTGGGACTCGTTCTCGGAATCGGTCGATCTCCGTTTACTTGCCCTGCGTGAACCCCTCCAACGCCGAGGTAGGAGTTGTTGCCTTCTCCCCCATGCTCCATTTCACCGTGGTAACTTGGCCTGCTACCTTTTCTGGGTGAACGGCGCCAAAGCCTGGCGTTGATCAGCTGGGATTTGAGCATCATCGCGACCCCGCTTTTTGGTCGACAGCCACTCAGTGAAGGCGGAAGACGCAGGCGCCATGTTTGAGATAGAAGGACAACAGAGTGACTCTGGAACGTGTGAGCGTTAATAATCGTTGCTGGTTGCTAATACAATGATACCGGCGTTTAATGATGGATGTTGGGTCATTGTCGGCATCATCACCTATTATCCATCCATTCTTCTTGAAATTGATCGAACGAATCGAATGAAAACCTGGTACGCACATACATACATATTTGAAGATCGATCGTTCCATTGCACTCCATGTAACATCCGACTGACTCGACTCATTCTCTAATGATTGAATCACGAATGAACTTCCCCGACCCCGCATCAACCGGCCCCAAAAGATGTTTTTGTTTTTGTGCGTATCCAAAAAAGAAATCGGTCATCGGACGCATTAACTACAGCATGGCCAACAATGGCCCACTCCGTTTCCCATCATGAAGTCGGCCCTTCGCGATGCTTTTTAATGCGTACAGTTTAACAGATCCTTCGCTTCCAAACTTCCTGAGTTGTTAGGGAAGAAAGGATGATGCCCCCTGCTGCCCCTACTACCCTGCCGCTAAAGATGACGGCTATGTTATTGTGGCCTGCACGATGGTGATTCGCATTGCGTCCTCAATTGCGTAAAGTCGCGCCCTCTTTGATACTAACTTGTAAGATGAAAGCGAAGCGTCTCATTTCGACACATGCGAAATGCGAACGATGAACTACATTATGGTAGCTTTGCGGTTCAGGGATATGCGACGCCCTTCGGATCCAATTTTACGGAAGGCGATTGGGGGCAGTTTTGTTCTTTGCCATTTGGATCTCGGACGTCTCATTCTACCTCAACGTCGCAACCTTAAATTTTACCCTTCCCATAGTTACAAGTTGGACAAGCATTGAAGGATTTCGGCCAGGTTCGGTTGTTCTTTACAAAGATCCTCAAGCAAAATGCGAATTGAGTTTGTTCAGCCTTCGCAATTTATCGTGCTACCACCGCGAAAGTTTTCAGTCATGTCGATCCATGAAATGCGAATCTTCAAACCAACAACCCAGCAAAGGAACATGCCAAGAGATGATATTGCTTGTTTCTTCTGGTTGTCATTATTTTGAATAAGAGCAACAAAGAAAAGATACAGGAATAATAAATTGACCATGCTGTGCTCAAACAAACAAAGCGCTTGCTCCAGCCTTTGCTTCGCAGCAGTTGTAACATTGGTAGCCACAGCTTTCACCAGGCCTGTCGGCGCCGCTCCTTTGCGCGGCGGCGAGACAGAGGATACTACGCTGTCCAATTACACCAAGAGGCATGATGCCTTTATCTACGACATCAAAAAGGCACACGAGAATGGCAGCCGTCGTCGCACGGTCGAAGGCAATGGAATCGACGCCGGCACGGCCCCTAGTCTTATCTGGAAGGACACGGACAAACTCTTGGTCCAGGTAACTTCCGCTCAACCAGACGCCGAAGCGTCTCTCCGACCTGTTTTGGAGAGCGCAGTTGATTTTGAAACTGTTGCTTGCTCCACGTTTACGTGTTCCGGTTACCTAAACATCGAGCTGCTCGACGATGCGGAAGCTCTTGCATCTGTCCTTTCCATCAGACCTTCAATCACAATCTTTGATAGAACGTTTGGCTCTGGTAGTCTCGTGAGTGGGGCTGTGTCCGCCCAGTTTGGCTCTGGTAGTGTCGTGAGTGGGGCTGTGTTCGCCCACATGATCGACAAAATCAAGGAGAAATACCCTTACTTGGACGGTTCTGGAATAAAGATTGGCGTACTCTCTGACAGCTATGATAGGAGTTCCTCTGTCGTAACTCGTGCTGCTGGTGACATTGCAAGTGGAGACTTGCCTCCAGGTGTGCAAGTCCTTAATGATACTATCGCCACCGGGAAGGATGAAGGGAGGGCCATGCTTCAGCTCATCCATGATATTGCCCCTGGCGCTCAGCTCGCATTCCACACTGGCACTGGCGGTGGCGAAGAAGGTTTCGCGAAGGGCGTCCGGGCACTCGGTGACGCTGGATGCGACGTTATTGTGGACGACATCAGTAAGTAGACTCATCTAAAGATGTGACGATGTTTCGGGTACGATAGCGCTTACCTTCTTCCCCCAACTGTCACCATTGTATCACAAAAGCCTTGCCGCTCGCACCATTTTTCCAGCAGGGGATTGCCGCCCGAATCGCGAACGACATTGCTGAGGTGCAAGGCATTCCCTACTTCACTTCAGCAGGCAACAATGCCCGAAAATCTTGGGAAGGCCCCTTTGTGAACTCTGGTATTGTGTTCAACGGTTGCGTTGCGCATGATTTTGGGGGTGGGAGCATTCGACAAGCGATCACGGTCACTGCTTCTGACACATTGATTGTGCTACAATGGGACCAGCCCTTTTTTTCCGTTAGTGGAATTGGCTCGCAAAGTGACATTGACATTTATTTGTTTCGTCCTGGAAGTTCGACCGTTGTAAAGAGTTCAACCGATAAAAACAAAGTCAATGGTGACCCGATCGAGGCTTTCGAGATCGATGATACTGGTGACTATGAGATCATCATCTGCCAATCTGGCGATGGACCCGCCCCAGGCCTTATGAAGTGGATAGCCTTTTCGGGCGGTATCAAGAATGTAAACCCCCCAGCAAACGCATCAACATCGTTTGGCCACAAAAACACGCCATACACGGCCGCAGTTGGAGCGGCCTTCGACATGCAATTCTTTTCCGAGCTTTCGCTTGAGGCATTCAGCAGCGCCGGAGGCACGCCACTCCTCTTTGAACGCGACGGTACCCGAAAAGCCTCTCCCCAGATCCTCAAACAACCTCGTTTTGTTGGTTTTGATGGGTACGTAAGAATGGCATAGCACAGCTAATCAAGCAAGAGGGCGCCTTACCGCCGTGATCATCGTGACTAACTCCATCGCTTTCCGTCTGCTTTTATGAACCTTCAGATCCTTGAATACCTTCTTTGGTGTTCCTACAGGGGTTTATGGGCCATTGTACAAAGGCACTGACGGTTATGTGTTCTACGGTACTTCAGCTGCCGCCCCCAATGTGGCGGCGATCGCTGCTCTTATGCTCCAGGCTGTCGGTAGTCCCAGGTTGACTCCTCTTCAAGTTTATGACATTATGGAGACGACTGCAATTGACATCCTGGTACCTGGTTTCGACTTTGACTCTGGCCATGGTGTTGTGAGTGGCATTGACTGTGTCAACCGTATCCTAGGAAGAAGGAGCGCATCTATTCCTCCGGCCTACTGCGAGCCGGACAGGTTTACCAATAGTAGTAGCCTCACGTCTACGACGAGTTCTGTTACCCTCACCACCTCAAATGTGAGATTGCGAAGTCAGCAAGGGGGGAGTACAACCATCACCACTTCATCCGCTTCAAATATGGTAAGAGGTCGAGGATTTCAAGTCTAGGCGTAGCGGCGTTTACTTCTCCGCCCCAGGAGCAGTTGTTGAAGAAATCCCTGCCATGTTCTCTCTTGCTGTTCTTGAATCAACAATCCCCCGAAACCGCAAGAGCCACCACAAGAAGCAACAAGATCGACTGGCAACGAGATAATACAACCAGTTACATATTAATCCTTATAGTATTCATTTGGTATTGGCTCGATCCTTTGTAGAGGGAATCATCAACTTCGGTGCTACTTGCAATGTGTGTTTCGGCTGTAACCAAGCGGGAATCGGTTTTATGCTTTCCAGGATGGTTGGAACGAGCGCTGTGACCGGATCGGTTCATTTTAAAGCCAATCAAGGACTTTGACTGCTGCTGGTAAAAGTGAGAATAATTTCAGCAGACATTCCGAAAAATTCCAAGACGTCGGTGCACTCCGCTACTGGTAGGCGAGTTAGCCTAGTAGTAGCAAGATCGTCACCGTAACTTTAGTCTCCCTATTAGTTTAATGCCTCTAGCAGTAACTTCCGCGTCTCATCGGCGACAAGACCGGCCCCAGCAATGGCTCCAATGGCCCCCGCCTCTCGCAGCTTTTGGATGTAGTCTTGGGCAGATCCGCCCTTCTTCTCGCCAGTCAAAATTCCAACGCGACCCTCGACAAACACAGCAACATCGTTAGCGTGCGTTTCGCGGAATTTTGTCAGCGCCTCGCTTTCCAAGAGATCCAACGCTTGCTGGCCAGTCATGTCAATAGAAAAATCTTCCAGGTTTCGATTGGAGACGACGATTCCACTGATGATACCACTAGGAAGAATTCCGATGTTTTCAATCTGTCTTGTCGATGTTACGGTCACAAGTACCTGCATCTGAAGGCTGGACGCAATTTTGGTGAGATACACCAAGTCTTTGGCTTGCAATGGAGCTACCAAGAAGTTGACTGCATCGGCGCCCGCCAGTCTCAGCTTGTACAGTTGGTAGGGATAGAGAAGCAAGTCCGAGGCCAATATGGGCGGCACAATAACGCCGTCCTCCGACACGTTCGACGCCATGGCAGCCTTAGCAGCACCTTCGCGTGCTCTTGTCACGTCGTCTAAAGATCCTCCAAAAAGTATCCCGTCGCAGTTGACACTTATGGCCGGTACGCCCGCTAATGTGAACTCTTTCGTTAGCTTCATAATGTCGTAGCGTTTCCTTAAACTTCCAGAACCGGGTTCCATTCGCTTGCACTCCGGGATGATGACAAACGATCCGTTGGCCGCTGCCTCTTTGATCGGTCCAATCCAGTCACGTGGCTTGGGCTTGGTAGGGTCGACGGTACTCAGCCGACACTGGGATACTAGATTTGCAAGTGGGACTCGTTCTCGGAATCGGTCGACCTCCGTTTCCTTGTCCCACATGAACCCCTCCAACGCCGAGGTAGGAGTCGCTGTCTTCTCTGCCACGCTCCACTCAACCGTGGAAACTGTCATGGCTCGACCAGAATGTACTTCTCGACGACGGAGAACCAGCTCTCCGTGCTCATCTCGGGGCGCTTTCATATCTGTAACTTCAAATGGTTTGACCCGCTGTTCTCGAAGTTTGGCCTCTTCGTCCAGGCGCCTATCTTCGGCTTCTTGGGCTGCCTTTTCGTCCTTGGCTCGTGCGGCCTCCGCGGCAGCCCGTCCTGGAACGTAAATCGGTCGACCGGACTCTAAATGGCAACAGTTATAGCAAAGTTAGGATGGCATTAGATGTAGGTTGTTGTTTCCTTTGAATTGACGGTACTCACTGCTTCCAAAAAGAATATACGCAGACGCGCTTCCCGACAAGCTGGTACGTCCACGAGGCCCAACCTGTGAAATGGCATCGAGAGACCCGATCACGCCATTGCAGAAGAAACCTGAAATACAAGGCAGCGTTGGAAGAAATTCCATAACCGTATCGCTTTCGAAGCCTTGCTTTCCCATGAAGAACTTATTGCCACGATCCAAAGTCGGGAATACAAAGCAACCCGTGGGGGTGAATGAAGTCGTAGGAACTTTGTCGGAGCCGTTTGATTGTAGGCTCTTGCTCAAGACACTTCGCTTGTACCCCGTCCAAAGTGCCGTCACTTCTTTTTTTGCAAATGCCGCCTCCCTCACGTAGAAGCGTATTCGTTGACCCGGCTGAATATTGACAATTCCCAAAGGTAAAGTGACGGATCCGTCTTTCATGGAGGCGCTTGCGACTTGATGTACTGTATACCCAGGACCCTTGCCTTCTGCCAGCCGTACTAACTCACTTGGACTCCGTCCGAGCGATCCACTCCGTTCCACCCCGATCAGAATCGCCTTTCGCATAAAGGCTTGGTCATCGTCACTTAGCGTCCGCATTACAAAGTTGGCTTCGGCCAAGACAGGCTTTGGGATGCGGGCCTTGGCGTAGGCTTGAGCCAATTGTGCCTTGGCAGTCATTTTAGAGGGATCCGCTTCTTCGTCATCTTCGTCTTCCTCCTCGTCCTCTAGTTGCTCCTCAGAAGCTCGTACTAACTCAGTTGCGGTCTCGTCCAAGGCGATTGCGGCAATCGTCGATTCTTGCCCCTTCACAATCTGATAGACTCCACCAACCGGCTTGGCCCCTTGGGCTACCATGGTTTGTACTTGGATGTCTCCGCTCATTACAACTCCGACGCATCCATCCGCAAGTGTTTGAATGCACGACTCGCCCTGGTCCGCATTGTATCGAAAGAGACGGGCCCTTGACAAGGACGACACGGTCGAGGCAATGGCACCAAAAATAGAGGCTGGATTAGAAGAATTCGTGCTCATGTGCATTTCCATTCCCCGTAAGAAGTCATCTAGATCCTTTTGGAATGCTGGAGATGGCAGAACCATAACTGCCGTTCTGTCGTCCTTTTCGTCGCTTGGCGGATTCCATCCATTCAAACCGACATTTTGCCTCCAAGCCTCCGAGGATATTCGTCCATAGTCGTCAGGAACATCATCTCCCATAACATGAAACGTCTTGTGAAACATAGCAAGAATAATTCAGGACATTGAATCTCAGACCGTCTTTCTGTGAAAAGCAGCATTCGAATTCAAACTCACCTCAACCTGAACGTCCGGCAAAATCGCCAACGTGACCGTCACTCCCGGAACTCCTTCTCGCTCAATCGGGCGACACGCTTGAAAGCTAGTGTTATCTTCCTCATCTTCATCCTGACCGCTTGCAGATGTGGTCGCTGCATGGAGTTTATAATCAACAAGAGCGTCAAAGTTCGCCAAGCTGCTGATGAATCCTCCGCTTGTACATCCGATTAGTTGTTGAATACCTTGCCCGTAGGATGACGCTGCTTCTAGGACAGTCGGAACCACGTCCGACGGTTTCGAGTTGCCGTCATAGAGACTGCTGACAGATACAATGGCTAGATCAATCTTTGCGGTCTTGTCCGATGTGGGGGGCAGAGCTTCCATTGCCATCTGCACAGCTTCTTGCAAGGCAGTCGTCATTTCCATCGACTGAGAGTACCCCGTGGCCAAGACTTGCGGCTGCAGATTACTTGAGACATTGTCCTGTTCGTTAGTGGAGGAACTCAATAACAACAGCGTCGATGCCGACGAACCGTGGGGGGACACTCGACTGGCGCCTGGGGGCGGAGGCGTCAAAAGGCCAGAGACAAAATGCCCTGAGAACGAAACCGAGCCCCCGAAGAGCAGCACAAAGAATGCCGTCAGAGAGACGTTTGTATAAGGCATTATATTATACGACTGGAGGTGTCGTTTGACGCAGACTATAGTAACAGTAACGCTTGCAAGATGGGCGCCATGGTCGAGAAGGAAAAAGGAGACCGACAATTAAAACCGATGACGAGAGAGATGACGACATCACATCTCAGCTCATCCACGCGTTCGTCACACATTCAATCCCGAAAAAACAAATCCCGCTTGAAATGACTTACTTGACTGTAAACAAAAATTCAGGACAACAACCGATCGCTACCGGGAGTAGCTACTGTAGAGAGCCTAGTACGGCGGCGCAAGGTCCTGTCCTCACCCACGAAATTCATTTACATTTGGTGAGGATAGGACTGCGAGAAATGAGGACGAAGCTAGAGAGGCTACTACGGCGAAATGAAGGACAACTTGTACTATTACCAAGGCAGACCTGCCGTACCAAGCAACTTTCTCCTCGTAGTTGTTGTTGTTGACGAGAACTTTAACATGAACTATCTACTATGTTGGCACTTCTTCGCCTCCGGATCCTTCACCCCAACGGGACCATCGGCCCCTAAAAGGCTGTAGCCACCACTTGAAGCAGCACAAGCATCGAAAAGACCCACAATTCAGCGGCTCTTGCTGGAGCCGACGATTGCGGAGCTGGTGTCTGGGGACTATCCGCTGTGGCAGAAGAAGGGACGACGCCTGGCAAAATCGGCGGCAACTCGATGGGAGCAAAGCCGCTCGGGATGTCTTGAGGCGCTGCAGTCGGCGCAATGAATTTTGTGGGTCGAGCCGTGATGGTAGGAGCCGGAGTAATCGTGGGCGAGACCGTGTCGTAGGGCTGTCCAATCACACGATCAATATGATGCAAGACGCCATTTCGAGCGAAAATGTCGCAATTGTAAACGTAGGCTCCCCCGACATACAGGTTTTGCCCTCCTGCAACGCCCCACAAACCAGATCCGGGTTCTCCTCTTAGTTCGATCTCATGGGTCTCTCCGTTCACGGCCGAAATCGAAGTTGAATTAGCCATTGTGTCGCAGAAGTGGTTACCGCTTATAATATGGCGCTTGATGATTTCCGCACCATTCAAAGTTCCAAATCTGATGCGGCGAAACGCGGTATTGTCGGGAGCCAGCAATGTCAAGGGCAAATCACGATCAACCATATCCGTCATTTGGACAAAGTCGATGTTTATGACAAGCAGAGAAAAGTTCGGATTACTATTGGCCTGGTCGTAGATACTCTTGGAAACGGCTGTTGGAGTAATAGCACTATCGATAATGTGCAAGTACCTGAACAGCGTTGAGGGGGAGAGAGAAAACCATGTAAGTCCACGACCAACAATTGTCAAAACCTCTCCCACAGTATCCTGGGCCAGGACTTACTACCCGTCCAAGGCAATCAAATCTCCAAATTCAGTTCGGCCCTGTTCCTCGTCCGTATTCTTGATTCGCACCCGATCGGCGCTACGCTTAAGTTCGTATGTTGCCCCGTTCAACATTGTTATCGTCGTGGGAGCCATGTTCACCAGTTCTTCGATAGTCAAGGCCGGTTTAGTGAACATGTTCAACAAGAACTCAGTGGCATGACGTCTCCAGTCTTTGGGTTCGAGCAAACGCTGGAAATCCTCATTGTTAAACTGGGCAAACGCTTCGCGGGTCGGGCAAAACATGGTCAAAGTAGAATTGAACATTCTGGAAATCTGATCGCTGCTTATCAAAGCTTGACGGAAGAAACGGAAGCAGTCACTGGTATCCCAACTAGTTGACACCGCAGTAAACTCGGTAAAATCTTTAATGAACGGTGGAAATACTGGCTCGTCCAAGACATGGAAAATGCTGTGTGAATAGGAAGGAAAGGCTATTAGCGTGAGGAGAGGCAGCAACGGCAAGAACAATCACCATTCGATACGTACCCATTGCGAGCCGCTTGATCGACCAAGATGAGATCCCGAGACTGGAATCGCAAGCGATCCGCGGTAGTGGTAATCCACATGTGCGTTCCGAGCTCGGACTTGACGAGAAACTGTTGTTGATCGTTTTGCTCATTAAAGGCAAATACCCCGGCTTCGTAGTAGCAGTCCATGATCAAGTGGGCCAAGACAAAATCCGTGGTGTATTCCTTCATTGCCGGAGTCAGGAGACTCGGCACATCAATCTGAGCTCGATTGAAACGACGGTTGGGGGGTACCAAAAAGGTCAGGCCATTCTCGTACATGGCATCGATCTTCTCGTCAAGCCCGGCATAGAGCGCGAGATTCGCCATGGTTGTGAAGGCAAACTTGAAGGAAATGTCCCTCTCCAGCATGTGCTCGATCATGTTGACTGCCATGAAAGGAGGAATGATAACTTGGCTCATAATATGAAGGTATCCTTCGCTCGTGGTGATGTTAGGTTCTGCAAATGCAGTAAGAGGCACCCCATCGATAGTCTTGAATCGCTGATCAACCGTCATATTCCACAGAGTATTCTCGATGGTCGCTCGATTGCCATTGAAAATTTCGTCCGTAGAAAAGCCCCCTTCCGTGACAAGGTGCCACAACAGAGTATATTTCAAGTGAACGAAAAACTCCGCTTGCGTTGTGTATTTCGTATAGATTTCAGGGTCGCTCGCCCCCCAAGCACTGAACGCGTCGTTGTTCGGGGCAAACACCGTTCGCCCAAGGGAGGGGGAAATACCTACCCGATTCAGGTAATCCTCAAAGTCCGACAGGCTGGGGTTATTCGAAATCGTACCAACATTGTTCGTTTGTGCTTCAGCACATCCGAGCATCAAAACAGCAGCAGCAGCAGTCGCCAGTCTAGCATAGCAACGGGGGGATATCATTTTCTCGCTGAGGTTGTTGTTCTTGTGGAAACGTTGAGAAAGATATGCAGGGTGGCGTTTCTCGGATATGCTTGCTTCCCGAGAGCAACAGGAGAAGAGGCACAAAGCTCGACAAACTGTAACAATCTGAGACCTGGTCTGCGACTAATCTAGACATAACACCATTGACAATGATACGCAACAACAATAAGTAGGGAGGGCATAATAGAGATTACAAACACGCCCAAGCCACCTTACTGCGGTAGGATCGGAAGCAAACTTCGTACGGAGGTGTTAGAGCACTCCTTCCGATATCCTTTGTTTTATTCTCTCCTCCAGATAGCGCTTAAGCTCCAACTTGGGCACCTTCGACCGGAGAAGCAAAAGGCGCGCTTCTTCTTGGAACGACCGATGACCAAATCCAAATCACCGTTGTTGTACGCTTCGAGGTTGCATGTTTCAACTTCTGAAAAAATCATGTTAGGGTCGACCCTACGTCCCTCCATGTAACTATTGTACTGCGCTTCAAGTGCCGGCAGCAGCAGCATGTCTTTCCCTCCCCCATGCTGGAATCTTCTTTTTGTTCTTTTCACTCTCGGCTTCGCTATCGTCAGAGTCACTGTCGTCACGACCAGAAATTTCGTATGTCTCCATGACCCGTGCGGGGGACACTCGATCGGCGCCTGGTGGCGGCGGCGTCAATCATAGGGCAGAGACAACACGCCCTGAGAACGAAACCGGCCCCCGAAGAGCAGCACAAATCCCGCCGTCAGGGAGACGTTTGAATAAGGCATGATATTTTGACTGGGGGTGGCGTTTGACGCAGAATAGTAACGAAACGTTCGCAAGATGGGCGCCATGGTGCAGATGGAAAAAGGAGTCCGGTGAAAGGCGAGAGAGCTAGCGAGAGAGACGACGCGATGAGCTCATAGACGCGTTCGTCACGCATTCAATCCCGACAAACAAATCCCGCTTGAAATGACTTATTTGACTGACCGGAAAACGTCAGGACAACATCTGCTAGTAGGCTATGACGGTGCAGTGATGGACAACTTGTACTATTAGCAAGGCTGACCTGCCGTACCAAGAAACTTCCTCGTAGTTTTTTGGTTGTTGACAACTTTAACATGAACTATCTATGTTGGCACTTCGCCCCCGGATCCTTCACCCCAACGGGACCATCGGCCCCTAAAAGGCTGTAGCCACCACTTGAAGCAGCACAAGCATCGAAAAGACCCACAATTCAGCGGCTCTTGCTGGAGCCGACGATTGCGGAGCTGGTGTCTGGGGACCGTCCGCAGTGGAAGCAGAAGGGACGACGCCTGGCAAAATCGGCGGCAACTCGATGGGAGCAAAGCCGCTCGGGATGTCTTGAGGCGCTGCAGTCGGCGCAATGAATTGTGTGGGTCGGGCCGTGATGGTAGGAGCCGGAGTAATCGTGGGCGAGACCGTGTCGTAGGGCTGTCCAATCACACGATCAATATGATGCAAGACGCCGTTTCGAGCGAAAATGTCGCAATTGTAAACGTAGGCTCCTCCGACATACAGGTTTTGCCCTCCTGCTTTGCCCCACAAACCAGATCCTGGTTCTCCTCTTAGTTCGATCTCATGGGTCTCTCCGTTCACGGCCGAAATCGAAGTTGAATTAGCCATTGTGTCGCAGAAGTGGTTACCGCTTATAATATGGCGCTTGATGATTTCCGCACCATCCAAAGTTCCAAAGGTGATGCGGCGAAACGCGGTATTGTCGGGAGCCAACAATGTCAAGGGCAAATCACGATCAACCATATCCGTCATTTGGACAAAGTCGATGTTTTCGACAAGCAGAGAAAAGTCCGGATTATTATTGGACTGGTCGTAGATACTCCTCGAAACGGCTGTTGGAGTAATAGCACTATCGATAATGTGCAAGTACCTGAACAACGTTAAGGGGGAGAGAGAAAACCATGTAAGTCCACGACCAACAATTGTCAAAACCTCTCCCACACTATCCTGGGCCAGGACTTACCCGTCCAAGGCAATCAAATCTCCAAATTCAGTTCGGCCCTGTTCCTCGTCCGTATTCTTGATTCGCACCCGATCGGCGCTACGCTTAAGTTCGTATGTTTCTCCGTTCAACATTGTTATCGTCGTGGGAGCCATGTTCACCAGTTCTTCGATAGTCAAGGCCGGTTTGGTGAACATATTCAACAAGAACTCAGTGGCATGACGTCTCCAGTCTTTGGGTTCGAGCAAACGCTGGAAATCCTCATTGTTAAACTGGGCAAACGCTTCGCGGGTCGGGCAAAACATGGTCAAAGTAGAATTGAACATTCTGGAAATCTGATCGCTGCTTATCAAAGCTTGACGGAAGAAACGGAAGCAGTCACTGGTATCCCAACTAGTTGACACCGCAGTAAACTCGGTAAAATCTTTAATGAACGGCGGAAATACTGGCAAGTCCAAGACATGGAAAATGCTGTGTGAATAGGAAGGAAAGGCTATTAGCGTGAGGAGAGGCAGCAACGGCAAGAACAATCACCATTCGATACGTACCCATTGCGAGCCGCTTGATCGACCAAGATGAGATCCCGAGACTGGAATCGCAAGCGATCCGCGGTAGTGGTAATCCACATGTGCGTTCCGAGCTCGGACTTGACGAGAAACTGTTGTTGATCGTTTTGCTCATTAAAGGCAAATACCCCGGCTTCGTAGTAGCAGTCCATGATCAAGTGGGCCAAGACAAAATCCGTGGTGTATTCCTTCATTGCCGGAGTCAGGAGACTCGGCACATCAATCTGAGCTCGATTGAAACGACGGTTGGGGGGTACCAAAAAGGTCAGGCCATTCTCGTACATGGCATCGATCTTCTCGTCAAGCCCGGCATAGAGCGCGAGATTCGCCATGGTTGTGAAGGCAAACTTGAAGGAAATGTCCCTCTCCAGCATGTGCTCGATCATGTTGACTGCCATGAAAGGAGGAATGATAACTTGGCTCATAATATGAAGGTATCCTTCGCTCGTGGTGATGTTAGGTTCTGCAAATGCAGTAAGAGGCACCCCATCGATAGTCTTGAATCGCTGATCAACCGTCATATTCCACAGAGTATTCTCGATGGTCGCTCGATTGCCATTGAAAATTTCGTCCGTAGAAAAGCCCCCTTCCGTGACAAGGTGCCACAACAGAGTATATTTCAAGTGAACGAAAAACTCCGCTTGCGTTGTGTATTTCGTATAGATTTCAGGGTCGCTTGCCCCCCAAGCACTGAACGCGTCGTTGTTCGGGGCAAACACCGTTCGCCCAAGGGAGGGGGAAATACCTACCCGATTCAGGTAATCCTCAAAGTCCGACAGGCTGGGGTTATTCGAAATCGTACCAACATTGTTCGTTTGTGCTTCAGCACATCCGAGCATCAAAACAGCAGCAGCAGCAGTCGCCAGTCTAGCATAGCAACGGGGGGATATCATTTTCTCGCTGAGGTTGTTGTTCTTGTGGAAACGTTGAGAAAGATATGCAGGGTGGCGTTTCTCGGATATGCTTGCTTCCCGAGAGCAACAGGAGAAGAGGCACAAAGCTCGACAAACTGTAACAATCTGAGACCTGGTCTGCGACTAATCTAGACATAACACCATTGACAATGATACGCAACAACAATAAGTAGGGAGGGCATAATAGAGATTACAAACACGCCCAAGCCACCTTACTGCGGTAGGATCGGAAGCAAACTTCGTACGGAGGTGTTAGAGCACTCCTTCCGATATCCTTTGTTTTATTCTCTCCTCCAGATAGCGCTTAAGCTCCAACTTGGGCACCTTCGACCGGAGAAGCAAAAGGCGCGCTTCTTCTTGGAACGACCGATGACCAAATCCAAATCACCGTTGTTGTACGCTTCGAGGTTGCATGTTTCAACTTCTGAAAAAATCATGTTAGGGTCGACCCTACGTCCCTCCATGTAACTATTGTACTGCGCTTCAAGTGCCGGCAGCAGCAGCATGTCTTTCCCTCCCCCATGCTGGAATCTTCTTTTTGTTCTTTTCACTCTCGGCTTCGCTATCGTCAGAGTCACTGTCGTCACGACCAGAAATTTCGTATGTCTCCATGACCCGTGCGGGGGACACTCGATCGGCGCCTGGTGGCGGCGGCGTCAATCATAGGGCAGAGACAACACGCCCTGAGAACGAAACCGGCCCCCGAAGAGCAGCACAAATCCCGCCGTCAGGGAGACGTTTGAATAAGGCATGATATTTTGACTGGGGGTGGCGTTTGACGCAGAATAGTAACGAAACGTTCGCAAGATGGGCGCCATGGTGCAGATGGAAAAAGGAGTCCGGTGAAAGGCGAGAGAGCTAGCGAGAGAGACGACGCGATGAGCTCATAGACGCGTTCGTCACGCATTCAATCCCGACAAACAAATCCCGCTTGAAATGACTTATTTGACTGACCGGAAAACGTCAGGACAACATCTGCTAGTAGGCTATGACGGTGCAGTGATGGACAACTTGTACTATTAGCAAGGCTGACCTGCCGTACCAAGAAACTTCCTCGTAGTTTTTTGGTTGTTGACAACTTTAACATGAACTATCTATGTTGGCACTTCGCCCCCGGATCCTTCACCCCAACGGGACCATCGGCCCCTAAAAGGCTGTAGCCACCACTTGAAGCAGCACAAGCATCGAAAAGACCCACAATTCAGCGGCTCTTGCTGGAGCCGACGATTGCGGAGCTGGTGTCTGGGGACCGTCCGCAGTGGAAGCAGAAGGGACGACGCCTGGCAAAATCGGCGGCAACTCGATGGGAGCAAAGCCGCTCGGGATGTCTTGAGGCGCTGCAGTCGGCGCAATGAATTGTGTGGGTCGGGCCGTGATGGTAGGAGCCGGAGTAATCGTGGGCGAGACCGTGTCGTAGGGCTGTCCAATCACACGATCAATATGATGCAAGACGCCGTTTCGAGCGAAAATGTCGCAATTGTAAACGTAGGCTCCTCCGACATACAGGTTTTGCCCTCCTGCTTTGCCCCACAAACCAGATCCTGGTTCTCCTCTTAGTTCGATCTCATGGGTCTCTCCGTTCACGGCCGAAATCGAAGTTGAATTAGCCATTGTGTCGCAGAAGTGGTTACCGCTTATAATATGGCGCTTGATGATTTCCGCACCATCCAAAGTTCCAAAGGTGATGCGGCGAAACGCGGTATTGTCGGGAGCCAACAATGTCAAGGGCAAATCACGATCAACCATATCCGTCATTTGGACAAAGTCGATGTTTTCGACAAGCAGAGAAAAGTCCGGATTATTATTGGACTGGTCGTAGATACTCCTCGAAACGGCTGTTGGAGTAATAGCACTATCGATAATGTGCAAGTACCTGAACAACGTTAAGGGGGAGAGAGAAAACCATGTAAGTCCACGACCAACAATTGTCAAAACCTCTCCCACAGTATCCTGGGCCAGGACTTACCCGTCCAAGGCAATCAAATCTCCAAATTCAGTTCGGCCCTGTTCCTCGTCCGTATTCTTGATTCGCACCCGATCGGCGCTACGCTTAAGTTCGTATGTTTCTCCGTTCAACATTGTTATCGTCGTGGGAGCCATGTTCACCAGTTCTTCGATAGTCAAGGCCGGTTTGGTGAACATATTCAACAAGAACTCAGTGGCATGACGTCTCCAGTCTTTGGGTTCGAGCAAACGCTGGAAATCCTCATTGTTAAACTGGGCAAACGCTTCGCGGGTCGGGCAAAACATGGTCAAAGTAGAATTGAACATTCTGGAAATCTGATCGCTGCTTATCAAAGCTTGACGGAAGAAACGGAAGCAGTCACTGGTATCCCAACTAGTTGACACCGCAGTAAACTCGGTAAAATCTTTAATGAACGGCGGAAATACTGGCAAGTCCAAGACATGGAAAATGCTGTGTGAATAGGAAGGAAAGGCTATTAGCGTGAGGAGAGGCAGCAACGGCAAGAACAATCACCATTCGATACGTACCCATTGCGAGCCGCTTGATCGACCAAGATGAGATCCCGAGACTGGAATCGCAAGCGATCCGCGGTAGTGGTAATCCACATGTGCGTTCCGAGCTCGGACTTGACGAGAAACTGTTGTTGATCGTTTTGCTCATTAAAGGCAAATACCCCGGCTTCGTAGTAGCAGTCCATGATCAAGTGGGCCAAGACAAAATCCGTGGTGTATTCCTTCATTGCCGGAGTCAGGAGACTCGGCACATCAATCTGAGCTCGATTGAAACGACGGTTGGGGGGTACCAAAAAGGTCAGGCCATTCTCGTACATGGCATCGATCTTCTCGTCAAGCCCGGCATAGAGCGCGAGATTCGCCATGGTCGTGTAGGCAAACTTGAAGGAAATGTCCCTCTCCAGCATGTGTTCGATCATGTTGACTGCCATGAAAGGAGGAATGATAACTTGGCTCATAATATGAAGGTATCCTTCGCTCGTGGTGATGTTAGGTTCTGCAAATGCAGTAAGAGGCACCCCATCGATAGTCTTGAATCGCTGATCAACCGTCATATTCCACAGAGTATTCTCGAGGGTCGCTCGATTGCCATTGAAAATTTCGTCCGTGGAAAAGCCCCCTTCCGTGACAAGGTGCCACAACAGAGTATATTTCAAGTGAACGAAAAACTCCGCTTGCGTTGTGTATTTCGTATAGACGTCAGGGTCGCTTGCCCCCCAAGCACTGAACGCGTCGTTGTTCGGGGCAAACACCGTTCGCCCAAGGGAGGGGGAAATACCTACCCGATTCAGGTAATCCTCAAAGTCCGACAGGCTGGGGTTATTCGAAATCGTACCAACATTGTTCGTTTGTGCTTCAGCTGAGCCGAGCAAGAAGAAAAAAGCAGCAGCAGCAGTCGCCAGGCTAGCATAGCAACGGGGGAATATCATTTTCTCGCTGAGGTTGTTGTTCTTGTGGACACGATGAGAAAGATATGCAGGGTGGAGTTTCTCGGATATTCTTGCTAGTAGCAACAGCGAGGCACAAAGCTTGACAAACTGTGACACTCTGAGACCTGGACTTCGACCAACGATAACACCAGCGACAGCAATACGCAACAACAACGAGTCGGGAGGGATACTAATAGAGATGACAAACAAGCCCAAGCACCTTAGTGCGGTAAGATCGGAAGCACATTCGTAGGGAGGTATTAGAGCACTCCTTCCGATATCCTTTGTTTATTCCTCTCTCCTACACATAAGCGCTTAAACTCCAACTTTGGCACCTTCTAACGGAGGAAGCAGAGGCCGCGGATCTTCTTTGTCGTGGAACGACCGATGACCAAATGCAAATGACCCATGTGACGTAAGCAAGCCAATAGACAGCACCTTGCAAGCTGACGGCCAGACGGCATTTCCCGCCATGCATTGTTGACCCGTTCGACCCGATTGACTTTAGCTTCGCCTTCATCCGACTCCAGCCCATTAAGAATATTGCCCCTTTCGCTTTGACACAGGCTTCAAATGGAGGAACACCGAGACAAAAGTTACACCGAAGGAAGTAAGTGCGTCCGCTTGGGATCACGCAAATGGTCGCATGGTGATGATGCTGAAAGAGGCTTTATTACTGTACAGTAGCTACCTGACGTGATACAAACGTCGCAACTAAATCACAACCTATCAATTCCGGCCTACTAAACCGGAAAGTGGAATGATAGCAAGTCACCATGATCTCTTGTTGGGGCAATGCCTTCACTGGCAGCAATAGAGGCGATCATTGTGAAGAAGACTACGATAGTAACGGCGAAGGCTTTGACTTGAGCGGCAATAAGAACAAGCGGCAAAAGCACCACTACATAGGGGCCGCGTTTACGTCGGACAATCTGCTAGCAGCAGAACTGACCAGTTTGTCTTTTCAGGAACGTGAACAGGTCTATGAAGAACTGCATGGGGTCGATGAGGCAGATCTTCACCTCAAGATTGAAACACCAGACTTTGTAACCGCCAAAGTGCAGCAAATGCAAGATGCTGTTGCTAAACAGCCCCAGCAGCGACGAAGGGAATACGATCGAGCCATGTTTTTAAACCCAACCTTGAAGAATGACCAGACCTTCTTTCTATTATTTCTACGAGCCGAGGAATATGATGCTATGCTGGCAGCCAAGCGGATATGTGCTCACTTTACGGACAAGGTCCTCTTGTGGGGCGAAGACCGGGTGGCGCGTCGGATAACTCTGGAGGACTTTGACGATAAAGATCTGTATTGTTTACGAAGTGGGGCCTTTCGATATCTAGAATCGAAGGACCGCGCAGGCAGGACTGTCCTATACGGTCGGGCAGATCTGATGCGGCATGATACTTGGATTAGCCATGTACGTTTTGTTGTGCTTCTAGTATGCATGCATTCATGCACCCAGAGTGGCATTTCCCTCACCCGCATGCCTTTCTCATTCATACGGTTGACCTTGCTTGCAGAACCGAATGTTGTGGTACTTGCTCATGTGTTGCATTTTGGACGACCCAGACAATCATGCTCGAGGCTTTGTGATTGTAATGGACGCAATGCAGTTGGATCGAGAAAAGGTAGCCATGTTGGTAGACGTAAATGTCAAAGGTGGACACATTTTTGAGCATATGCCGTTTCGCCTTCGGGGGCATCACGTCTGCTATGACAACCCCTATTTGCGGACCTGTATGGCGTTTTATGACAAGCTGATTAGTAAACCTCATTTGGTACGAATGCGATTCCATTATGGTAAGTCGTTTCCTGCCGGCGGTGCCTGTCTTGATATTTTGGACGAGTTTCACTTACCCCGAAACCATAATAAAGGATCTCGCTTCGAAGCACGCTATACTTTGATGACATTCGGAATAGTACTGGATCTGGTGCACTTGACTGACAATCCAAAAGAACAAGAGCAAATCATGGACCGCTTCCTGGAAAAGCATCTAGCAACAGAAGCAAGGCTCAAGCGCGAGCTCGACGACATGGTACTACAAACGGGGCGGATACCATATCCGTCGCCAAAAGATATTCTAGTTGGTAATAGTCGTCAGTATCATGGATATTCGGGCAGCCTGGATATGAATCGGCATTTGGAGGATATGGGAGAACGATATGCGCGAACCGAGGATCGATTGGAAAAGACCGTGATTGCGCTGTCACTGGTCAAAACATTACAAGAAGAAGGGCGGCGTTTTTTGCAACGATTGGACGATCATTGGGTTGTTGTGGACGACCAAGTTGCCGGACGAAAGGTTGGGCAGGCCCTTCGGAACTGGAGACGGAAAGGGGACGACGGGGGAGGCGGACGTGATTGGAACCGGGACCCAAGATAATCTTTGGATAGGCGACTCTGGATAGGGATATGCTGCGTCAGAGGAAGAATGGGCGACTCAACGATAACGCTGATGTGCTTGGAGAGACAACCAACCTGTCAGCCCACATGAGCTGACGATCACTCGCACGCGTGTTCGTGCGGGAACTACCCAGCATCAGCCAGTCCAAGTCAGCATCATGAGTACAATATAGCGGACCTTTAGCTATGGAGTACAGTATGCGCATACCGTTATTTCTTCGTCTGTTGGCGTTGCCTCCCCCCCCCCCCCCCCTCCATGCTGGCCGAGACCCCCTGTCGGATCCTAATAAACATATATCGATTTTGACCATTCGTCGCCGTCTTCTACCCACAGGACCAAGCTCTAGATAGAATACTCTAAGTTGTAGTAGGTAGTGGAGATGAACCCAGAACTACATGGGGGCAAAATTTTGTCCTACAGCGTAGCTACCGAGAAGGTACAGCCAGTTTGTACTGACTACTCAGGCGTTGTCGTCGCACGGTCGAGCGTACGACTTGCCCGGTCCTGCAGTAGCTACACGTTATGCCATTTGTTGCCACTCGATCAATAATGGAAACGACTGAACCTGAGCAATTTACTTTTCTCAAGAATGGGAGTATGTCCCGATTCTTGCTAATAGCCCGTTCCAGTTTATGATGAACGAGGATTAAATTATTTTCGAGATTCTACCAAAACTTGACCACAACTGACAGGTGCCCTGTGTTGGGTGTACCGGACAACAGCATACGTTTTATCCATCTCAATCGTAGCGTAGGGCATAGGTCAACACGAAGATAGAGCCGGAAATAGTGACGGTGATTCCCCAAAAGACATTGGTCCAGTCTGTGGAATCTTCCCATTCGTCGACTTGCTTTTGAATACCCGAGTCACAATTGTACCAGGCCAACCCCAGTAGAATCATTCCTCCCAAACGGTGACAGACTTCCCAGACACGACGCGTCGTGGAAGGTGGCTCCTGCTCGTCATTTTGATTCAGAACAACTTCGTGTGATTGATCGTCGTCGGTGCCGTTGCTGCCTTTTCCTGTCTCATTGGCATAAGCGGGATCTTCCTGCACCTTCTTCTTTGAAGCTGGCGGACGGAAATATCCAGCTAGAGCTTGCGCTACGACCAAGATCATGATCGACAAACCTGCCTTGGTATGGGTGTTTGAGGTAAAGTGCTTGTCGCCTTCCAGTGCCGTTGCCGCAACAGCAATCATAAAGCCGACCAATGTAAACAAGAGCGCCAGCATATTGAGGTAGTAGTGCATGTAGAACCAATTTTCCCCGAATTTTTCTTGGATCACATTGCGCAACAGGCTCGCACCGATTCCCAAAGGTGCGCAAACGCCCCACGCCATGGCCAGGAAAATTCCATGGATCATCCAATAATTCCGGTACGGCTTCTCAGTTTCCAGGAGATTAATTCCGTTACTAGCAGACTCGGCCTGGTCAAAGCCATTCTGACCATCCGTCGGTTCGACTACTACCGTTTGCGATGGATCAGACTCGGGGGTTGCTGCTGCTGTAGTATCGACCGGGGCTGGGTCGAGCGTGCTGGTTTCCCCGTCGGTCGTACCGACTGTCGCCGCCTGTGTCGGAGACAGAGTAGGGTCGGCAACTTCCACACAGGTATCAGTAAGCGCCATTTCAAACGAGCCACTAATCAAGTGCTCTCCAGCCCAGCGATTGTTTCGAAGGCCGACGGCGAAGATCCAGGTGCTCGAATCGCTGACATCCAGTTCGGCCAAATCCATCGTGAATGTCAGCACACTCGTGGTCTCATCTGGCTGTTCAAAGACTGCGTTCTTAATGGTGCTCGATGAGTATGCCTGAACCCCCGATGCGTTCTCGGCGGTCGAGGTTAAGCTATAAAGTTTGACACTTGCTTCGCCGTCGTTCTCGATGCGGCCGATCACGGCGTCGGCGGGCGTCATCTCGGCCCAGCCCCTGCGGTTGATTCCGACTCCAATCCAGGAGTTGGCACCACTAAACGTCCATTTCATGGTAAAGGTTCCATCGGCTGTGTTCTTCACCTGTTGCATGTAAAGTTCCCCGCGTCTGCTGCTCATCAGGGCGGGGCTTGAGAGCGTGCATTGAAGTACGGCGTTGGCAGTACTGCCGAAGACTGCCAAGCCCAAGACGAATCCGAGTAGTTGACGGGTCATCGTTACAAACATCAAGGTATAGTAATCCAAGGGGGTGACAATCGATTCGATTAGGTAGTTTCAGCTCCTGAACAGCACTGGGTCAATGGCAAGAAACTCTTTAGCAATATTTTGCAGAAAATAAAGAAGTCGTGAGTATGCGTAGGATAGTGGATTGCACATGATATTCATATTGCATCCGAGTTGACAATCGTCGGAGGCCTCTGTTCCCTGGCATTCTCGTTTGAGGCCTCTTGCTTGGTTGATCGTGTCAAATGCCAATGCAAACATAAGCCCAGGCCAAAGAACGCGCACCTCAAGTCCTACGTTGGTTGGCGTCCAGTTTTTCAAGACACTCTCCGTTGCCATAGTAAAACGGAGCCTGGCGCCCCCAGATTGGATGTTATACTCGCTTTATAACGCCAGCGCTATGCTTAGGACTTTGTCGGAAGGAAGGGAAGAGCGAAGCCGTCCGCGTGGCAACTTTGTGCATTAGCGCCGACCTAACGCAAACAACATACCAGCCTCGATGTAACTATGGACCGCGGATAAAAAGAATCATAGTTCGTATTTGCATCTTTCACAATGCACTTGTGCTAATAGAGTAATCGACCGGCAGATTCCTCGGTATTCCGCGTCGGTATGCAATCGCTCGGGCATGCGCCCTCGGATGTGCATACCTCGCGGCATACCGCGCACATGACCTCCAACAGGGCGCATACAGTACAAAGTTGTTCTATTACTACCGAGCCGACGCTGACAGTGCTACTACTACCGGCAGGAGACTCGTTTTCTGCCGTGGTGGCATTCTGCTGATGACTTCAACAATACAGCATCAAATTGCCGCTCCTAGAGTACTAACAACAGCATGGTTCTTAGTAGACCCGCGCGACGTTCCAAGAAGCTCATCAAAGAGACAAGGATTCTTCCGGCAGTGCTTGCATTCAAGAAATGATTCCCATCAGTAGGAGTATTATTAGTACTTCTTTACTAATAACTTTATTTCAACAATCGCGTGACACACGACAAAAGCACGATACTGCCGACGATAGAAATCGTGATTCCCCAAAAGACCCAGGTCCAGTCTTTGGAATCTTCCCAATTCTCAACCTGCAACTCGATACCCTCCTGGCAGTTATACCACGCCAAGGCAACCAAGACCATTCCCAGCAAACGGTGAGACCATTCCCAAACCGCACGTTTCAATGGTTTGGACGAACTAGCATCGGGCTCTTGATTCTGCTTGCTCAAGACGACTTCTTGTGATGGACCTGCTGACTCCTCGTCTTCCGCTAATCCACGGGAAGTAGGAGACGTGTTGGGAGACCACGCTGGCGGTCGTAAGTAACCAGCCAATCCCTGAACCAAAACCAAGATCATAATGGTCAAGCCAACCTTGGTGTGGGTATTTTCCGTAAAGTGCTTTTCACCTTCCTTGGACACCGCAACGACGGCAATCAAAAAACCCACCAGGGTCAATAGGATAGCAACGAGATTCAAATAGTAGTGCAAAGAGTACCAAGATTGCCCAAGACGCTCCTGCAGCGCATCGCGCAAGATACTCGCACCAATGGCCAAAGGAACGCAAACCCCCCAAGCGATGGCCAAACAGATCCCATGTGCAACCCACAAATTTTGGTACGGTTTGGTAGTGTCCAAGATGACAAGACCGTTCGCTTCCGCATTTTGGCTTGTCACGCTGCTGAAAGTATCAGCAGGATCGGTGGTATCCACTAACACAGTGCCTGAGTTAGCGGTAGTAGTACCATCGTCCTCAGGAGCGAGCGTGGGGGCAACGACTGGACCATTGGTGGGTCGAGGTTGATTTTCGTCGGTAGCGCCGGCAGCCCCCTCTTGTTGCCCTTGAAGCGCAGTTGGCGAAGGGGTGGACACAGCGACGGCCGAGGCCGTAGGAGACGAAGTGGGATCTGTTACCTCCTGGCAGTTTTCGGTAAGCGCCATTTGGAAGGATCCGCTAATCTTGTGTTTGCCAGTCCACACATTTCCTGGCAGCCCCACGGCATAAATCCAAGTGCTCGAATCCGTAATTCCCATCTCTGCCAAGTCTTGAGTAAAGGTCAAAATGCTTGTAGTGTCATCCGGCTGTTCGAAAGTAGCACCCTGGAGACTGCTCGATCCGTGGGGCTGTACGCCCGAAGCATCTTCCGAGTCCGAGGACAAGCTGTAGTACTGGGCAGAGGTGGATACGCCATCGTTATTCACACGGCCCACCACAGCATCTGCTGGTGTCATCTTGGCTTTGTCCTGGCTGTTGATGCCAACACCGATCCATGCGGGTTCCCCAATAAAGGTCCACTTCATCGAGTATGTACCCTCGGCGGAATTCTTCACTTGCTGCAGATATAATTCTCCATTGCTGTTGCTGACGAGAACGGGACTCGAGAGGCTGCATTGGATAGCAGCTCTCGTTCCGGATGCGGCCAAGAAGAAGCCGATCAGAAGCGATACAAATCGTGGTCCCGGAGAAGGAAACAACATGGTGTGCTTTGTGTGTTTTTTTGTTTCGAAAGAATTGTGATTTATAAGAGGAAATTGGATGAGATGCCGATGAGTTGATGAAGAGGAAAAAATGATCGAAAGTACGCACAATTGAAACACGTCACGCGATAGGAATAGCGCGGGGACGGCGATCCCTCGGGTACGGATACGCCGGAAAGAGCCTATCGGAAGGAGTAACGCGGGAGAATTCTGTGGCATCTCAGTCAATCCTTATGTAGCTGCTATTGCCTTCTTCTTCGCATTACAGACAGTCAGTATCATACATCGTGAGAGGTGATGGTTAGCAGTGGTCCCGTGTGAAACCTGTGCACTCGAATTGGTTGGCTTGGGTCTGGGAACTTTAATTCCCAGAGCGAGGGCTATAATAAACAATTGGGGAGAATCTCCTAATAGTAGAGAAAGCGAACTTTCGCGTTGTGGGCTTCGAGAAGATGGACGACTGGTGACTGGTCTGTCTGTGCTTCTGCTGGGCCTGGCATTGGATCTTATTCATGTGGCTCTTGCTCGTAGCAATCGTCATCAATCTTGCTTCGGTTCGCTTGCGTCGCCAGTGTCTCTAGAATTTGATCAACGGTCCCTTTTGTCAATGACAACGACTTCCCTTTCTACTACCAGCGCTAGTGCTACTGCTGGTAGTAAATTGAGCAACAACGTAATATACCTACCACGACTTGAGCCACCGATACAAAAATGTTAATATCAACACTGTAGTAGTTTACGCTATCATTTGTTCATCATCATCAATACAACATCCGCCGTATACCGTAGTCTTTATGCTTCACGGCTGTACGTCATAAAGCTATACCCTTTGAGCACCACGATGACAGCCGAAATAGTACCCGCGATTCCCCAAAAGATGGGAGCCCATTCCATGGTTTCAAAATGACGCTCTTGAATGTCAATACCATCTTGAATATTATACCACGCCAGAGCAACCAGCGTTGCTCCCACTAGACGATGACCGATTTCCCAGATCTTTCGAACCAAAGTCTTCGGAGGAGTAGGACCGGCAGCTTTGGAAGAAGCTTTCTGGGAGTCATGGGCCTGCTCTTGTTCATCGCCGCCCTCCGATTTGCTGTTTGGTTCCTTGCTGATGGGCAAGTGCGGGCGAAGGTAACCCGCTAGGGCTTGCAAGACGACCAAGATCATAATGCTCAAGCCGATCTTGTGGTGCTGGTCTTGGAAATGTCCACTGGCGCCCTCGGCCTTTTGCATGGCGACGATCGCCACCAAAAATCCCGCCATTGTCAGCAAAAGTGTCATCATGTTAAGATACATGTGCAGAGGGAACCAGTTGCTACCGACGCGGTCGAAGAGAAAATCCCTCAAGAGACTGGCACCAATGGCCAGGGGGGCGCAGACACCCCAGGCAATAGCCATGAGAACTCCGTGCGCCATCCACAGGTTTCCGTATTCATATTCTTCGGCAAGTTCCACGCCGGACTCAGCGGATGAACCCCCTTCTTGACAGGTGTCAGTCAGTGCGATCTTGAAGGCACCGTTGATTACGTGCTCGCCTCCCCACATGTTGTTAGGCAGGCCGACTCCAAAGATCCACTGGCTGTCGTCAGTGACGCCCATTTCGTCCATATTCTGCGTAAACGTCAGAATGGTGGTGGAGTCATCGGGCTGCTCAAACGTGGCGTTTTGCAGGGAGCTAGTGCTGGAAACGGGGTTGACCCCCGAAGCGTCTTCGGCCGTTGAGGTCAATTTGTAGTGCATGACGGAAGTCGTCTCACCATCGCTCATAACGCGGCCGATCACGGCTTCGGCTGGTTCCATGTCCTCGATCCCGTTGGTATTAATACCGACGCCGATCCAGGCATTGCCGCCCTTGTAGGTCAAGCGCATCGTGTACGTACCGGCAGCCGAGTCCTTCGCCTGCTCCATGAACAGACCCCCATTTCGTTGGCTCAGTTGTATGGGCTCCGACAACCCACACTGGGCATTTGTGCTGCCCGTTGAGGCGAGCAACAGAACAAGAGACATGAAACGACTCATTGTTGTAGTAGTGGGACTCATCATGGTCGTCGATAGAAGAATATTGCGAATATTGTCGTCGCGAATCGACTTGTTTCGAAGTTGTGAGCAGATGAACACGAAGCGCGGCACAAGGTCGACTGGCCGATCGTGCCAAAATGCCGACACCTTCCATATTATCCAATGCTGCCGGACTTCGTTTTAGGCCTAATTCAAATAAGCCCCTTGCGAGGCAACGTTCGCATTTTTTTGCAGTAGGCGGTGGCTTATATAATTCTTTCTGGTGTTGACCAGCCATAACATGCGCTATGATGCAATCCTCTATTGAATGTCATCGCGATGCGAAGGTTGGAGTGGCAATTCGTGTTATGACACACACGGACATGTCGGCTTCCTGTTTTGAGTCGTTCATCTTTTGAAGGCGGCAAAAAGCGCAGAATGAAATAGTAGTCGTTTCGCTGGTCGTAGTCGACCATGATGACGAGATATATATGCAGAGCCATGTCGGCATCGTCGTCCTCTTCGTCTATCAGGAGGGAAATTGAAATACTTCTTCTTGGAATGAAACGGGAGGAGATGCCGTCGCCTCTCGTCCCTACTCTGTAAAATGAAGACTACCTATTACTCCATCAGCTAGTAGTAGTAAAAGCCCAGTCGACGACGAACTACAATACAGGCACAATATCTTGACTACAAAAGGATAAATCCCCTGTGGGAAAGCCGTCCAAGCGATGATGTTTCCAAGATTGTGTTGGTGTTAGCGGCGGGGAAGCGGCGTCCATCCATCTTGGTGCTGACAGGAGAGCTTCTAGCAGAGAAGATACAAGTGGTCGTTACGTAAAGTGGACTCAAAATTCGTAGTTTACGCCAGCATATGAACGACATCGTCAATACTTCATCTGGCTAGTAGTACTCATCATGTTTCTTCGCGACTGTACACCATTAAGCTGTACCCTTTGAGCATCCTCACGATGGTACCCATTCCATGGTCTCAAAATGACGTTCTTGAATGCCAATACCATCTTGAATATTATACCACGACAGAGCAACCAAAACTACTCCAACTAGATGATGGCCGATTTCCCAAACCTTTCGCAGCAACGACTTGGGAGGAGTAGTAGCTGCCGTTTTCGAAGAAGCTTTGCCGTGGTCATGAACCTCGTCTTCATCGCTGCCCTCGAATTTGGTGGTAGCAGTGCTGGTAAAGTAACCCGCTAGGGCTTGCAAGACGACCAAGATCATAATGGTGAAGCCGATTTTGTGTCCTTCACCTGCTCCAAGTACAGCCCCCCGTTTATTCGGCTTAGCATAATAGGCTCCGACAAACCACATTGGGCGTTTGTTGTGGTGACCATTGGGGCGAGCAATAGAAAAAGAGATATAAAACGACTCATTGGAGAAGTAGTAGTGGCACTCGTCATGATCGTCGATAGAAGATTATATTTGGAACGTCGTCGGTCGTCGCATTGTGAGCTTGAAGGATAGGTGAACCGCTGTGATGGTATCCTTTCTCTTGTTAAGCACCACCGTGCCCAAATGCCGATTCTAGGCTCATTCAAAGTTTTTCCCGAGTTTGCACTTCCAGACGAGTTTGCAGGACTCATAACCCATAAAACATTGAGCGCACCCCGGACGAGTTTGCGCCCCCGACGAGTTTGCACCACTTCACTCTGTGCTTGTATTAAAGCAACTACTGGCGGTGGTAAGCCATCGAAAGGAACAAGTTCTATTCCAGCATGATACAAGTTGCTCTTCTTTTGATCTGCTTTGATGCCGGGTGATGACCGTTCAGTGGCCATGTTAAAGTTAGGCCACGTGAAGGTGCTCCAACGTTGGCAGCACAGCATTGTCATCATCCCCCATGTACACTCATTGCACAACAATCAACCATGAGCGCCCAAACTAAAGCAGGAGATGCCACAGGGGAAACTATATGCGACATTTTGGTTGAAGAGGTTGCAAGAATCCCGGTATTGGTTGTGCTGCAAACGATTGATTGTCGTGGGCAGACCCTGGGAACAAACCGGCAAGAAAATACCAAATTCTTTGCTTGTTGTCATTGTTGAAGACTCAAGCAAACGTATGACCGTTCCATTATTTCTGAAGTTGAAGAAGTGTGATGAGAAGAGGTGCAGCGGAGTGTTCCCATTGAGTAGTTGTTGTTGCTGTTGAACAGCATTGGTTTTGGGTTCCGTCACGTTAAAATAGCGAGAGATAGAATTCGAAGCAGTCGAGTTTGGAAGTGCAAACTCGTCCTGCATTCCTGGGGTGCAAAAAAAGCTCCCCCCAGTTTGCAGGACAAGCTTGCGCTTCCAGACGAGTTTGCACTTCTAAATTAGCCAATCAGAATTAATTATTTTAGAAGTGCAAACGCGTCCTTGTCTGGAAGTGCGTGCGCGTCAAAACTTTGAATGGGGCTTCTGTCCATCTCTCATCCAATCGGGAAACGGATGGATTCAAACGCTCTAGGCCTAACTTAAATATATGCCCAGTTGCGCCAACGTTCGGATTGTTGTTGGGTGGCTTATATTTCTTTCTTAGGGATGCCCGTAAGTATGGTTCGTCACCTTTTGAAGGCGGCAAAAAAATAGCGCGGGAAAGCGGCGAAGAAAGGAATAGTGGTTTTGCTGGTCGTAATCGACCATGATGATGAGAAAAAGATATGCAGGTGCCTTTCACACATTCATTCTGGGGTTTTCTGCATCGTCGTTTATCAGTTACATCGTTGAAATACTACTACTATGAATGAAACAGGAGATCCTGCTCTCCGTACCAGAAAAAAGTATCCAGCTAGTAGTAGTACTCGCCGAGGAGATTAATCATGGCGGGTTGTTGACGACGAACTACAATGAAGGGGAAACAGCTTGACTCCAAATGGAGTAAGCCATTATAGAAATGTCGCCCAAGCGGCATTACCGATACTTTTGTTGATTTGGCGGGGCAGGGGAATTCATCTATCTTTGGCAGGAGAGCTTCAGGACGAGGCAGAAGTGGACTCAAGAAAAGACTCCAATCCTTTTGCTTTCCAAAGTTGGGCGAGTGAAAGATTGTCGAATTGAAATCTGGTGCAATAAGCTGCGACAAAACTACGAATTTCATCACTCGTCCGAGCCGGATGCGCGCTCGAACCGCTGTCGACAAGCTCCGTCAGGACGTCGTAGTTCTTAACTATCGCTGCATATCATCTCTTGTCGCATACAGGGACCATTCCATTCCAACATTACCCAGGGAAGCATCGGCAAATTTACCAATTTTAGATTTAGCTCACCCGTCTGCAGAACAAGACATGAAAAGGGCCCCGCTCAGAAGAAAGATTCTAGCGGGCGAGTATCAGGCGTGCGATATTCGAAAGGAGGCAGCAGTGGTAGCAGTATCGAGCATGACACATAGGAAATTGTTGTTGGAATCATCAGCACAACCATCTCTATCATAGACGACAACGATGATGGTGGCAAGAATGGCAGTGATGATGCATCGCCTCTTTCTTCCTTCTTGATGTTCGAAGACTTCTATGGGCCGAGTCAAGAAAATGTCTTGTGCATCCTCCACTGTCTGCTGGAGAATCGCCGCAAGGGGTTGACGGTATGAATCTCAAATAAAATAATGTCGCTGCCTATGTCCTCGCCCACCCTCGATTTGCGAGTATAACGCTGCCGCTGGCGACAATTGGCATGCCATCTTCTTCTTGATCGTTGCGGCAAACCGTCTCCTCTCCTTGCCTGCGTGATTCCGCCTCGTCCCGTTCAACGCGACACCAACCAGCTTGATCTTATCTTAGGGGTCAGTTGCTGTACTCTCATTATGGTGATCGCGATGATGATATGAAGATTCAAATTGCCCGGTCGTGTGATAAGGTTGAGGAGAGCCGCTATTGTGGGTCGGCGGCAAAATCTCAAAAATCGGCGGAATATTATCGGCGAATCTAAAAGACGGAATGAAACGTCACAAATTTGGCGGCACCTAGGCGAGATTCCAAAAATTCCCGCGCGGGGTGCCATACAGTAGGCAATGCGATGCATTTATTATATGACGACGATACGATGATGATAACCATCAGAGGATAAGGAGGAGGAACGGGTAGAATCAACCGCTACGACAAAATCTTGGCCAAAGTGAGGGGGATAGGCTGAAATTGATGAGACGAATTGGCAATGAGAAGGCTGGTAGTACGATGACGTCGCACGAGGTGGGGATTTTGCATTGTATGGACTTGTGCTTGGATTCGGAGTGAGTCTCAGTGGAAATTTCAGTCCTTCTCCCGAAGTGGACGTAGTTAACGGTTCTGCCATTTACGTTGATTCCATAACGTTCAACGATCTGACGGCGACGCAAAGAAAATGACGTCGACCTACTGGCCTGCTGGAGAGTACGGCAATGGCGATCGTCACATTGAGGCTTTGGATACAAAGATGTTTGGAGCCAACTGATTTCCTCATTTCTGCGACCAAAATGAACTTCTCGGCAAGCAAGATTTTGGAGAGATTAACCATGTGGAGTTAGCAAGGAAGGCACAAACAAAATCCCATCATTTAACAGCAATCCAAGCATCAAGCCCCGTATGTCAAAGATGTCCATCTAGTGGGCAACTACGATGCTACTGTCGCCGGTATCTTTCGGCAACCTGCAGTGTCTTTCTGGCAAAGTGGGCGTGAATTGGATGTACTGCAAGCTGGGCAAGGTGCAGGCCTTGGGTTGTTCATTTCCAAAGGAATGATCGAGCACCATCACCATGGAACTTTGGGGCAGCTGCATCCGAAGGCATTGGAAAAGCAACTACCTTTACCGTTTCCCTACCCTTATTGACTTTCAAATCATGAACAAAACATTTGCTCGGCCTGAATTTTACGCCTGTTCCAATGCCAAACGGTTACAAGAAACTAGTAGGAACTAGTATGCATGGGTCCTTGACGACGACGCCGGCGGTTTCTCTGTGATTTTTGCTGGCTTTGGATCCTGTACTTTCAAAGACAGGCACTGAAGTTGATGATGGCAAAGTCGAGGATGGTGGTGGGTCATCTTCCATGTGTTCCTTGAAATCGAGTGTCCTACACCAAGTGATTTGTCTCCAACGGATGGCGGTGCGGGCCATCCGTCGCCTCTTCGGCTCCTTCAGCCACACACAAGACGAGAATAGCTTTGTTCGGACCCTCCTGGATTCGGCTACTCTACAAGATTTGCGAGACAATGGAGTGGACATCATCAAGGGAGACTACGTGGCGGAAAATACGACCATGCTTTATCATGCCACCACGTCCGACAGCTACTGCTTATTCTCGGGTCAGCAGGCCTCGATTGAAGCTAATTGTCTGCATGGAACGCTGTTGGACAAGCCGTCAATGTCCAAAACAAGGCCACATGGCAACGACGCATTTTGTTTCATGGAAGCTTGTCAAGACGATTCAATCAGGTAGCACCAATGCTGCGCCGGGTACATCGTCGTGATGACCGTGACGCCGAGGATTGACGAAACCAACATTTTCGATGTGCATGAAGTCAAGCTCGAAGATATTTTGCGACGGGTAGAAATGCTGAAACGGATTCCCAGGGCATACCGACGGCTGCTTTCGTCACCACAAGCGCCGCAGCAAACTAATCAATTTAGCTCAGATGGTACAAAAAATAAAACATCAACTAGTCAAAAAGATTCCTTGTGCAATTGTTTCTAGCACGATTGATGACGCAACTTTCTGGCGGTTCCAATCTTTACTGCTTTAATATGATGATCTATGCTGATTCTTAATCATCGAGCCTTTAGCTTAATGGCAACGAATGACTACTAACAAACAAATTGTCATGTCGCGATGCGAAATCTACGCGAAGGCGAGCGATTGAACACGGAATATTCCATTACAACGCAACTAGATTTATCATCGATCTATTCATCGAACGAATTGGCTGAATTTGTTCTCGCAACAAATTTCTGAGCCCCACCGCTACGTCAAAGCTGTTCGATATGGATGGCGTAGGCCACAGCTGCTCTGCCCGGAGGAGACTTCCCTGTACCCACATACGGGAGGGGAGATCCGCCTAGAGATCGCCAGGAGCTGGCTACAATTCATCGAACTTTTGGCTTCGTTTTTGTGTTCTCACACAAAAAGTTACTGAGCCCCACCGCTACGTCAAAGCAGTTCGATTTCGGAGGGGGTGGGCCACAGCTGCTCCGCCCGGAGGAGAGCTCCCTCTACTCACATACGGGAGGGAGGAAGATCCGCCTAGTAGAGACAACAATCCACTTCACTCGACGGCGAACAGCCGATTCCAATCCTCCACGCACCAGCACAGGTTACACTTAAACTCTCCGCGACGAGACACGTACGCGAGTGGAGGACGTTTTAAAACCGGAACCACAAACCGGTTGCGTTGATCAGGCTGTTTGTGTGCGGGGAGAATTGGAATCGGGGTCGAGATCAGGGATCAGGATCGTTGCTCTGGAAAATGTTGGTTTTGTCCTAGAACAAAATCAGACGCCTGCAACAGGAGAAAAGAACAAGGTGAGTAGCACACTGCGGGAAAGAAATATGATCCAACGGCACTGTCGCCAGACGATGCCCACTGTACTGAGCCAGAATGCACGAACAAACACATCCACCCACACCACAACCTACCTGCAAAAGGGGGAAAGAACAGGGTATAAGTAGCACTGCGGGAGAGAAATATAATCAAACGGCACTGTGGCCATACAATGCGCACTAGACACACACGGACTTACCATAAAGACACCGACTACATACACAACCACAACCGACCTGCAAAACAAAGAGAGGACTCAAATTTCCAACAACAGATCCGGCCAACAAAGTAGCGTTGATTGCAAGGTGAAGCCTTTGCCGTCGCGCCAACGTCTGCGTTCTCGCCAATCTTCTCCCCATTCCATTCTAGACCGTCACAAGCAAAACCTCATCCGACGACATTCCTCAGTAATCCTCTTCCATTCCCTTGGAGGCCAATTTTTTCTGATGGAGTCCAATCATTGGGGTCATGGATGTCTGCGTTACCATGTTCGGGACTGGAACATGCCACAGCATCCACTCATCCGCCAACTTGCTGCATCCAACGTGGGACGGGGGGTTCCGGGGTCAATGGTGTATCACTGGCTTTGCCCCCAGTGCCCCAAGCCATGCCGGTTGCCCCCCTTCCCACTCCTCTTCTTTCGGCTCTCACCTCACAATTTACATACATTTTTAATAGCCAGGCGGGGATGTACCTTTCACACAAGGGAGATGGAAGAAAATGCTTTTGGAGTCATGGTCGGTAATACTTGCAACAGCTAAAATAGAAAGAGGACAATCTTGTGAGAACGAAAGAACACCAGCACGACAGCAAAGACCTCACCTCAAATCAAAACGCCTCTGTTGACAATTGAACGATCCTTCCCGGCGTGCTACCGCCCCATGCCACGAAATCGTGGGAGGAAGATACAATAGCTTTTAGGGTCCCACCCACGGGGACCCAGGGAACAATCGACATGAACTGGACTGCCGCCACCAGAGCAATCCACGGATCTGTTGAAAAGAAAGAGAGAAGAACAAAGACAGAACACGAGCGAGGATCGATCCCGGCGTGCTGCCGACGGAAGCTTTTAGGATTCCAGCCGTGGGAACCCCAGGACATTGTTTCACAACAACATCCAGGCGTGCTATCCATCGTAGCTTTTCGGGTCCTACCCGTGAGGACCCGAGGACGTCATTTCCACACTTGATGGACTGCCGACTTTCCTGCGAGACAAACAGCAGCCGGTGGCGCTGCTGAAGGAGGACTGTCATCTTCATCGATGATGATGAAGAAAGGAGCGACGCAGAGTGCTCATTTCGCGAAAAAGTGACCTTGACTGAGTGAAAAAGTGACGGATTTGTTGGAAGGAATGCCGAGATCCAAGCGGTTTCTGCGGTGGTTTGCAAGCAGTTTCGTGATGTTTCCCACGATGAAGCTTCCACGGTCGCTGAAAGTAATCCACATACATCATCACCCAGTTCGCCAAATTGCCTCCAAGTCCTCGTTAGCTTCGATTATTGAGTCTACATGCTGATTGTTGTTGCATTACCCATCGCCATTGTCATCGAATAATCGTTTTGCTTGCATCGGTCATCCTGCAACTGAAGGGTGACATTGTTTCACAATATCCAGGCGTGCTATCCATCAGAGCTTTTCAGGTCCTGCCTGTGAGGACCCGAGGACGTCATCTCCACACTTGATGGACTGCCGACTTCCTTGCGAGACAAACAGCAGCCGGTGGCGCTGCTGTAGACTGTCATCTTCATCGACGATGATGAAGAAAGGAGCGACGCAGATTGCTCCTTTCGCAGAAAAGTGACCTCGATTGAGTGAAAAAGTGACGGATTTGTTGGAGAAAATGCTGAGATCCGAACCGTTTCTGCGGTGGTTTGCGAGAAATTTTGTGATGTTTCCCACGATGAAGCTTCCACGGTCGCTGAAAGTAATCCACATACATCATCACTCAATTCGCCACATTGCCTCCAAGTACTCGCTAGCTTCGATTGTTGCGTCTACATGCTGATTGTTGTTGCATTACCCATCGCCATTGTCATCGATTGATCGTTTTGCTTGCATGGGTTTCATGCTGGAGGCGCGCTAATAACTACCGGTGCCTTATGGGGATCGCGAAGGATTCTTCATGTGTGTGTGCCGATGCCCGCGCGCTCGCGTGATAAAAGCTCATGTGCTTCCGCGGCGGCCGCGGTCATGAAAGCACGTGCAATTCTTCTACTATGCCCAACCGATGATCGATCAATGACTCTTATGACTTCTTTGACCAGATAAGGAATCTCTCAAACAACTACTACGCAAGGTTGTCTACAATGTGAAAGCAGCGCAGAATGCATACACACTAGCTAGTTAGCAAACAGAAGTGAGCATAAGCTACTGCAGTAGATTGATCAATGAACTAGTACGATTTGCATCGCCTACCCTCGAGTGCTCCTTGGCCGCACTGAATCATTGGTTCTAGTGTACTAGCTTTGAGCCGTATCTTGCTCGCCGCCGCTAGACTTGCGACACCCTACCTAACGCACTCTGGGGGGATAGGAGAAAATTGGAATTTCCTTGTTTCTAAACACTTGTCATTATAGCTCGGGAGATGATGGTTGTCCAGCACTCTTGCCTCCCAATTCAGTTCCCCCGCAATCCAAAAGTAACAAGGTCGTCTTGGTATCCAACAAGATATATATGTTTTGGTGAAAGCCCTGGTTGTACAGCTGTGCGACTCATCACTCAATCCAATTATACGACTTGCGGTAGTGAAGCACCCATTGACTACCAGCCCCTTCCATTTGCTGCCAATCTTGCAGCAACGTCTCTCTGCGCAAATTGGTGTGCGAGGATCTGCAAAAGAAGGCTGCCACTCACCAATATTGTTTTTTGGTAAAGCAATTAATCTCGGGGGTGCAATGGGTGAAACATTTTTGAGGAAAAAGCTGCGGCATCTACATATTTTGGACTCGATCAGCCATTTGCACTTTGAGATCGGGCTTCCAAGCAAGACGCACAGTCTCGAGAAGGACAGTGGTCTTGTTGTGACTTGTGTTGTTCGAGAGGGAAAAATAACAGTATGTCTGCTTCATTCTAGCATCCGGTGAAATGCTATTTGACGCTGATGCAGCCCATTGATTCTCGCCAGGTTTTGCACCTTACTAGCCACGAGGATTCCGATTTTGAATCTTCGTCATCATCAGCATCAAGCAAGGCATCTGAAAGGGTAACCACCAAGAACGGGCAAACTGCCGACCAATCAGACACATGGCAGGTATCCCCGTCATCAGTCAAAGTATGGTGACTCGGAATCTTTGCTAGAGGAAGCCAGGCGGGCCGTTCGAACTGTTCTGTCCTTCGGGGCACCAGTGGCGGTGCGCATGGGAAAAGCAAGTGATGGTGACGGCGATGGCAACAGCAAGTACTTTGGGGTCAAAACATTCTTTTTGCGGTTGCAATATATGATGATGGTGAAGGACCTTGAAAACAAAAGGTTCCTCGAATAGCTGGATCGTAACAAGATTGTCGAATCGCTGGAAAGGGCTAAGGAGCATCAAGCCAAAGTTCATCGGTATCTTCTGTAGGAATCGAGCAATTTGTTCAGGATTGCGAATATGTTGATGCAATAGCGGCATTGGCCCATTTCCAAGAATGCACAAAAAGGACCAGCCAAGAAATTATCGGCACACCCAACGTGAAGAAACCCTTGTCAATAGCAAGGTCGATTCAATGGTCTGTCCTGTCTTTACTTGCTAGCTAGTGATACTTTGTTCCAGCCACGGTAAGCAATGGGCTGTCAAAGCGTTCTCCTGGCCCCAGGCTCTTTCTTCACTTGCTAGTACTAGAGTACTCCTGCAACCAAACAACAACTTGTTTGTGGATGACACAAAGGGGGCGGCGTGTCGTTATGCAAGTGCATGAAGTGCGGTATTTGGAGCTTGTACTACTCGTAGGACTAACTAGCTACTACCGGTAGTTGTGGATGACGGGCCGGCCAGGGTAATACCTCTTGCCAGCAGTCAATATTAGTACTAATAGCAGCAGGCACCAGTAGTACACTATGCTGCTACTCCGTATGACCTCTCTAGAGAGCAGGTTGGAAGAATATCAGCTTGTGCATCATTCGTGTCAGCCGTCCGCCTGGAAAGCCCCGACGACCGATTGTCCGGCATCTGAAACTGCTTGGACGTGCTAACTAAGTAATTGAGCGTACCGCAGGTATTAATATGCCGTATGCATGGGGTTCTCCTCTTCCTCGCCGGGTCTCCAACCGATTCACTTGATTCTGGTTTCGACCACGTCAGTGCGAAAGGATAAATCCGCACCATGTGCGGGCGACAACAAATAACGTTGGCGAATGCTTGATTCTTCGAAGAGGGTTCCTTTAAATTGTGCCGCATGCACGGAAAATGCTTGGTAGTAGTTTGCACTTTTGTGACGCTGCCAGTCAGCTGTCGTTTCGGTGGTATTAAATAGAAGCCCACAATTCATTTCCTGAGTTTCTGCGCTACGGACGGTAGTATCCATGAACCTAAAAAGCAGGATAAAGAACAATCTTGCGGGACACGTTAACAACTCAAGGCACATGGTTCGAATGAGGTTGTTGCAATTCTACCGGGTTCCCCGGAATGTTATGGCCTCAAAGAAACGTCAAAAGAACCTTCAAGAATGCAAAGAAGGCTGAATAGTGATTTTTCAAGTGGACGTTCCGCTGTTGCCTACCTACTTTTAAAGCGTAATCCCTGACAAAGGAAGGAGAGCAAAGAAGTCTAAAGCCAATATTTGTTATGGATCCTGGCTGGCCAACTGAGGCAATGGTCTTCGTGCTGCGCAACCAACATTTAGCAAAATTTTCGCTTGCTTCCTGCGTGTTGGTGTTCGCCTTCTTTATCGGATTCGGATAAAACACCTTGTTTCACTTTTTTATTTGCGGTATGCAATACGCAAGCTGGTCGAAAACTAACATTAATCCGCCATTTTCTCTCCAGAGGCGACAATTCCCATTCAGCCTCTGGTGCTCACAAACCCCGCCATTCAGTCATATAATCTGTGTAATGCGAGAGAACGATATCAACACGGAACCCGCCAACAACAACCTCATGGGGGATGTTATTAACGAGGAGCAGGGAGACGCCGATGATCATCTACAAACACAAGGACGACCAACAAGTCGACCCCAGCATGATATATCGGGCTATTCATCTGTGTTGGCCCCACGGCAGCCGGCGGGAGGGTTGCGTCAAACCGATAATGCCATTGACCCATGGTTTCTATACGGGGGTAACGTCGCTGCCGCTTGTCAAGCTACAAATGCCGTGGTAGACGTTCACCAGCGCTCGAGAGAAGAAGTCAAAGCAAGCTTCGAAGACGACGAGAAAAGAAGACAAAAGGCAAATAGCAGGCTTACTGCATGGCAGAGCAGAGAAAGGAAACGTATAGAGTTCGAGGTACTTCAGGAACGCGAAACTGAGCTCAAGAATCGGAATTCACATATGCGCCGAGATAACGAACAACTGAAAATGCTCATCGCTAACCTCAAGTCCTTGCCTCCGTCCTCGTTGTTAAGAACAAGGAGCAGCTATGTCGTTGAGACTGCTGCCCAAAGCATCGAAAAAAGTCCCGACTTACTGTTGCAGCAGCAGGACGAGGAGCAGGAGATTGTGCCCCCGAGGACAGAAGGCTCTTCTTCTTCGTCCGATTTTTCTTTTTTGCCTGTACTTCACCAGCATCCCCCAACGCAAATCATGCGGGCGTTTCCTCCAAGTGAGATGCAACAGTTGAATATGCTCTCTTACCCCCATGCTTTTCGTTCTACTGCTGCTGGAAATAACAACTCTTTATCCTCCTTTCTACTGCTGCAAGAGCATACACCATCTGCTAATATCACTCCTGGAGGAGGAGGACGAGGGCCACCAGCACGGGCGAAGGCGAATACAGTCGCCCAGGACAACTTTCCCAATTCCCGTCTTTTTTTGTCAGGTGGTCAACAGGAAGAGAATTTCCTTCTTGAACCCAACCCCCTCGTCGTGACAAACACTACCGGCATCAGTGGGGGTGCCCCCACCATGTCCTCGTCGCAGCAACAACAACAAGCGACGATCGTCGGCACTAGAGGACGAGGAGGCGGAGGACAAGGCCCTCAACAGCAAGGCATGACTGCTCCTGGTAGTATGAACTTTTCGTTGTTTCAGCCGATGAGCACAGCTGGGAGTCATAACTATAATACTGGTGCGGCTCTTCAAAGTGCCCACCATGGCGGAGGACATGGTTACGTCCACACACAACCTCTTGATCATCCTCCCGGTTCCTCAGGAGGCGGCCCAGACATTCCTACTAGCTTTACTATGGGAAGCTCCTCCTCGATGCTTGCCCCAACAATTTTTGCTCCTCTGAATAGGGTTGGGGGTGCACTTGAAGGGAGAAGTCAGCATCAATTGCAGCAGGGAGCGGGCGGTGGCAACCTGGTGGGATTTGCTGGTCACTTCAGCGACATGTTTGGTGGCCCCTCCGATTCTAGAAGTCCAATGCCCGCGTTTTCGTCTTGGAGCGGCCATGCTACACAAACAGCAGGTAGCATTCCTTCCTCATTCGCATCGAACTTGTCAAGTTACCTAAACAGCTCGTCGCTAATGGAAGAAAAGGTCGATGTACCGCTGTTCCGAGCTATCAGCACTCCAGGAAGAACTCGAGCGTTAGACGATACATCGTCAACGAAACAACTCAGGAAGAAGCGGCCTGCTACCGACTCTGATAATCTCGACGACCTCGAAGGGACTTCGAAAAGGCAACAATCCAATGCCGCCAGCTCTCTCGTCGCTGACTATTTGTTGGACGACCATTATCAGGAGGGAACTTTGATGCAAGCGACTAGCGGAGCCGACCTGGCTAGTAACATTTTTTCAAGTACGGACACTCAACATGGACAGGATAAGTCAAACTGACCGTGACTGCCTTTGACTTGTTTCTAATCATGATGATTTCCATTTTCTTCCCCCCCCCCCCCTCTTCGCTTGTATTATCGAAATCCCAATGGTGTACCGTTGTCACCTACACAAGTCGGAATGAAACGACAGAACCCTTTGAGCAAAGCATTAGTTCCACCGCCATCTCTTGAGTCGTTTTGATCGTCACGCCGGCGTTCGACGAGGATTGTTGTTCTTCTTGCCTGCAACAACATGAACAGCATGATCATAGTCATTGTGCAGCAGAACACTGCTACAAATACCCAACCGCCCCAGTTGGCTACTTTGTAGCGCAGTTAAATCTCTCTCTAGAGAGCTCTTGGAATGCTGAACAAGCCGAAGTTGAGTCTCGCTACAAGTAGTAGTACTAGTACGTAGTACCTCCTACTAGTACTACGGCGGTGGTGGTGGAGCAGCAGCTTAGTACTATGTACTACTAGCTACTACCTAGTATCAATGACCAACCACACCATTTCCCGTGGTAGGTCCTGCCACTACTCCTCGATGACAAACAGCAGGCTCTACTACCGGTACTTGTAGTAGTTGCACGTCGGTACGATACCAGGTACATGCTGGTGGGAGGCCGGATATTAGGCTGCCGCCGGAAAACCCCCAAGCGACTTCAGTTCTTGGGTGGCGCGATGCAGTGGTGATGGGTAGAATAAAGGGGCGCGTTATTCCACATTGTTCTTTTCCCCACGTTTGTGAATGGGCTTATTAGGGGTGGAAACGCATGATGATTCAACGCGTTCGCTACAATGAATGAACCCCCTTAAATAAGATTGTGTTACGCTGTGTTCTATTATGATCAAAGATTAAAAGGCGGTGACACTGGTCATGATTTTAGTGATGGTCGTGACATCATCATCTACGACCTTCTAGTAGCTGGTAGCTCTACTACTAGTAGTAGGAGCAACTTCCCGATGTCGAGTAGAGTAGTTTTCTAGTAGAAGACCTTGAATTTGAACAGTTTACCCACCGGGACAGGAAGTGGTAGAAACTAGCGAGCTGATTTGCTTCCGATGCTTTCGAGGATCCAGGGACAGTGGTAGTGCTAGGTAGGATGATTAGTACTAATATCAAAACAGCGAAGAGCGCTCGATCCAGTTTGAAACTAGCGGGAAGCTACCTTGACGATTAGTACTAGGACATTGTTGTCCCAAGCCGTGCCCGTGCCCGTGCTAGTAGCTAGTAGTACTTCCAACAGGCGGTTGACGATGATTCGCCCGCACTTGTAGATTCTGTTTAGGTTGTTGTGCAGCAATCCACTCGATTGTCGACGCCAGTCGCACAGCTCCCGCTCTGAGTCGTTCCTTGGCCAATGGCCATCGCGTCTCGTAGTAGCCTTCATCCAAAGTTGCACCATCGACAACATCCGTCGCATTGTCATCCATAGTATAGGCATAGTGAATGGCCATATTCCAACTTTCTTGGCCCCACAAAATGGTACAGTTGTGAATGGAATCAGGACCACATTCATTGCTAGCAGAAACGTCATCATCCAACAATACTAGAGGTTGTTGATACAAATCGTCTTCCAACATCGTCCTCGATTGATTGTAATTGCGTTCTAGTGCCACATCAATCAAACCCGTATCCCAAACGGAATGCAAATTCCAGCCGCTATGATGATTGTTTGTTTGGCGACTGATTCGTTGCTGCTGTAGGAGTGAATCTGGTGGCGGCGGCAGGGGAGTAAAATGAACATGAAACTCATTCCCACCCTTGTCGGTAGTACGCGAACAATGCAGAGGCTGATGAATATCTCCAATAAAACTATTGAAAAGAAAAGATGCAAGTGAGACAAGGACATTAATGACCACGCAGCTTGGACACGGCAATGTACGTACTGTGTCAGGAACATGAGTGCTTCCTTCTTCAGGGGAATATCATTCGAATAGCTTTCTGGGGACGGGTGTCGTCCTCGGAGAAACGAAGACGATGACGATGCAGACTGTTGCAATAGTTGCTGTGTATAATTCACAATAGCACCCGCCACACAGGTATGATCCGGACAATCTCTAGCATAGTCAAAGTGACATTGCGGATTCATGCGCATGATGCCCGACGCTGACGATGCGACGTGGCATCCTTGCGGCAAAATGATATCGTCTCGGACATCAATGTAGTGCAAAGGTGCCGACCAGGGAAGGAAGTGACGGACTCGATCCGCCCAGTCAGCCACTTGGCCGAGAGGTGAATTGCCACTGGCGTCGGTGTCATTGAGCTCAAGGATTTCCTGCACCCACTCGCGGGTGTGATTGGACAATTGCCGCCACGCTACATTCGCGACGATTTCGTGCCCGATGGTGCCCCAGCAATAGGACAAGCGAGGCAGTAGCAACTGCAACAAAAAGAGAAGGAGACAGGAGACAGGGCGAAGCATGATTGCATGAAGTACAAGATGCAATACAGCAGCACTTTTGGCAACGCGCCCATCGATCATCATGGTCGGTTCTTTCTCCCCATGGTTGAATTCTGCGCGCGGGGCAATCATGGGAATTCGAGAATGAAGGGCTGTTCGCCTGAGACAATTATCTGTCTTACACGACGAATATCGCATTAAGTAAAGCTGTCTCCAACGACACATACTGGTTATTCGCCATGAGCAGTTGTGGAAAGCGCTGGCTAGTAGTAGTAGAGAGAAGAGAGTCTATCGGAGCTAACTACCTGTAGCGAGCCTTTCGACGCTATTAGTATTGAGTAACTGTTTAATAGCTTGTTGTGATGGTTCCAATGGGTACACTTCAATCCAAGGATGCCTTTCCTTCAACTAGCTACGCGATTCTACGTCTTCTTGTTGCTTTGACCAGCAAATACGGAATAATCGCTCGATGCTACGACCTCGGATAGCTGTTTAAAGCAGCGTTGAGTACGCACTACACAGTAAAGCTAGCTACTATTAGTTAGAGACTACTACTAACTAGCTTGCTCCCAGATCAATACACTAGTTTTAATGCGTTCAGGACGTGGACCTAGTACGTCTACTTTCTTCATTGCACACAGCACCGTTCGCCGATTGGATAGTTCTATTCTGTTGCCCACATCATAGTATTGCACTATCTTCAGTCTTTCTGCTTACACGTTACACCAAATGCCAATACAATCAATCCTACATCATTCTACAAGCCCTTACCCTCGTGATAATAAAACTTCTTAGTACATTCCTCGTGAAATCGTCGTCTTTTCCAGCAAATTGCTATCGTCGTACTTCATCAAGCTGGCATTTCCTTCGTATTCAAACAGCTCATTGTTCTTCTCTAATTCACCAATAAAATCCATATCTCGCTTCAACACTTCCGGGTCGTCATGAATCAACGATACGATACCAACGCAGCTTACCAAATCAATAGTGTACTCGACTTGCGTCCCTGGTCGAACGCCCGACTCCATGGAAAAGTAACTTTCCAATTGTTTGATCTTTTCAAAGCCCGGACAAGACTTGACGACACCTTTGGAGAATGACACCAAGTAGACCTCTTGGCCGGCCGCTTTAAAGGGCGTTGGAGGTACGTCGGGAGTAATCTGGAATTGCTTGGCGTCCGTGTAGGCATCGACGGTCGTGGAGACTTGAGAGTGACCTCCGGTCAAGGCACGAGCTAATGGGACCCAAGATCCATCGCCGCCATTGGCACGGCAGTTGATTTCGACCAGGCAAGGACCGTCTTTGGTCATAATGACTTCTCCATGCGTCGGGCCGTTCTTGATGCCGATGGCATCCAAGACGCGGCGAGTATACGAAATCAAAATACGAGCTTCTGGAAGATTGGGATCAACGGGAACAATGCCATAGTAGACAAAGGCTGACCCGTTGGCCGGGCGCTTGTCATAGAGCCACACCATGGCGGTCTTGTGGACTCCATCTCGACTAACGTGGTCAACAATGTACTCCTTTCCACGCAAAAACTCTTGGCAGAGTACCGCCGAGTTTTGTCCTCCATTAACGCTTTGGCTGCGCATCAGCAATTCAAAATGCTCCTTGGCGTCTTCGATACTATGGCACAATTTCACACCGTCCGATCCGGCCGATTCGGTCGGTTTTAGAACGACTGGGAAGGGCTCTCGCTTCAAGAATTCCTCCACTTCTTCAAACTTGGAACCACCCGCTTGACGAACTGATCGCAATCCAGCCTTGCGACACAATTCTTGTTGAACCTTCTTGTCCCGTCGATTGGGAATATCTGTTCCGTTGGTGCGAACCTTGAGTGCTTCGCTCAAAGCGTCCGCCAAGTCGACGCCACTTTCTCCACCGGCCACACAGGCAACCACACGATAGGTGCCGGCAGCAGCATTGATTGTTTGCAGCGTTTCGTCCATGCTGGCTCCTTCTTCGATTTCCTTGTAGTACTTGAAACCAGAATCATTGGCAGCCATGATTGGAACATGCGTCTTCATGATAGGCGTCAAAGTTTTATTCCACAATGCAATGACATGGTAACCCCGGTTCATGAATTCCAAGGCCACAATGGCACCCGTACTGTATGGATCGACCATGATGACGCATTCGTTGCTGGCATCGACTGTTGTCATGCGTTTCTTCAAGCTAGGTGCAAATCCGAATTGACGATCGATGCTCATGTGACGAAGCAAATTGGGTCCACCCATAGAAGCAATCTTGCGATATCCTTGGGCTTCATCTGTTACTGCGATGCTGTCAGTGCGGGGACGAGACAGATTTTCGGCTGCCCGTGGTTCATAGTCAAACAGTCCATTGAATTCTTCCATGTAGCGAATAAAGTCAATATCCTTCTGCAGGACTTTGGGATCCGAATGCATCAAAATGACACTCCCAATTCCCGTAAACAAGTCGATTGTATGAGAGACTTTAGATCCCACCTTGACTCCCGTTTCTAAACAATGAAAGGATGGTAATTTCTTGATCATATCATACCCCGGCGTCGCCTTGACAATACCTTCGGAATACGAGACGAGAATAATTTCATCTCCCGAGCTTTTGAAGGGAGAGGGTGGCTTGTCGGGCAAGCGCTGAAATTGAAAGGGATCAAGGTAGGCATCAGCGGTAGCCTCCACTTGAGAATATCCACCATTGAGAGCTTTTGCCAGAGGACGCCAGTTTCCATCTCCACCACGAGCACGGCAATTCATCTCGACGAGGCAGGGTCCGTCTTCGGTAATGATAACTTCGCCTGAAATAACGAAACAACAAATGGAGAGTGAGCCATCTACCTATATACCCCAGAACCTTTAGCCTCCGTTCCAATCCATACACAATGTCCACGTACCATGCGATGGGCCATTCTTGATTCCCAAGGCATCCAATACACCTCGTACGTAAGGAATCAATACCTTTGCTTCTGGACTATCCGAAGGCACGGCACTGCATCCATAATACACAAATGCAGCTCCATTTGCCGGACGCTTATCGTATACCCACACCATCATTGTCTTGTGAATGCCATCTCGACTGACGTGATCGACGACATATTCCTTTCCTCGCAAGAATTCTTGACACAATACTGCCGGCACTTCACCCCCATTAACCATTTGACTCTTCATGAGTACATGAAAGTGCTCTACTGCTTCTTCATAGGTATAACACAACTTGACCCCATCCGATCCCGCAGACTCGTTTGGCTTTAAGACGATCGGATACGATTCGGTCCGCAAAAAATCGTCCACTTGTTCCAATTTATCGCCGCCCGCCTGACGGACACTTCTCAAGCCCACTTGTCGAATCAACTCTTGTTGAATCTTTTTGTCGCGACGATTGGGGATTTCTGTCCCGTTTGTAAGTAATCCCAGAAATTCACTAAGCGCATCTGCCAAATCCACTCCGGCTTCGCCTCCCGCCAAACAAGCCACCAAGGTCTTGGTGGGTCCAACGGCTGCTTTCAAAGCTTCGGCGGTAGCAGCCAAGCCCTGCGGCTGTTCTTCGACTGTCGTTAGATACTCCAAACTCCCCACGGATTGTGGCACGTGCGTCTTCATGTCTTCTGCAAATCCCTTGGTCCACAAGGCGACGATTGGATAGCCGCGCAGATTCATTTCCTTGGCGACCAAACATCCTGTACTGTACGGATCCACCACTACCACCACTTGGCTACTAACATCATCTTCTGCGGAAGAGGCCATGGTTACTGTTGTCGTCGTTGCTTTCGAATTGTAACGTTGAAATGAAAGATGGATCCTCTCTGACGACGAATGGAAATGGATGATGGGGGCAGGACGACAGAAATTGCCATTCTCGCCTTCTCCCTTTGGTTTGATTGGCTTACAGAATCTTCTTCGTCATCCAAGGCAGGCGAAGCCATTCATGCAAAGTTTGGCGAAAGCCAATAGCTAAAAATATAGAATGACCGCAACTGCTACTTTTGGATTCGGCATTTTTGGATCTTCCCGCCCAAAACGACGACCACAAAGATACGGTTCGATGACGGATCGACAACGACAGGAACGAAACGATGAAGGAGAGTGTTAATGAAACGACAACGATGGCAAATAATCTACTCTGCAGCTAGCTCATAGCTAGCTGGTAGATACAGCAGGTGCTGCTAGAGCTACCGACGGTGGGTCCTGGGGCGAAGCGGCGTACTATGGATCGACAAAACGACAGGAACAAAAGAACGATGAAGATCTAGCCACAACTACCGTCGGTGGCAAAGCGGCCGCGGAATATCATTCGTTCCAGACCGGCGGGGATAAGAGCAGCACCACGCCGAGGAACACACACACAAGTCCCGCTCAGGACGATTTGCCGAACGCAACCTCTCTATGTTCTCGCCATTCATGGTGGTCCTTTTGCAAGCACTCTCGTCGCACAAGCAACAATTGGCGCCGGAAGAATCTCTTGTTTGTTTTTAATTTGGGGGCGTCGTGGTGGTGAAGGAACCTTGTTTGCGAATCATAATGCCACAATGGGATTCATCTTGGAACGTGGGAGGAGATGTATGGATTCATTTGGATTGCAGCACAACTATCGTTGTTACGGCTACTTCTACTAGTACTACATATGCTTCTTGCCACCACTCTACGTATTGGACATGCCTTGGATGCAACAAGAACAAAGAGTATTGTCGACGTTCAAAGTTTGGCTACATTATGGCGGCTCATGCAACGAATATAATGGTCGGGAGATGACAAGAATAGGATGTGATACTACTGTGAACGAGGACGATGCGACTCTCAAGCTATGACATCATCTTGTTCTTCAACCAACAACGACGAGGAAAGAATCTCGCTCCTCACAAGCCGACAGAAGACAGCAGTATCAGCACGACGAACAACAGTGTAAACTTGTTTTCAAGCTCGACGCATTGGGATCGGTTCCCTACCTATCGAATGATTGAAATTTCACCAGTACTCTAGAACCACATTGGATTAATGACAACAACCACAAGGCGGTATGTAGTATTCCTCGCCGACAAAAAGGCCGGGAGCAAGGGCATCCGCCGTTCCTAGAACTAGTAGTCACAGCTCTCACTATCGAAGAAATTTTTATGCGTAGTAGTAGTATGGGGTTTGTTTTGTGAATACACCATCAAGGATTTGGAAGGGATCCAATCCTGCCGGATAGGGCGACACCTCGTTGATGGGGGGCGCTAGGGTACATTCGTGAGTCCAAAGAGTCAATTACATTACTGTACGTCAACCATCGTCCGTCCTTCGCTCACCATTATTACTGACGCCATCACCAAACCATGACGTCAATTCCAAAGAAGTTCCTCCCGATTCCACATCGTCTCCCGACGCCACGTTTGAATGCAATTCATCGTCGTTCTTTCTGTCACAATACATAGACCACAAGCCGATCGCCCCTTACACATTTACATTCTATCATTGATTGATAGTCATGGCCGAGTCTACACGAAAAGCGGAGGATCTCGCCGTCAAGGACAGCGACGACAAGAAGAGCGTCGACATGGATGAGACAGCGCAGACGCCGCTGGGATCGACCGTCCTGTCCACAGCAGACCAAGGCCAGGAGCCGCAATTGCCGGAAGAACAACAGCCGGAGACGAATCGTTGTTGGAAGCGCTTTGTGGAATTCTATTGGACAAATGAGTTTGTGATTTTGGTCGTTGTGGCGATTTGCCTGGCACGAGCTTATCCTCCCCTGGGAGCCGTGTACTTGGCGCCCGATATCACGTCCACGTGGATTGCCGTCATATTTATCTTTGGTGAGTGCTGATGCTGGTGCTGATGCTGCTGCTGTCGCCTCTCCGCATCTTGCGTGGCAATACATGTCTCACTTACTTCTTCTTCTTCCTCCTCTCTTATAAAGTCCTCGCCGGTCTTAGTCTCAAGACGGAAGAATTCTCAAAGGCCTTTCAACGACTCTACTTTAACGTGACACTCCAAGTCTTTAATTTTGGAGTCGTCAGTTCCATCGTGTATGGTGTCAGTCGCGGCCTCGTACAAGTCGGGGCCATTTCCCAAGCATTGGCAGATGGCATGGTCGTTTGTGCCTCCCTTCCATTGACCGTCAACATGTGTTTAGTCCTCACTCTCAGTTCGGGAGGAGACGAGGCAGCCGCCATTTTCAATGCGGCCTTTGGCAATTTAGTGGGTGTCTTTTTAAGTCCCGTCTTGATTTTGGGATATTTGGGAGTCTCGGGGGGTGTCGATATTTGGGACGTCTTTTATAAATTGGCATTGCGGGTTGTATTGCCAGTGATCATTGGACAACTATTGCAAAAATTCTCGCCGCCCGTCGTGGCCTTTGTCAAGAAACACAAGAAACGATTCTCACAAACGCAACAATATTGTTTGATCTTTATTGTATATACTGTCTTTTGTGAGACCTTTGCAGACGATGTCATGGGCAATGGCTCGAATACCGTCGGAGATATATTCATCATGATTGCCGTGGTTGCTTGTTTATTGATGGGACTAATGATTACCAGTTGGTATACATTTCGGTTGCTCTTTCGAGACGAACCAAAGTTGCGAGTATTTGCATTGTTTGGATCCACGCACAAGACTGTCGCGATGGGAGTTCCTTTGATCAATGCTATTTATGAAGGAAATCCATTGGTCGGGCTCTACACATTGCCGCTCTTGATTTGGCATCCCATGCAACTCTTGTTTGGTACGTTTTTGGCGCCACGATTAAATGCCTGGGTCGAACGTGAACTAGAACGATTGGGGCAAGGAGTCAAAGATGATGACGAGGCGGCGGCTGCTGAAGATATTGTCATTGATGCAACGGGCGCAGGATCCGACGAGGAATCTCCACCATTGTCCAATTCCAGCCAAGACGAAGACAAGCTCTCTCCAGAGGAAACGATGACGACGACATCGGTGCCGCCACAATAACTTTTCTAGTGCAATGACGTGAAATTGCTTCGTTCGACCATGCTAAGCCAAACGCGTTATTTGAAGAAAACGTGCCAAGTCGAAAGAACCGCAAGCTTCGCCCAGTGCTCCTCCGTAAGCGGCTAATTTATATTCTATGCGTCGGATATAGCTAGTTCAAGACGTCCACGGAGAACGCCGCACAGCTCGTTGTGCTAACTCTTGTCAATCGACCACAACCCGAGCATTCTGGTAAGCCGGAACGCTCGACCGGACACAATTGCAACGAAAACCAGTTAGTGGCTGTGAATGTTCAATAATCCAAACGACGAGCGATAATGACGGTGAAGAATGAATACCAAGATGATGCCGGATAGGCCACTCTCGCCTTTGGGCCTACTCCTACTACCTTTTCGTTTATGATACGTTTTTCCTTTCATCCCCTTTTTCTTCCCCCCCCGCCGTCCTGCCCCGATCCGGTTTGAGTCCAATCACTCCGACTAATCCGACCATCATAGATGCGACACGAGCCCCCCCCCCTCGTCAAGTTCGAGCCGACGAGCTCCCCCCACCTCGCTCCGCCGCTCCTCGTCAATAAGCTCGTCCGCAAAGACGCGAGGCCTCATTTCCAAAAATCGGGCGCATTCACGATAACTCATGTTGTGGTATTACGCAAAAATAAAAGTACACTCGGATAACACGAGTTATCGCGCGGCGCACGGTTTTTGGACATGAGGCCTCGCCTTTGCGCGGAAGAGCTTATGGAGCGTCGATACCTCCGACTATCGAAGTCAAAAATCAATTCGCAAACACGCACCCCTCGTTCCTTTTTGTTGCAGCCACGTTTGAACATGATGCTCCGCCCGACGATAGCGATGTGGTTCATAATACATTTCGATGATTGTGATAACGAAGTCATGAACCAGTTTGCTGCCATGGTCGACCCTCGACAAAAAATCGAAGACCCGACAAAGGACGACGACGTTCCTGAACCGAAGGATGTGGATCGCGAAATCAAGATGGATCAGACGGCGCAGACGCCGCTCGGGTCGACCGTCCTGTTAGCAGACGTAGGCCCCGAGCAGCAACCAGAGCAACTGGACGAAGAACCGCCAGAGACCTTGAAGCTTCGAACTGTCTGTTGGAAGCGCTCTGTGCAATTCTACTGGACCAATGAGTTTGTTCTTTTGATCATCGCGGCGATTTGTCTGGCACGAGCCTATCCGCCCCTCGGAGCGGAATACTTGGCGCCACAGATCACATCGACGTGGATCGTCGTTATCTTTATCTTCAGTGAGTCAATATTGTGCTGCGAACATGTTGAGGAGGATGCAGCATCTGCAGAACAGCAGCCACTTTCTTGGATTGCGCCACGAGTCTCACCAGCCTCCCTTCACTTCGTCTGTATATCCATCGCGATGATTTTGCTATCCTCAATACAGTACTTGCAGGTCTGCGTCTCAAGACGGAAGAATTCTCAAAGGCCTTTCAACGCCTTTACTTTAATATTGCCGTCCAAGTCTTTAATTTCGGAGTGGTCAGTGCCATTGCGTATGGTGTCAGTCGCGGTCTGGCTGAAGTCAATGCCATATCAGAAGCATTGGCCGATGGTATCGTAATATGCGCGGCGCTTCCACTGACTATCAACATGTCGTTGATCTTGACCCTGAGTTCGGGAGGAGACGAGGCTGCGGCTATATTTAATGCTGCCTTTGGCAATTTGGTCGGCGTCTTTCTGAGTCCAGTCTTGATTTTGGGGTACCTCGGGGTCTCGGGGGACGTAGACATATGGGACATCTTTTACAAACTGGCATTGCGGGTCGTATTGCCTGTGTTGGTTGGTCAACTGTTACAAAAATTCGCCCCACCCGTCGTGGCCTTTGTCGAGAAACACCAGAAAGGCTTCGCAGCCGCTCAGCAATATTGTTTGGTCTTTATTGTGTATACTGTCTTTTGTGAGACCTTTTCAGATGATGTCATGGGCGATGATGCAAGCGTGGGAGATATTTTCATCACGATTGCCGTGGTAACTTGTTTGTTGGTTGGAGTCATGGTCCTCAGCTGGTATTCCTTTGGGCTCCTATTTCCAGGCGAGCCAAAGTTGCGGGTCACGGCATTGTTCGGATCGACGCACAAGACTGTCGCGATGGGAGTTCCTTTGATCAATGCTATTTATGAAGGCAATCCGCTGGTAGGTCTCTACACTTTGCCGCTCTTAATTTGGCATCCGTTGCAGCTTTTGTTTGGTACCTATCTAGCGCCAAGATTGAAAGCATGGGTCGAACGCGAATTAGAACAATTGGGACAAGGGACCGAAGAAGATGATGAGGCGCTTTCGGATATTGTCAACGACGCGACAGACCTAGGAGCAGACGAGGAATCTCCGCCGCTACCCAGTTCCAAACAGGACGAGGAGGAGCCCTGCCCAGAGGAAACGATAATGACAACGGCGCCGCAACAATAACTTTTCTAGCGCAATGAAATGAAACCACATGCCCTTGCTTCGTTCTTACATGCTAAGGCCGACCCCACCATTAGAGCAAGGTGCGCACCATGCTGGCCAGGTTGAAAGAACCGCAAACCTCGCCCGGTGCCGTTTGATAAGCGGCTTTTTATGCTTCGGACGTAGGTCCAGCCGTCGACTGAGGACGTCGCGTAGCTCGTTTTGCTGATTCTTTTATCAATGCAGCATTCACATCTCATTATTCTATGCATTCTTAACTGCTACTAGTAGCTAAATTGTAGAATACAAGGATAAAACTATCACGAGTCCTTTCCAGCAACAACCCACGTTGAACGCCTCCAATCGCTGTATTGAGTGCCCCATTGAAAATAGATCACGAGGGCGATTCCTAATCTATTACTGGACAAATCCAAAATGTATAAAAGAAAGGATATCAAGGTCTATTAGTTGTCGTTCGTATAATAAGCCAGCCATTTTCCTCCAGAAAGAAAAACGGATTGCCGCTTCATTGTACCACCATGCCCCATCTCTATCCGTGATATATAATTGCTCGTGTATTTCTTAAAAGACCACGTCTTCATCATGACTGGCATCAAATGTTGCTGTAATATCCTTGTCGTTTTCCTTGCCCAATGATTTACCCGCCATGGTGGCAGTCGCTGCCGCAATTTCTTTTTCCTTGTCTAGCAAAGCTTGTTCGACTTGTTTCTTTCCCTTGACTAATTTGAGCCGAGTAAAGTCTTCACGTTCCAATTCATCCAATTCGCGTCCAATATACGCCAATGTGCCTTCAATCTTTGGGATTGTGACATTTTCCAACGCATTGACGCGCCGATTAGTAACTTTCAATGCTTCATCCAAAGTAACAAAGGAAGTTTGAAGAGATGCGAGTCTACAATGAACGAGAAGTGTAAGTTGGCCCGTCTCGCATTGTCACGCCGTGCACTTTTACCAAACTTACTTGATCAAATTGTCCAATAAGAGTGTAAATTTCTCACGCACTGCCACAATTTTCTTTCCTCCTCCCACTAGACCCAAACTTTGATTGTCCGCCGCTGTCCCGGTTTCATACTTTGTAAAGACGGGCAATTTGACACCTGCCACGTTATCGACACCGGCGCCTACACGAATCCGAGCCGTCATGCTTCCTTCGGCGACCTTTTGTTTGAAATTGCCCGCCGCATATTCGGCTTGCGTCAAACTAAAGAAAGCACTGCTGCTGTCAGTAGCCATGCTGTTTTTAGTTTCGGCAATGCTCTTGGCGTAGTCTCGGAATTTGACCTGGTAGGGTGTTGAGTGTATGAGTGGGTGAGTATGTGACACTTGCAGCGATAAGAGAGGAACCCCCAGCTTACCTTCAAGGCGTCCGCCTTCTTCTTGAGCAATTTGTGTCCCCCCTGAGCAGCCTTTTGCTTACCCTTGAAGATTTGCTGGTTCATGCGCGTGGGCGGGACTTCGGCCATGGTGTCGTCGTTGTTATTCTTGCGTTACTTTACTACGGTGATGGAGATGGCAACACTTACTACTACTACTACTAGCAAGTTATAGTACAATGATGATGTTATCGTGCTACAACGACGCAACATGCCATCGTCTTGGTCAACAAATCTCAAAACGAAACAACAGGCCTTCTTGGCGAGTTGGCACATTTCTTTTGTCCCCCAACAGCGAGGATGTTCATTTCGAGATCCGTTGAGACCAATTTAGCGACGAACTCAAACGCACGCACAGACAGACGACGGCGAAGGATCGAAATCCATGACGTCATAAGTTGCGCGGAGGTGCGCGCATGCCAGAATACATCGCGAGAGCTTATTTCCGCGAAGAGAAGCAGCAAGCAGCGGCCGCAACGCAAAAGGCATGTGACGATGGTAGTGACATGCATCATCGGCACCACGTTCAAAAGAGAGACCGCTTCCCTCTTTTACTGCTGTTCTTTGTCAGTCTACAATCACTCGCTCACTCATCACTAATCTACACTATTCTTTCAAAATGGGAGGTGGCCATCATCATCGCAATCCAGAGGCAGAGCCTTCTCTCAAGCAAGACATCAAGGCCATGAAAGACGCCAAGATTCCCTTGGCCTTCCGGGACAAGTGCGGACATTTGCTCATTGATCTCAATCAGTGCCGACGAGCGAACTTTTTCAGTCCAAATGCTTGTGGACATCAACGTCATACTTACGAAGAGTGTGAATATTATGCGTGGCTAGATCGAGTACACATCAAGGCCCAACAAAAATAAAAAAGAGACACGCTCTTGCTATTGTCGTGGTGGTAGAGTAAAAGACTCCTACTTTTAGATCCTGTGGTTATTATCATCATTACACAAGAACTCTCTTATCGTCACTGTTCCTGCTGTGTTCTTGCGGATGAACTATATTTCAAATTAGCTCTTGGCGGAGTGTATATTCTTGTCTCGAGTAGAGTTGTAGTCGCAGCGCTTTTCTTCCTCCTATATTGGATCGCGAGCGTTATATATTGGAAAAAGCTACTCGCCTAGCCTTGGAGCTTTTTTCGAGCTACTGTAGATAACTAGCTACCATGTCACAGTAGCTAGCTAGCACTCTTCCAGCTAGCTATAGAGCGATGTTACAGGATTCGCTTTAGACTGAGAATAACAACTCTTCGTCTTCCTAGTAGCTGAATGATTCTCAACCGCACTAGTACTATTGGCGGCCCCGACGACTTAATTTTGATAGACTGTGCTTGTTAAACAACAAATGGACACCTAACGTCATACTATGTATTGGAAATAGTTAGTCGCCTAGCGTTTGAGCTTATCGTTAGCTACGGTTGATAACTAGCTAGTAGCTACAGCGCCACTACTAGTAGCTTCCTAGTACTAGTAGTGGAACGTTGAAAGATTCGCAGTGGACTTTGCCTTTACCCCATTGTTTTCAAGCTAAACTTATCATCCCGGCTTCCATTCTATCGATAGCCACCAACACACCGACGAGAGCAAGTGTTATGGGGGTTTATTACTCAGTCGTGTTGAAAGTGATGTTGTAATCATCCACTCGGAACCACTTTAGAATTTCTTCCCTTGCCATTGTTCGATTGGCGAGACGTAGCTGATCGGTCAAAAGCGCCGGTAATTTGACCCCTGGATTCACAAAGACAACTCTCGGATCATCGTCGACCACATTTCGCATTGCTGTAACGCCTCGATTCATCCCAGCATTCGCGCTTCCTTCAATGTGATAGCCCTTTCCAAACGTCGCCAAGACAGGAAACAATGAAAAGGTAGAATCGGGAGCCGCAAATGCATGCTGCGCCATGATTAACCTGGCGTATGCTAATGCAATGGATTCTTCCGGTCCATTACGAATGGAAACTCGTGCGGATAGAGAGCGTTCCTTTAGATATTGCTGGAAGTCTCGAGTAACGTCAGCACAAAGCATGGCACAAAAGGCGCGTTTGTAATCTCTCATCCGTGCCTGTGTATCATTCTTTAGTTGCCTTGGAAAGGGCTGTGTCACAATGCCGATGGATCGGATAGTTTCAGCAACAGGTAGTATACGATCTGAAATAGACCGAAACTTGATAAAATGGAAATGCTTGGCGCCATCTTCGCTCGCACCCATGATATCGCCACATCGAAAGTGAATCGCCACATCGTCAAGTTCGACATTGGTCAATAGTGGCTGAAAACGGGACGTGTGTAGAGTGCTGTTTTTGAGTTCGCCGGGGTGCAGCTGTTGCTGCCTTAGCATCGTTTGCAAATAATCGTGGGCAGGATGGTCTGGATTGTCCGGCGGGGGACCCACAAGCTTGACCGCCAAACGACGTAGATCTTGTCGGATAAATGGAAGCATGTATAGAATCGGGGCTTCTAACCATTGTTGATGCCAGCGTGTACATCTAGTGGGTGGTGCCGCAGTCATATTGACTCTGGCAGCGTTGCTGCTGTTGCTGTTCCAATAGTTATGAAGCTCTTCCAAATCGTCAAGACCAGAGAAGTTCCCCATCAACCAGGGTAGTACCAAAGTTTTGTGTAGATTGTCACGATTTTCCATGTTCATATCTGCGCATCTCATTTGCACATTCGAAAATCGAGTGGCGGAAGGATCGTCCATGTAAGAGCGTTCTGTATGTATTGCCGCCAATCTGAGTAAATACGTCTGCAATACCCAGTTACCTATCCCACATGCATGGCTTTTGACCAGAGCTTGACAAGGAATATCTACAACAAGGCGTACCTTTCCGCTGGGAGGGAGAGCCATGTGTTCCGGGATTCCTTCTCTCCCTGTGGTGGCAACAATTCTCGTGGCGTTTTCCTTCTTCTGTAGGCGTTTGTGGCGCCCCCCATAAGATCCATACCAGCCGCAAGCAACAAGGACTGGTAGCTCCGGAAAGGAATCCCCAGCGTTCACAGCAATGTTCCAAGTTAACTCGTCGTCAAAGGGTTTGCTGGTGGTGGCACTTGGTACGGTCGTCTTTGTCGTTACCAGTGGCGCCGTTATCCTGTTATTCTTGGCGCGATCGTCGACGTGGCTGATGCTGACAGTTGCGGATTGAGTAGTATCGTTGGTAGTTGTTGCTTTGCTCATGATCCTAGCAGTATACAAATAGTCCGGAGCATCGCTTACCAAGGAGGGCGCGGTGACTCGAAAGAGTGTGGGCAATATGAAATTCAGAGAAATTAACAGGGACACCACCAGTACACTACTACGTCGTCTACCAATAGTCATCATCATCTTAACTCGTTGTTTGGATGCGGTACCCTCAAGTCAACTAGTTTGACAATGCAGCAGACATGTTTGATGGAGGGGGTCCCTCTGTCGGCGGCATCCAGCAGCACAAATAAGCTTTTCCGATGTGCCGGCCTTCTTTTACTATCGTCGTTTCACTTTTTTTGCGCGCTGTGCCGACTTGCGAGCAACTACGGACGAAATTTTTCGTGTCGTGGATCGCTCACATTATTATTTTGGCGAGAAAGATCAACAGTCTTTTTGGGTGATGGAGCGACAGCCGATCGACGGCCAGGCTTTTCTATTCAATTACTAGCTATTAGGAGAGGCTTTTTTGTAGCTCTAGGTAGTTGGATCTGCTTTGAGTAGAATGATAGTGCCGATGAAGAGCTCTCGAATCAGTAACTAGCAAAGTGTAAAGAGTAAGCAGCGAATTGTAACAAGTGGTTTCCGGTTCTTCTTCCGCCGAGCTTCACGTTGCCTGCTGGTGGTGCTGGAGTCAAGTGTTTCTTCATGACGAAGCCCCGAAGGTATATCAACAATTACCCAGAGTAGAACAAGAAGCCGTTCTCAACACGACTACCGGTACTGCAGCGACGAAATAATGGTAGTAGTACAATAATGATGTGCAACTCGCTCGTACCAAAAGGCCTCGTAAAACTACTCTAGAGTAAAATAAGTGCGGTGGTCGTCAACTATGGCAACACGAGAGTACTACTAGTACGGTACTACTAGTATCACCGGCAGCAAAACTTATGCACCATCTATTAGGTAGCGTTAGAAGTGGTATATCATTCTGTTAGATTGAAAGTGATGTTGTAATCATCCACTCGGAACCACTTAAGAATTTCTTCCCTTGCCATTGTTCGATTGGCAAGCCGCAGCTTTGTAGTCGTAGGCACCGGCAATTTGGCACCTGGACTCACAAAGACAACATGGGGATCATCCACCACCAAGGCTCTATCGCGAGTCACGCCTCGACTCATTCCAGCATTCAAGCTTGCTTCAATGTGATAGCCCTTGCCAAACGTCGCTAAGACAGGAAACAATGAAAAGGTAGAATCGGGAGCCGCAAATGCATGTTGTGCCATGATTAACCTGGCGTACGCTAATGCAACCGATTCGTCGGGTCCATTTCGTATGGAAATACGCGCGGTAGGGAATCGCTCCTTAAGATATTGCTGAAAGGCTCGAGTAACGTCGACACAAAGATTTGCCCCAAAGTCGTCGTGATTGTCTCTCCATCGTGCCTGCTTATTCGTGCGCTTCTTACTTCCGTTCTTGGGAAAGGGCTGTGTCACAATGCCTATGGATCGGATAGTTTCAGCAACAGGTAGTATAAGATCTGAAATCGACCGAAACTTGATAAAATGAAAATACCTGGCGCCTTTGGAGCTATCAGCCATAATGTCACCACAACGAAAGTGAATCGCCGCATCGTCAAGCTCGACTTTGGTCAATAGTGGCTTAAAATTCTGTTGATCCTGGTCTTGTTGTTGCAGCATCGTTTGCAGATAATCGTGGGCAGGATGATTTGGATTGCCTTTTGGTGGGCCCACAAGGTTAACCGCCAAGCGACGTAGATCTTGTCGAATAAATGGAAGCATGTACAGAACGGGACTGCCTATCCAGTCTGAAATGTTCTGGGAACATTGTGTAAGTATAGTACTATTGAAAACGGCGGCGGCGTTGCTCTTCCAATAGTTCTCGACCTCTACGCGATCTTGATGGCCAGAGAAATTGCCCATCAACCAAGGCAACACCAAAGTTTTGTAGCGTACGTCACGATTGCTCTCGTTGATATCCTTGCAGGTCATTTGAACCTGTGAAACTCTGGTGACGGAAGGGGCCTTGGAGCGAGTTTGGACGGTATGCATAGACGCCATTCGGAGCAAGTAGGTGTGCAACACCCAGTTACCAAGGCCACAATTATGTTCTTTGAGCAGAGCTTGACAAGGAAGATCTGTAACAAATCGTACCTCCCCACTGGAAGGGAGAGCCACCTTTGCCGGAATCCCTGCGCGTCCTGTGGTAGCAACAGTTCTCGTCCGGTTCAACTTCGACTTTAGGCGTCTGTGGCGGCCATCTCCGTACCAATTACAAAGAATGAAAACTGGTAGATCATATAGCCCCCCTTTAGAGGGAACATCGATCTTCCAAGTCAACGCGTCATCAAAGGTGCTGCGTGCTCCTGGGACAATTGTATTTGGGGTCGCAGGTGCTGGCGGCATTTTCATCATGTTGCCGGCATCAGGTTTAGTATTACTGGGGGGCATGGTATTTGCAGTCGTGGTTTGAGCATTGTTGGGAGCTGAAGTGTACTCCAAGGTAACAGCAGTATACAAATATTCCGGAGCATCGCTTACCGAGGAGGGCGCGGTGACTCGAAAGAGTGTGGGCAATATGAAATTCAGAGAAATTAACAGGGACAGTACACTAGCCACAAAGATGGATGAAGAACGCCATCGTATACAGATAGCCATCATCTTCTTATCAAGTTTCGATGGAGCATCGCCATCGCCAAGTCAAGTCATTTGACACTGTGGCAGCGTAGCAGATATGTAGGTTTGATGGGATGTCGATGCGTCGGCCACAAGCCCTTCAAGTCATCGCTCAATGCGATGCTCTGAAACACGACTGCCGTGTGCGTGCCGGAAATGTGACTATCGTCATTTCAATACACGGAGCGCGCTCTACTATTGCATGGTATGTGTCTAAGCACGTGCGAAGCTTCTTTTGATTTATCGAGCTGGTGGTAGCGTTAGAAGTGGTATATCATTCTGTCAGATTGAAAGTGATGTAGTAATCGGAGAGTGTCGAACTACGTAGGTAGCTCTTTGATAGTGTATGACAGAAATACCTTCCAACGTGGCGAGTGCCCGACAGTTATTCAAAAAGTAAGGCGGCACGGTAAACTCGTAACTCGCAATGAGTTTGGTCATGGCCGCCAATCCCTTTTGGAAGGAGCAAAGTTTTGGAACAGCCGTCGAACGTCCCTTTTTGTCCTTGGGCCATACCAAGATTTCGTCAAAGGTATTTCGCAAAGCACGTACAAACTCTTGACGCGTAACGGGATCTTTCAACTTTTCTCGAGGAAGCAATCCAAGATCGACGCAAAGATCGGCCACCGCATTAATGTTACGAGCAAAGACGATTTGGACCACCGCGCAAACAATGCCGTCTCGAAAACTCTGTGGCACTTCACTCACTAGACCAAAATCAAGGTATCCAAGTTGCGCCGGTCCATTGTCATTTGTCTTGACTTTTAATAGATTGCCGGTATGTGGATCTAAAGAACAAAAACACGGATGAGACTTGGCGATCATTCGAGATGCCCAAACAACAAGTGATAAGATGTTTCGTACCAGCGTGCAATAGTCCATGTTCAAAGAGTTGCGATAAGAGTACACTCAATCGCCGTTTTGACGACGGCCAAATTTTCTTCAATTTGCGCTTGTCGTAGTCGTTTTGTTTCGTCGTCGTCATTACTGCTACTACACTTGCTCGTGCTATTAGAACTCACACCTCCAATATCCGTCAATTTGGTTCCTTCAATCCATTCCATCACAATCATCTTGTCCGAACAAAGTTCCGGAATGATTTCCGGTACTACGACTCGGGGAGCGCCTCCTCGGAGGATGACGAACCTCCTCGTCTCGAGTCATAATACATGTCCCTAAAACGTTGCATATTCCGAGCTTCGCGTACAAAGTCCAAATCTTCAAAGACTCTGGAAGTGAATTCATCCACCAATTTGACCATTTGCAAAGAGCCTACCAACCTTTGTCCTTCCAAGGGTGTTCCCCGAGGCCATTTCAAGCTTTCTACCAATGTGGCAGTTGAATGAAAGAGAGTCGCATCATTTTCCACCTTTTTGCGAATACCGGGCCGTTGCACTTTGATGGCAACTGGACCGAATCCCGATAAATTGCCTTTGTATACTTGAGCAATCGTCCCAGAAGCCACGGCTTGTTCCGACAGACTGTCTAAAAATTTGCGACGTTCACTCCGTGATTGTAGATGCGCAATAGCATCTTGATGATGACGATGATCGTCATTATGGATTGGTAATTGTCGTTGATATTGTCGAATCAAAGCGTCCAATTCTCTTCGTATAATACGTTTGGCCGTCATGTTATCAAAGGGACTGACATTATCCTGCAAATTGGCCAAAACATCAGCGAGTGCTACATTGTATATCTGGTCGCGTCGCCAATGCTTGTCCTAGTTTGGTCCATGTCGGACCTAGATAGGGTAATCCTTGAGCGACACGTTGCGCATTTGTTAAAAGCTTTTGGGGATTCTGGGTCGTTTTGCTGGGTCCAAACAAGTGTCGCGGCACTTCTTCTGCTTTCTGTAACCAAAAGGCATCCCAGTCATTGAACAATACTTTGGGTGGCGACTTGGAAAGACTACACAATAAAGGTCGAAAGATTTGTCCACTGAGAATGGTCCCGATTTCCAATAAACGCCTTAGGACGCGACGTTTGCGTACTCGTTGATGAAGTTTAAGATACTCTTGTACGGATGACGAGTCGTCCTTTTTTTTGTTCTCTGTAATGGTGGTGGGGGTTAACGACGACGACGAAGATTGCTGTTCTTCTTGTAGTGTTGCAAGACGATGTAGTCGTTGTGAGAATGACTTGGTGGCAAAGGCATGACAATAATACGATTGAACGAAGCTTCCACTCATAACCTCATGCCCCCTGATATTGCTGGAGCAAAGAAGTATTGACAGGACATGCACCAAAGCAAGCCACGCAAAGAATCGTTTCTTCCTGAAGACTGTCATTCTATTCATAATCATGGGTAATATGCGGGATATAGTCTCTAGCTGGTATAGCAAGGTGTATGAGACAATAAGGATGAATGAATCGAATCGTAACCACATCCCATTGTCATGCTGGGTCCTCTTTTTCGCGATGATATGCGATGGGGAAAGACGCGAACCTTCTCTGACGCGTATCTTTTGGCGAGGTTCACGGACAGACTTGGTAGTTAGGGGGACGCCGCTTTCCAACGGTCACCAGGATGGTGACGTCATTCGCCGATCGGTTGTCTCCGCCCGTGGTGGCTGCCGCCCAAAACCATGATAACACATCGCCAAGAGATGCAACCAGAACAATAATGAAAGGGCCCCGAGAGCAATTCCCTCTGGAAGATATAGTGAAGAAGATGATGCGGTTTGTGCTCAACCACGACCAGAGCAGAGGTGGCCGGCAACAGAAATGAAGAGTCAGTCAGAACATTGAAAACGACACGAAAGCCGGTTGTTAATGCCAATGACCACGTGACATCCCATAAGCTGCAAGTGGAATCTTTTTGATAGGCGATGCACAGAGGCGATCAACGAGTTCTACAAGGCCGACTGAAGTTGCAAAAAAATCGGCTGTTGGTTCTTGTGGCTGCCATCATCACACCCACCACTGTGACGCACTCAACGTCGTTGTTCTTTGCAGGAAATCGGCTGCTGCTATTTCTGTGGCTGATACTGCGCAGAACAGGTATTGAATGACACTTGCATAGTGCGATGTCCGAAAAACGCTTTTGTTTTCGACATAGCGCCGCGACATGTTGGCGATTGCAATATCGGATGCTCGCTAGCGAACGATGAATGAATCGTTTTGTCCATTGAATCGAATTTGTCCAGTCCTTTGGCCATCTGGAGGAGTCCTTTTGGTGCAGGTCGCTCCCGACCCGACAAACCCCACCCAGAGCTAAACGGACTGCATCCAATTACATGAAAGGCCTACAGCGGAGATTTGTCCACCTCGTCATACTATGGTATTATCGTGTGCTACTGGCTATTTATTGGACTTTGGTGGCGACTGCTGGTTGTTCGTGTAAGTACATGTATTGGATTTTGTTGCTCGATTGGAGTTGCTTGTTTGTTTTGTCTTCAAGTCGTTTTTCATTGTTTCTTTTGTTTTCATTATTTTTGTCGTTTCCTTTGATGTTCGTGTGTTGTTTTTCTCTTGTGCAATACATCATCTCTTGCAATAAGAAGTTTACTTTCGAACCCCAATGGTAGTTCCAGCAGCAGGAGCATCGTTCCCTTCGTTGGACCTGAAGAGAAGAAGTTCAATGTTTTCATCTTTGTTCTCGCCTTTGATCTCGACCGTGCACTTCAAGGTGCTGATGTCTTCTCCAAGATTGAAAACGACGACTTGGGGGGTACCGGCGGGGATGATACCATTAAAGAGCGCCGCGACGACAGTGCCAGTATCAGCATTGACAATGTCAAAAGTCACCTGCTGATCATATGGCACAGACACTGTCCATTCAGCAACTTGCATGTCATCGGAGATGATGGTTGTTCTGTGAACATTGAGATGCTCATTCATAACTGTTTCGGTCAATTGACGGCGTGCGCAGTTTCCAAAAAAGAGCGAAGTCTGGAAGCCGAAACTAAGGCTCCCCACATATGGAAAGGACTGGCTGCCCAACTGGATGCTAAATGCCCCGGGGGAATATAAACCATCCCCGATGTAATCATAGAGGATGAATTGATAACAACTGGTGGATGTGTAACACCCCGGCAGGACTAAAACAACCTGGATACCCGCACCAGTTGGAAACACAGGCTGAACGCCAACAACCTGGGGAGGAGATAAAGCAATGGTCACACCATTCTGTACCACCTTCCAAGTATTATCCGTCCAGGAGAAAGCATCGGTGGTATAATATAAAGTTGCAATAGTGTTGGGAAAGCCCGAGCAGATGTCGTAGAGGTCTGGAATTCCGTCACCGTCCCGATCGGCAAGGCGAGGAGAGCAAGTCCCATCAGGACATTGGTCTCCGTTCCCGTCAGTGAAACAAATCTGGCCGGGGGGACAAGCGTTGACAGGGGAGCAAGTCCCATCAGGACATTGGTCTCCGTTCCCGTCAGTGAAACAAATCTGACCGGGAGGACAAGCGTTGACAGGGGAGCAAGTCCCATCAGGACATTGGTCTCCGTTCCCGTCAGTGAAACAAATCTGGCCGGGGGGACAAGCGTTGACAGGGGAGCAAGTCCCATCAGGACATTGGTCTCCGTTCCCGTCAGTGAAACAAATCTGACCGGGAGGACAAGCGTTGACAGGGGAGCAAGTCCCATCAGGACATTGGTCTCCGTTCCCGTCAGTGAAACAAATCTGGCCGGGAGGACAAGCGTTGACAGGGGAGCAAGTCCCATCAGGACATTGGTCTCCGTTCACGTCAGTGAAACAAATCTGGCCTTCATAGAGGTCTGGAGTTCCGTTGCCGTCCGTATCAGGCAAGCAAACAGTGTCAATGGGACAGGCATTGACAGGGGAGCAAGTCCCATCAGGACATTGGTCTCCGTTCACGTCAGTGAAACAAATCTGGCCTTCATAGAGGTCTGGAGTTCCGTTGCCGTCCGTATCAGGCAAGCAAACAGTGTCAATGGGACAAGCATTGACAGGGGAGCAAGTCCCATCAGGACATTGGTCTCCGTTCCCGTCAGTGAAACAAATCTGGCCGTCATAGAGGTCTGGAGTTCCGTTACCGTCCGTATCAGGCAAGCAAATAGTGTCAATGGGACAAGCGTTGACAGGGGAGCAAGTCCCATCAGGACATTGGTCTCCGTTCACGTCAGTGAAACAAATCTGGCCTTCATAGAGGTCTGGAGTTCCGTTGCCGTCCGTATCAGGCAAGCAAACAGTCTGGATGGTTGGTCCCGCGGTGGGTCCTGCAGTGGGTCCTGCGGTGGGTCCTGCAGTGGGCGGGCACGTTACATCTACTGCTGATTTTCCAACCTTGATTTCCGTTTTCGGGAACAAGGACGTGATCGCTCGAGCACAGTCGCACGGAGCACAAGCTGCCCAAAACTTGTCAGTGGCCCCCGCCACGTAGCCTCCGGGTACAGGTTGGTAGCTCTTGTAATCCCAACATTTCGTATGGTAATGCGGAGTGGAACTGGACTTGCTACCTTTATGGAGGTAACAAGCGGCGTATGTACCCGGTCCGCATCCATAGATATCAGCGATATTCAAGTCCCTGTCGCAACTGAAGGACTTATCGCCAGTGAATTTGAACCCATTCGGGCTGATTAACTCTATCAACTCGCGGTGCTGGTGAAGGCTCAAAGAGTCCTCGTCTGGTAGATCTTCAAGCATCACCCCATCGTTGTCAATAGAACCTACGACCGCAGCAGCAGAGTGCTCTCTAGCAGGATCAGCGCCTGCAGCTCCACGGACGAGCCCATTGCGGCGTTGTTTGGGCGCCTCCTCGTTCGTGGTCTGTAATCACAACGAGGATGGAGACCACCATAATGATCGACGGGCATGATGGCAAACATGACGAGTATTCCGCAGAAGGAAATGGAAATTGAAACGGATCTGTGAGTGTATCATCATGTATATCACCGACATGGACGACGATGCATCAATAATCGTTAAGAACTGTTAGCTTACGTCAGAGGACTCTTTTGGAGATGTGGCAAGAAACAACGCAGAGCCCTTACTTTCACCCGCAACTGCGAGAAGGAAGAGGGAAGAGACAATCTTCATTTTCTTTGATGAAAGGAAGGCGTGTTCTTTCAAAAGTTGTGGTGTATCCACTCGAAAGGGAAATGAAAAGTATGAGCTTCAGCCAACGACGTTTAGTCTGTTGATGTGGATTCGTCGTTCAAGGATTTGGCGTCGATTTCAGCGAGTAGAGAAGCGGTAGTTACCCCACGTAGACAACATAAAGATCCGACTATCTTTTAACATCCACTAGAGACGATGACTCCCCGTAAGACCGAGTACAAAACATACACGGCAAGCTAATAGCGCCAAATTGTCGTCGACCAAAAGATCTATCCCTGCGTCACTAGGTGGCTTCATCTCGGCCTTGTTCCGATGAGGTTTGAGACGTTAAGTGTTCGTGGATTCGACCTGACCTCATCCATCACCGCATACGAATGCTAAACTCATTGTTTGATGAGACGATCGTGATAAGCATTTAACGACACTGACCTCTTCTACTTCTTGCATAATCTTGCGATGAACAGAAGCAGTTTCTCAAATTAAAGTCCGAATGCACCTACTATGCCTTTTAGTTGCAAAACTATGTAGTTTTCAAATCAGTAACAAGGGTTACAATTCTTGGAAACGAACGATAGTACTGGTCACTTTGTACTTTTGTGAATAGCCCATCCATTGTGAAATGTGCCTTTTAGTTGCAAAATTATGTAATTTTCAAATCAGCAACAAGGGTGTCAATTCTCAGAAACGTCTATTGTGAAATGTGCCTTTTAGTTGCAAAACTATGTAGTTTTCAATTCATCAAGCCAAGGGTTATGATTCTCGGAAACGAACGCTAGTAGTCACTTACTGTTATAAACAAACTTTCCGAACCCGGGGACGAAATCATGGAGCCGCAGTGGGTTAATCCCCGGGAGGTCGACTATGTGTGTGCGATCACGAGACGTGGAAAACCGTATTTGGTGGGACGACATCAAATTGTGAATTGGGAGAAATCCATCCATAAAATGGGGAGAGTGTCGAACTACGGGCACCTATGCCATGCTGGTACTGCCACGCGGTACATCCGGGTTACTCCAGCAACACATCACCAGGAATGCATAGTAGCCTACCGGTAGCCCCCCATAGTAATGAGATGCCCATCGCTCGCTCACATACAAGTAGTGAGATAAGCACCAGTTAGCATGATCTCTAGCTAGCACCGCTTTGATTATGGCTATGAGTCTATTCCTTTGTCGAGAACTTTGATCCTCTCCCTCCTACTCTGGTGCTGTGGCCCCCTCATATCCCTTGTAACCGTTCAATTTGTTCTTGGCCCATGACCTAGCTTACCAATGCAGCCATAATTGTTGATGTTGGGCTAGTCTAAATGATGGAATAAATGGCTGTTGTTTGTTTGCCAGTGTTCAGCGACAATTTCTTGCATTCTCGCATTCTTGTGTTTGTTGTGTTTGTTGTCATTGTTGCATACTCGCATGCTCACATCCTCGTGTTCTCCTGTTGTCGTGTTCTTAGTCATTCTCGCATTCTCGTGTTTGTCATCTTTGTTGTAGTTGTCAGATTCTGGCATTCTCGTGTTCTTGTGTTTGTCATGTTCGTTGTGGTTGTCAGATTCTTGCATTCTCGTGATTGTCATGTTCTTTGTCATTGATGCATTCTCGCATTCTCATCTTTGTTGTGTTGGTTGTAGTTGTCCGATTCTTGCATTCTTGCATTTTCGCATTCATGTTGATTTCACCCAGTAGTAACAACAAAGGATCTGTGTTTGTTTACAGTCGATCGATTTGGTGCCCTTCAGGTTATGAGCTTGTACGCGCTATTCTGTGATATGATTGGTCGATCGCGCTCAATTCGCGCAGTCTTTTGGCTTTTATGATACCCTGTGACATGATTGGTCAATCGTGCACAATTCGCGCAGTCTTTTGGCTTTTACCCTGTCATATGATTGGTCAATCGCGCGCAACTCGCGCAGTCTTTTGGCTTTTACCCTGTGATATGATTGGTCAATCGCGCGAAATTCGCGCAGTCTTTTGGCTTTTACCCCGCAGTAAGAATTTTGGCTTTTACCGCGCGCAATCCGCGCGGTTTCAAGTGATATGATTGGTTCCTAAAAAAGCCAAAAGACGGTACCAGCACCGAATGGGTCCCGAACTACGTACCTACCGGTAGGACTGTCGGAATTGTATACACGACTTCATTAGTCATACAAGTCCATTATACAGAAAGTGTATATTTTTCCGCACTACCCGGCAGTAGTATGCCACGTTATTTGCACGGTGGGATGCCGCTACCGTGGGTACTTCGGAAATTTATACATCAATTTGTCCGAGCTGTATAATTTTCTGCCCCCACACGAGTAGCAATCCGATCGTACGAGTAGCAGTCGATTGTAGCTGTCGACTTGTTTGACCAATGCAGTCGTTCAGGGAGCATCAACTCTATTGTAAGTCTACACTTGGACGGCGACAATGGAACCGAGCTCTGTGCTGCTTGCACCCATTGTGAATTTTGTGTCAGGTTGCCGCCAAGGCACCTGAAAAAGAGCAAATAGGACAGTGCTGGGCGTCTCTCATAGTAGGAGTCCTAGACAATATCATAGTTGGTGCCCCCGTATGCTAAAGTAGGGCTACCTGTATTGAATTTAAACTAACTTTGTCTGCTACTAGGGATCATAATACTACCTTACCAATGAGTTCAATGAAAGAGTGGTGGGGGGCGACGGGGGCTTTGTAGAGGTAGCAACCAACTATGAAGTGTAGTTGTTGTTCAGCGCCGGCGGCTTTATAAAAGAAGTGACCGTGATTCAAAGTTGATTGTCGCATTCTTTGCATCCTCTCAAAAGAACAAACAAATCAGTGGTGGGGCGGCAGCGGCTTCGTAGAGGTAGTGACCAATAATGAAGTGCAGTGTAGTGTAGTTGTTATTTGGCAGCAGTGGCGGCTTTATAAAAGAAGTCACACCAATTTGAAGTTGATTGTGGCGTTCGTTGAAAGGAAACAAAATGACGCATGAGTTGAGTAGCAGCGGCGGCGATGGCAGCATCATTGTAGGAGTATATCAGTAGCAAAGGCCACAACATGCAATTCGTAGTGATGCTGGCTGGTGAGCAGGTTGTCAAGTTTAAATGAGGATGTTAGTAAAGTGCATAAATTAAAATACTTGCTCCACAATCGAATGCGTTTACCTTGGTAACATTGAAGTAGTAATTGAATGACTACTAGTAGCAATCGAATAATAATGCTGCTGCAACCACTGTATAGCGCGAATCAAGGACTTTATACCCATACAGCAGTGGTAGGAGTGCAGCATCAGTACTCCAGGATTGCTTGCAAATGAAGGTTTAAAAGTGAATTGCTTTTTTGTGTTGTGCCATTGTCATCTCCGGATGCTCGATGTACGGTCGCATTGGTCACATCCTTCAGTCATGAGTATTGAGTCTTGTTATACACAGTTTGCACCATGTGTATAATTTTCCGACTCACTTTAAGGTAGCTCTTTGATAGTCATTACGAAAATTTCCCATAGAGGATTTCATCGTTTCGCGCATCGCCCTCCCATGAAGATAACGGTCAACGTTAGCATTGCCAACTCGTTTAGGCACTAATAAGATTTCTAAATTTTTAATACAAGAATCCAACTCCGAAGGATTCATATCGTCGAAATTGCAAGTTCCCGCCACCCCCGCTTTTGCATGATTGCGACGCAAAATTCTCGTTCCCGTTCCGTCCCAGTGAGGCTGCGGGAAGGTTGCAATAAAGCAAAAACCTTGGTATTGATGGCAATCTGCGGCTTCGCACTCCCCCCAAATTCTTAAAGGAGAAGCACACTCGTACTTAACGCCCCACGCCCTCCATCTCTTATGTTGTATAGATCCTGAATACATATATTTGAACTCGACCGTCCTGTTCAAAAGGCCCTTTCAGTTTCCTTACCGTGAAATCGCTCGCTGAAAAATGTTGCAACTTTACCATGAAAAATGTTGCAACTTTACCGTGAAAATATTGCATTCTAGGGTAACGATTCCACGGTAAAGTTGCAATAAAAATATTGCAATCTTACCGATGAATCGCTACCGTAATGCACGACTGCCCATCATTATTATAGCCTCTCATTAAGTGGTTGTCTCCTATGTGTCGCGAATTGCTCGTGGTGCGAAATCCCGTATTGCAAAATCTTGTGTTGCAAAATTGCGTCTCGTGCAATCTTAGGAACGCTACGGAGCGCCAAGTAGCGTAATGCTGATGATAGTAAGTTTCTCTGTAGTACTGGCTTGGTCGTGGACGCCGACACCCCTGATAGTCATAAGGTAGCTGATGGTTTATGTTGACGACACCGCTTTCGTGAGGTCACGTATTGTCCATTATAACAACTCTAGCTAAACTGGTGTTGACGCTGCTGCTTCTGCTGCTGCCGCCGCCGCCGTCATGAAGCAGTGTGATGTTCATGCTTGAGTCAGTCGTGCTCTCCCCCTCCGCCTCGGGCAGTCGGCCATTACGGTACTATCGTGAAAATGTTGCAACTTTACCGTAGAATCGAAAAATATTGCAACTTTACCGTAGAAATTTTAGATTACCGTAGAATGCAATATTCTCCCACTTCCCGATTCTACGGTAAAGTTGCAACATTTTCACGGAACGTAAATGGGCCGGCAGGCTCTGGCGAATTAAATCGTGGTGTGATGCACAAGGTGGGGGAGCCGGGCGGAAACGAAGGGCATATCTGAAACTATATCCTGCGACAGAAGGCAAATACTTCCCTCTTTTCCCCACCATTTTGCCCATCTCCCCCGTTAAAGTACCGTAATCTCTACATTATTCGGTAATGTTCCAACATTCCCGCAGCCTCAGTAGGCCTTGGTACTAAGCCTACGTACGCGCGCCTTCGCGCGTATTTGAGTCCCGTAAGGGAATGGGCCCCTGAGGCGGGAAAATCCACTTTGCACCAATGCGAGAAAAGTGTTATGCGACTCCACGCCAGCATTCATTTTACTATCCTAGAGACAGATCTGAAGCCTCGTAACACTTTTCTTGAATCGGTGCAAAGTTACAGGCAGTCAGTGGCGTTCCGACCGTTGTAAATTTGCTGTAATAAATCGCTGTAATTGGTCCGTCCTTCCATCCGGAAAAGAGCCTAATTACGCTAAATCTGTCGCACGGTCGGAAGGTGCCGAAATGAATTGGGTAATAAGATTCAAATGGGTCCCGTAGAAGTGTAGCAATGTCTCAGCTTTATTACCGAGTGCCATCATGGCGCCATTTCCTAAGTAGTAACGATATTAGCTAACTTGTCTTCAATAACAATGTCGTCCGCCTCTACATTTGTACCACCACCCAGGGCTTTCAACAACTCCTCGTTGGACAAAGACATGAGTACTGATTCCAAGTAGTAGTGGCAACAATCGTTGTGGCAACGAGTGTGTGGAGTGTGTTGCGGTGCGAGAGTGCAATAATCAACCGATGCGTTCGTGCATGAGCGATTCGCGGGCGCAGCGACTGTTAACGAGCAGCTTGAATTAAAGGCGTCGGTCTTGCTTGGCCCGATAATTTACAGCGAATTTACGCGAAATGAATATCCAGGATCGGGGGTATTCATTTCGCGTAACAGCCTAAAAAATCACTGTAATGAAGTCCGTCCATCGTACGAATAGCCTTGCAGGTCATTACAGCGATCCATTACAGTGAATTTACAACGGTCGGAACGGGCCTCAAAGTTACTTAGGGAAAGCAGGCGAAAATGCAGTTATCAATGTCCAACAGAAATTTTAGTATTCCTGCAACGGATCGCGCCTGACACACCGATGCGTTATTTTTGCGCGCCTGTCAGAGCGGCCCTGAAATTTTCGTAATGGTATGACAGAAATGCCCCATTTTTGTCCAAAATCGGAGCTTTTTGACTGAATTTGCGTCCTCGACGTGTCCTACTTTGATAGCGCATTTATGGACATTTTGATAGTGCATTTAACACTACGACACAAAAGATTAAAATTTGACATTCGATTTACCAATTTGAAGCTTCTTTTTGTGTATTCTTGATATCTTGGGAGCGCGCCTGCTCCCTCCCATGCCAGAAGAAGCTTGCGATAACAACTAAGGCTCACGATAGTAGCACCAATAGTATCAATATCAATTTGAAATCTTATTTACGTGGTGCGCTATAGTGCTCAGCCACGGGAGAGCATTTTGGGCTAGCACACTCCGACCCTGTTTGATTCTTGCAATCCCTACATCGACGTAGGGATTCACCCATTCTTGGTAAAAAACCTCTCCCAGGGGGAAGAGGAAAACCAAGAATGGCTAGAAGGACCCGTCGTCAAACCGGCGCAACGCAGGGAAGAGAGACAGCTGGCTCTCATCCTAGTCTGCTTACCATCCTTCAACTTGAATCAAACTAGCTGTCTTCCCTCTCAATTTATTTTGACACGCTCGTAGAGGGAGGCGTGCAGGGAGATAAGCAGAAAGGTCTTGGCGCCCCAAGTAGTCTGGCCAGTAGCTGGGCTAGAGTCACGTCGAAGGCACTGATGCCTTCGCGCCGTGTCACGCGCCGCGTGCGGGAAAGAGCAGCGCTGAGCTTGCTCCACCCTGGAAACGTTCGGGACGAACGTTTTCCTGCCAAGCTGCCGGGGACCATGGAGGGCCTGGACGGTGAATTTCCCAGGACTCACTCCAACCTCTCGATGAACCATTTGTTCATCCAATACAAAGGTGGTGTTTCAAGCCACCTTTGCATTCAGCCTGGAGAAAAAACGGGACGCAACGGTGCCCGTCATCCTCAGAACGACCACGACGTCTGTCGTGGTCGGACAATTCGCCTCCCCACGCATCACCGCGCGAATTGTAGTAGCACCAATAGTAGTTCCTTCTTGGTTCTTGGTTAACCAGTCTTGTTGCTCGATAGCTCTCAATCGTGATAGCAAGGAAGAACGACGACGATTGACGACACGCGACACCAAAAAAGTGACAACTCGCACGACCAGACCTCCTAGTTCAAGTGCACTAGCAACGTCTACTATAGTGCAATCCCTATTTCAAATCAGCAGAATCATCCTTCTATCATTCCCATGAATCATGATTCGAAGTTAATTGTTGCATTCCTTGTATCCTGTCAAAAGAACAAAACTAGGAGTTCAACGAAACAGTGGCGGGGTGGCAGCGACTTTGTAGAGGTAGCAGCAAATAGTGAAGTGTAGTGTAGTGTAGTAGTTGTAGTGGCCATGGCAGCTTGTAGATGAATTCACATCCATTCAAAGTTGATTGTAGTGTTCGACCCACGAACAAAATGATTGATGAGATGAAGGAAACAATAGCGGTGCGGCGACGGCTTCGTAGAGGTAGCCATGAATAATAAAGTGTATTGTAGTGTAGTCTTGTAGAGGCCATGGCAGCTTGTAGACGAATCAGCAGTGATTCAAAGTTGATTGTCGCGTTCATAAACAGGGAAACAAAACAACTGACGAGTTGAAAGTGGCGGGGGCGACGGCAGCTTCGTTTTAGGAGTAGCTTGGCAGCAAAGGCCACAAAAACAGGTGAGTTGTAGAGATGCTGGGTGGTGAGCAGGTTGTCAGGTTTACATGACAATGTTAGTGAAATGCACGAATCAAAATACTTTGGTCCGCCATAGAATGCACTTACCTTGGAAATATTGAAGTAGTAATTGAATAATAACAAGAGATTGAATAATACTGCTGCTGGAACGGCTATATAGCGCCAATCAAGGAGTTTATACACAGGCGGTGGTAAGAGTACAGCTGCAGTACTCGAGAATTGCTCGCAAATGAAAGCTTGACAGTGAAAGAATGGATTTTTGTGTTGCGTCATGGTCGCCGCTCGTCCAATTCATCGACAAATTTGGACCAATTCGACTTCACGGCGAGCGGCTTGCATGCCGCGCATGCCGGCAAAAGATTGTTCCCAGCGGTAAATCTCATTCCTTGATACAACCGAAACAGCGATTATTGCTTTCAAAATGTTCTTCGAACTTTTCTCTTCTTTTTTCTTTCTTTCCCTTTATATATATATTTCGCTACCTACGTAGCTGGACATAGGCCTAGTAATCATCCACTCGGGACCGATTAGCTTCGCCATTGGCACTCGAGCAGATCAAAACAACTCTAGCGGTTCCAAACCCCGTGTAAACGTCTCATTTTCGTACCAAGCCAGACAGTACAAAAATGACCCATCCGAACCACGAAAAGTCCAATGATATCGTGGCAAATTGAGTCAAGACATTTTGGCAACAACGGCATACGTATTTGGGACATGGCAGACAGTATGTCCACACGGGAGGGTGATGTCGTCAACATGGATACGAGAGCAAAGTATATTGCTGTCATCGTCACTGTTGTTGCCTTCGCTTTCACTCACTTCTTGTGCTTTGTTGTTGGATTCAAAGTATTCTAGCAGAAGTTTGAATGCTGGCTGCGAGTTGGCACCATACCGAGTATGCCACAAGTCGACAAATATATCAAATGCATCTTGTGGCGTGTTCACTGAACAACAAGAACCATCAACAATCAACCTTTTTCACTTTGCTAGCTTGTCAAGGCTGAGCATGGCGTCTTCAAAGATGACATTGTCGTAGACATTTGCTGGCAGCTTGCGATGCTTTTTGTGCGACACGGACAGAGCCATGGCATGGTCATACCTTTGCTGCCATGCACCATCGTTCTTCATTTGATGATTGTGATCACAAATAGTTGAGATCAAATAGAAATACATGTTTTGATTCGTTTTCTTGCCAGGTTTCAAGATCTGATGTCGTGCGCGCCCAATGTATACACAGCCATTGTCGTGGTCACGGAATACACCACCTCCATCTTCAACAATCCGATTCAAAGCCTTGCAAACTGTCATTTCAGAACATTCAAATAGATATTCTGTCAATATGACATTGCATAGTGCCTCTGGTGGCATCCATACACCATTGAATTTTGGCAGCCGACCGACGGTGGCGCACAACGTGACGCGTTGTCGAATGTCACCATTTCTTTCTCAAAAATGAATATCTCCGTTATCTTTTTTGCATAAGCCTCTATCAATAGTATTCAAAGCTCTGTGCCAAAAAGATAACTGAGATACAATGTTTGGATGAAGTAATGATCTATAGAATGGTGTCCATGGTCGGACCGAGATTTCGTTTCCGTGATAGCATCGAGCGAAAACATCATCGCGCCCAAAAAATGATTCCAAGTCTGACTAATTTGATTGCAATTATTCATGATTCAAAAGTTAATCCCGGACGCGAGACGTTTACGCGCACTTTGGAACCGCTAGACTCTGGAAGAGAGCGCCTTTAGCTCGAGATCTTAGAAATCCAACAGATCGAGCCGGATCATACGAAATTCTACAAAAAACGTCACGTTGGAGCTGCAGATTATGCGGTTCTGCTGAGTTGTCAGACAATGACCAAGACCGGATCGGACTCGACTACACCACTGCGGTGTGTGATTCATTCGAGTTGGAAGTGACCTCCGCCAAGGTTGTTGAAACAGGAGACTTCAGGGAAGATGGCGTCAGTTTACCACTCAAAATTGAAGTAACTCTGGATTGCTTCGGTTGCGATCCGCTTGATACCAACGTTTACGGCTTCCCTCAACCCTTTATAAATGAGGTAACGGCGGGGGGATCTGAAGGCGCCTCTCAGAGATTCTTATACTATACGGAGAAGGGGGTATAAGTACTTGTATAATTCAACACTACCCCGGCGTTCCCCTGCACCAAGGGTTGCAGCGCGGTCACCGATACCGAATACTTTCTCGAATTTGTTTACATCAGCGTGGAGACGACCGCTAACCAGACGGCTGCAAGGCGTCAGCTCCAAGGCATGACAGAAGCACCAAGTGAGGGTCCAACAGCGAGCAACGCTCCGACTTCGGAACCAACTAGTTTATTCATGTACTCCTGGCCAGGCTCCGACGCGAACACCACCCTCGCTCCTACTGCGGCTCCAACTACATCGTTCGATGACGATACACAGTTTGTCGTGCTTGATGCATTTGGGGTGTGCAACGGGTGTCCCGCGGAACTGATTTTCAGTAAGGAAGCGAGTGATGTTCGTAGGAGACGAACAAATCAAATCAAACCAAATCAGAAGTGTCCAGAAGGAATAAACAAGGTTCTTGCAAGATGTGGTGGGGGAGGTTGCAGAATCCGAATGCTATGGCGCGATTGGATCGGTTCAGATGGTCCCCGATCTCCAGCAGGTCTCTCTACTTCAAGTCCTTCAAGAGGAGTTGGCGCAACTCAGCAACACGACCACAATGGATTTCTCAGCGAAGCGCTCCCAGCCGGGGTGCGCTACGGTCCGGATTGGCAGCATTGATTCCAGACCAATTGCCTTGGGCGCAGAACCCTTCAATTTGCGGCTTGCCAGTGCAAGTTGAGGTTCCGTGCCCAACGATTCCGACAGGACCCTCGACCACGATGACCGCGAGGTTTTACGCTCGTCGATCTAATAGCGGGTGTCTGACGGTGGCGGATTTGCAACAAATATCCACCCTCTTCCACGACGCTTTCAATTCCAACATGCAGCTGGAACATTTCACATGGGAGCCAGGCTACCTTCAAATCTCCAATATCGTCATTGACCAGTCTTCCCTTGGTGGTTGCCGTCGCGAGCTAATGGGAGGAGAGACGAATGACGACAGCGCATCGCCCGGAACTAAAAGTACCTCAAGGCAGCTCCTTCGAGACTTTACTGCAATTGTTTGCATCCATGACGGTCACGGGTAACATTTATGCGACCAATATCGATGCGATTCTTGCTGGCGCAGGCGCCACTTTGCGCAACGCCACTGACAGTATCGCGGCGAGAAGTTTGGGGATTTACGAGATAGAATCCGGAAAAGGCAACAGCACTCCCAGTGCCGCGCCATCCGCATTTTCAAGTGCTTTCCCAAGCGCATTTCCAAGTTTGTTGCCATCCGAATTCCCAAGTTCCTTCCCATCCAGCTACTGCCTTCCAAACGCCGACTCGTGCACTGGGACAGCAGGACAGGTCAAGAATTGGTGCGACTTGTATTCGGGCAATTGTTGCGTGAATGGTACTTTGGCAGCATGTTCCTGGGGCGGGGAAGCCACAATCTTCAGAGGAGCTTGTATTGGCACTGCTGCCTGTCAATTTGGAGTCTCGGAACGATCTTCTATCATGATCGTACAATCCAATTCTTGCGTCGGGGACTATGCGTGCAGACTCATTGCTAATGTTGCAGGCAGTTCCATAGCCATTGGTTCCGATTCCTGCCGACTAAATTTTGCGTGCGATGGAATTGGGCCGTTCAAGGGAGAAACAGTGGTGATCAGAGACAGTCCATGCGTTGAAGTAGACGCGTGCGTGAGAATCGGTGTGAACTACGCAACCGAAATATCGATTGGCGAGGGATCTTGCCGCGGATTTGGGGCTTGCAAGCATATAGCACGCGAGGCCGGCAGAGATTCCGTATCGGTTGGCGACGGATCGTGTATTGGATTGGCTCCTTGCACTGTGGTTGGAATTGATAATGCCGATTTTGTAGCGATTGGCGACCGATCGTGCATTGGAGGGGGGGGGGGGGGTTGTTTTGGGGTCGGTCAGAATTCTGCCGAGTTTGTAGACATTGGTAACGACGCATGTTACACGAGAAACAGGTGTCGATTTTGTTGGCTTTCTAAGCCTCTCGGCGGTCATTGCGGATGGGGCTTGCACGCTTTCTTGCTTAATCTGTGAGTATCAGGGAACCTAGGGGAGTTTTTTGGTAGATGTGAATGCGCACATCCCCCTTGTACCTCCACTCCGGCATAATGATCTACTAGCTAGACAAAAGATTTCAGCGTTAGTTTTGCATTGCCGTAAGTTCAAAGGCAAACTCCTGCAGTGCAAATGCTGTTGAGGAACACCCACCAACTCAACAACAAATCAAGTCACTTTGTGCATCATTACTGTCGACACAATACCGCAGACCAGTAGTAGGCATCATGTCCATCCCGCCTGATGAGAGAGTCGAGTCATCGCAACAGTCTCATCGGAGAGATAGATGTAGGCTCTGAGGCTGGCGATGCAAAATTATAGTCCACTGGGTCGACTTTTGCAATGACGCACGGCGTGCCTCTCGCTTTCGTTCTTCCACAGTGAATTTTCATGCTTCAACCGCCCGTTGTACTACTATGAAAGCAGCGAAAAGCGCATGTAGTAGTAACAGACACACCACCCCGCAATACGGAGGGGAGCGCCCAGCACATACCATGGCACACACCTCGCCCCCTACTAGTAGTACTACTAGTGGTGCACTCTAGTAGAGCGGCTCGAATTAGATTCTCGCTCAGCGGAGCCTTTCTTCTTCCGCAATCAACCGACACGCACGATACCCGGAAGCCTATTAGTAGGCGTCATTCCAGCCGTAGCTAGTAGCTAGAGATGCTAGAAATATAAAAATATAATTGGCAAAGTGTAAACATAATCTTCAGTTGGCGTGCAGAGCTGTTCTTTTCCAGCGGCCTCGCAGGAATAGATTGGAGCAAAGGTCATCCCTGGTGTAGTATTACTGCTAGCTAAAATGACTTTTTGAACGCGAAGAACCGCTTGGGGGTAGGCTACCGGTACTAAGATTCCTCTACTGCCGGCAATTGAGACGACGGGATTTCGTTCGAAGTCTTCAATTCTGTCTTCAGCATCGTAGTGCAAATTTTACAAATGCATGGACATCCAACATCGGCATGCTTGAAGTTTAGAATGAAAAGCCCCAACGTTGCATGCATGAATTTAGAATCGCGACCAGCATGTATCTTCGAAAGCACGTACTTTGGGTTCGCTTTGCTTCCGAGAGAGATGACCCCATGTTTTCGCCCTTATGATATCACGGCATGAATGGCACTTAGTAATTAAGAATCTGGCATTCTTCGACGTTCAATGCGGCAAGATGAATAAGGCCGGCGTAACTTAACCGGTGCCATCATGCGAATGGGCATATTCAGGGCACTTTCTGCTTCCTTTCGAAGAACGAATTCGCGCCATCATGATGTTCTACCAAACTTTCGTTCTGACGGGGTGGCCTTTAGAATCTTTTGCTCATAATTTTGTTCAGCCGATTGCTACAACGTTTAAATGATAGCAGCAGCCTTTCCTGTGGCCACTTCCGTAGAACAAGATATGATAATGAACAATCATGCCAATGATGAACGGGCCCATGACTACCACAGTCATGATAAGAACAGCAACTCGTGCTGCAAGATCCCCGACGAGTATATCTGTCCTCTGACCCTCGACGTAATGGATGAGCCACTAATGACGAGATGGGGTCACAACTTTGAACGAGAGGCCCTTTTGACATGGATGGAAGACAATGATCGCTGCCCTATGACAAGAAATAAGATTACATTGGCAGACGTCTTCGTCAACAGGGCCCTGAAGTCCAGAATTCAAGTGTGGAAGCGAGCTCAAAATTTCTTAACAAGCTCCAGCATCGAGTTCTGCGGTGCTGACGATGAAGATGAAAGCGACCGTTTCTGGGGTTCGTCGCCCACGTATGGGGCCTCCAGTGATCGAATACTGCGGCTAACAATGTCTGTGGGATGGTTGACTGACGATACCAGCACCGACCAAGCACCAAAGTATGCAGTGGATCAAGAGCAGCACCTAAAAATAACGAAATGAGCGCACGTGCAGCCATCATCACATCATGATGTGAGGTAGACAACTTTCCAATTCTCGTGGTCCGTTCGATACTTCATGGTTTCCTTTAAGTGATGAATAGAATGTATCAATAACATTCTCAACAGACGATCTTTCTGCTGGTAGAAACTGCTGAGGTAATGAAAGGAGAGGTCTCCCTTCGCTACCCACCACACAATTTCTCGTCGCCATTCACGCAGTTCACGACAATAATGAAGCGTTTTTTCATGTCGTTTTTTTGGTGGCGCCCCTGCTCCTTGACCAGATCACTTGTCTTGCGTTGCGTCGTCCATCAAGCAGACATGGCATTTCAATGTCGCGAGTATCAGTCAGCACGGTCAAATAATGCGATTTGGTTTTGGCGGCAGGAAGATGCGGCGGTGGCATTAGTATTTGTAGAAAAGGTGGGGGCTGGTTCTTCTTGGAGGGGACGAATGGTGCATCCTTCCGGAACGCATACACCTCCGCATTCGAATCGTCCTCGATGCAAAACTGTTTTTCGTAATTCAGTGACATGAGTTGTGCCATAGGATACATGCTGCTCCTCCTCCACTCGAGAGCATCATGTTTATTTCTGGGTTTTGGTTGGAATTGGAAATGTGCGGCGTCGCCGAATTTCGCCCCCTTTCTGAAGTCCGGTTGACCCGCGAACTCGGAAATCATCATGATACCTAAATGATGTTGATTTATTATTGCCTGGTGGTAAACAAATGAGGCCCAATAGAGATTCAAAGACGACGGTGATACTCAATGTTCTTGCTTTTCAGGCCAGGATGACATAAATAAAGTGCCTTTTCCGGAATCCTTGGAAGAGAGTGTCTTCTCCTTGAACTTTCCTAATCAGGGCTTTCTTCGCATACCAGGTACGCACATTCTGTCTATCTACCGGTATGTTACATAGCAAAATGGAATCGGGGGGACAGCGTATCTTCCTGCCGGCGGGCGGAGGCGAATGTAGATTTTTTGTCACTGGTTATCTCACAATCTACGATTTCTACTACCGCTTAACACTAAGATTGCAACCACCATGGTACCTCTGGATGCTAAGCTTGTTGATGTCGAAGGTGCCTGGGGTGATCAGAGTGCCAACTGTGCAATTGATGGTGATGGCAGCACGAACACTGGGGGAACCCCGTCTTCGTCAGAAAGCGGCAACAATTCTAACGACCAGTCCGGCCGGGGGCAGCAGCTTGCTCGACGCGAAACTGAAAACGTCAACCGCTTGAGGCTCCTTGTACTGACAATTTTGTGCACCGCCGCCGTTGGCGTATCTGTTCTTATCTACTTTGTCAGCAGGAACGCTGAAGACGACGACATGGCTAGCCAATTCCACGCCGCGTCCAACAGCATCACAAAATCTTTCACAGCGATTCGCACGGAGCGAATCGCTACTTTGGCAAGCCTCGCTGTTGCCGCTATAGCTCATGGAGTCGATCATAGCCGTGATTGGCCATTTGTGAGTTTGTCGTCTTTCCAGCAACGTGCATTCATTGCAAAGGCCAACTCTGGTGCCCTCCAAGTAAGCATTGCGCCTTTGGTAATGCAGGAAGACCGCCTCCTATGGGAAGAATACGTCGTCAGTGACGAGGCGGATACTGATTGGATCGAACGTTCCATCAACTACCAAAATGAGGTAGGTGTTGATCGATTCATCCTAAGCTACGGCGACAGCTTTCGGGGAGACGTAAATGTCAATAGCAGCCATGTCATCAAGACATCGGTCTCGAATATCAATGGGAATAAGCCTCTCGAAGCTGGAATCAGCACATCGTACTTGCCGATGTGGGAAACTTCGCCATTCCTCAGCTTCGATCATGTTAATATCGATTTGCTTCAAGCAGGGGATGCCCGAGGCTATTATGGTAACCTGAGCATTTCTGAAGGGGGTATCGTATTCGGAGGAATGGATGTACAGGCTGCTGGAGGTATAAAATCACCACACTTGGCGACTTCAACGTATTCTCAACTTCTGAGTGCATATGCGGAAAAAGAAACAGAGTACTTAGGTGACCCCATGACGAACGTTTTCATTCCGATTTTCGATTCCTTTGCAGATGATCGAACGCCCGTTGCAGTACTGATTGGGTTATTCCATTGGGCACACCTGTTCGAAGGCGTTCTTCCAGATACAACGAAAGGCATCGATGTTGTTTTGCGAAATACCTGCTTCGAACCCTTCACCTTTCGAATTATGGGACAGCATGCCATTCCACTGGGCCCAGGTGTAAGTGTTGAACCGATCATTGCCAACTTTCCCTATAGTCGAGCCCTCAACTTTCTATCCCTGCTCGTCGTTTTCTAGGATTTGCATGAATCGGCCTTCGACTCGTGGGAAGTGACGACACCGATCCTCGAGAAGGGTAGAACAGCAGATGGAACCAAATCAGGGCTTGAGTTCGTTGAGCGCGACTGCTACTACACGGCATCGGTAGATCCGAGTCAATCATTTGCCGAAACTTTTGTCACCTCCATCCCGTGGATTTTGGTAGCTGCAGTTGCTGGCGTGTTGGTGTTTGCCATCATAATGTTTTTCGTCTATGATCGTCTCGTTGTAAGTTGATCGTCAGGACGCCGATTCCTACTAACACTGTGAAAACCTCTCAAACATCATCACTTGATTGTCCACCAACATTCCTAGGAGCGGCGACAGACATTAGTGCTCAGAAAAGCTGTGCAATCTACAGCAATTGTATCGTCTCTTTTTCCAAAGACGGTCCGAGACCACCTCATGCGCGATGCCATCAACGAGAATGGACCGGAATCCCATACTGTCTCAGCCTTTCGTGACAAAATGCGCAACAAAAAGGGCAACAAGGGCAGTCCAAGTACTCTGGGGGGCACGAACAACCCTGGAAGCATTGACGATGACGGACAGGTGATTGCCGACTTGTTCCCAAACTGCACCGTGCTATTCGCAGACATTGCAGGATTCACAGCATGGAGTTCAGCGCGAGAGCCATCGGAAGTGTTCGTGCTGCTTCAAACATTGTACGGGGCATTTGACAAAGTAGCACTTCGTCGTAAGTTGGCCGCATGTAGCACTTCGTCGTAAGGTGGCCGCATTTGCTAACACCCTGTTCGCTTTTGGCCCCTTCTCACTACCAATTGTTGTTTCCTAGGCCGCGTCTTCAAAGTGGAAACGATCGGAGATTCTTGTAAGTAGAGGAAGGCGGTATTGGCATGCAAAGAAGATTCTCATTAGCTCAACTTGCCTTTCTTTCCTGCCATGACAATCCGCAGATGTTGCCGTGACAGGTCTACCCGAGCCCCAAGTAGATCATGCGGTTATCATGTCAAAGTTTGCTCGAGATTGCATGCATCAAATGCATCAAGTCATGCAGGCCTTGGAAATTCGTTTAGGGCCAGACACGACAGATTTGGTGAGCTCGACTTTGCTTTATTTGCTTTCGACCCGCTTCGTTTATTTATTCATGTGCTGATTGTTCGTTATGATGCATTCTATAGTCTATGCGGTTCGGTTTGAACAGCGGTCAAGTAACAGGAGGCGTCTTGCGCGGCGATCGTGCCAGGTTTCAATTGTTTGGGGATACCGTGAATACGGCAGCTCGTATGGAAAGCTCTGGTCAGCGGGGCCGTATTCACCTGTCCTCTAGCACGGCTTCACTGCTCAAATTAGCCGGCAACGAGCGTTGGATCACACCACGAGAAGATCTTGTGACCGTCAAAGGGAAAGGCACGCTGAAAACGTGGTGGTTGGAAACCGGAGAAGGCGGCCCGACAACCCTTACGGCAACGGAAGTCCAACTTCATCAGTCAGACAATTCCAATTGCACCACCGATACTGTCCCAGCACCCGTGTCGTCTTTGCGCATCCTTCCGGAGAGCATGGGTCCATCCGCCGTTGGAATGGAGAAAAAGCAAGTTCGTTTGATTGGTTGGATGTCTGAGGTTCTTTGCGACTATGTAAAACAAATTGTAAGTTGGGATATCGACGGACGCCACGTTGATCGTAAGCATACTCACAATGTTATCATCGCCCCTTGAATATATCATGCACATATCGTTCAGGTTGCCAAGAACAAAGCAGAAGGACGGGGGGGCACCACCAAAGCAGCAGTCGTCTATGGGCCAGCCAAAGATGCCATTTGTCTGGATGAGCTTGTGGAAACCTTTGCTTTCCCGACCGGATCGACGACGTCAGCGACCATGGGCCAATATCGCAACGTGGTTTTACCTCCCAAGGTGACGGACCAAGTTCGTCGCTATTGTTGCGGTCATTGCGTCCCGTTACAACTCGAGCAACCCCTTTCATAACTTTGATCATGCATGCCATGTGACAATGTCGGTCCACAAATTGATGAAACGAGTGGTCAGTGATGGTGGTGCGGAGGACTCGGACGGTTTGGGGCATCCCTATGGCCACAACAACAAGGCCACCACCACGTATGGGATTCTCACATCCGATCCCCTGACCTTGTTTGCTATTGTGTTTTCCGCATCATGATGTGGATCACCAAGGCGTCAGCAATATGCAGCTGGCGACTGAGGATTTGGGTCTCGCCCAACGATACCGCCACAAATGCATTGCGGAGCAAAATTCCCTGGATATTGCCTGGGAATTACTCATGTCGGATACCTTTGCTGCCTTGCGCGACGCCATTTTCCCTACCCAGTCGGATTTGCTTCGCTTCCGCCAAGTCTTGGTGAATATTGTACTGGCCACGGATATTTTTGACAAGGAGTTGAGTTCCATGCGTACAGAACGTTGGAACAATGTCTTTGCCAGCACCAAACAGGAAAATGACGATCACAATCATACACGAGCGACCATTGTGCTAGAGCACATTATGCAGGCGTCGGATGTGTCGCATACTATGCAGCACTGGCATGTATACGTGAGATGGAATCATCGCTTGTTTGAAGAAATGCATTTGGCGTATCGTCAGGGTCGAATGGGGAAGGATCCCGCCGAGTTTTGGTATCAAGGCGAATTAGGATTCTTTGACAACTACGTTATTCCACTCGCCAAGAAGTTGCAAGAATGTCGTGTGTTTGGCGTCTCGAGCGACGAGTATTTGAACTACGCCGTAAGTAACTTGTGGCCATTGTTGTTGCTGGTTACATCCTTGTAGAAAAGAAAATCTCACTCGGATGTCCTTTCCTCGTGGGCTCTTCATCTTTAGCTATCCAATCGCACCGAATGGCAATTGAAGGGCGAGGCCATGATTGCCGAGATGAAGCAATCCATTGTTGTTGGAGAAACGTAGTTGAGTTTGACTCTGAAAGTAAATTTTGATTTGTGCATTTGTAGAAGTCTTATGTGCATTGAAAAGAAACCCCCGCATCGCCTCAACAGCCGCGAGTCCTTTATGCTCCTGACAGGCAAAGCGACGAAACAACCCGACAATGCCACATTTCTTCCTACCAAGCGTTGAGAGGCTTGTATCAATGGCGCAATTTCCTGAGAAGAATAGTGAATGTCTTCTGTACTTGAGCACGTAATGACCGGCAACTCCAGATCTGCTGGTGCCCTGTCTCCCCGGATCATCGTACATTATCACCATCAGATCCAAACGAAACGCCCACCTCACTCGCAGAGGCACTATCAGCAGCTCTTCGTTCTTGAACAACAACCCTCGGAAAGGTTGTCAAAGCGTCTGTAAGAGCAGCCATAGTTGCGCCCGGTCGTCGCTGACGCGGCCCCTTGGCCGCCATGGCATCAATCGGGGGTCAGGTGCAAAAGAGCTCTGGGGCTGCTACTGTCTACCGGTAGTAGAATCAGCAAAGCACCAGTGGTACTGAAGGATCTATGGCATCCACTTCTGTTGCTTTTCGATGTTCGTCTATCTCATCATCTATGCGGCGGTGGGTGGCAGCTCAAGAGCTCATAACCTGCAAAGATGTCGAACTAGTCGACACAGTTGATAGAGACGCATAGCAACGATGTTGGGCACTTACGCTATCTACAGCTTTATTATAGCTACCTAAAATATCTGGAAACGTCGGTAGATGTAATTCGCTTTCGTTGCTAGTAGGTTGGTGAAAGAATGGCTGCAATCCGACCTACCGTTGGCGAGATATCGATAAATTAGTGATGCATAGAGAGGGGCATCAAGTAGTAAGCAAATGCAGCTATAGCTTCTCTGGAAAAAGAAATTTTTCTTCTAGTCAACAAAAATTCGGTCCCCCCCCGGTGGAGTTGAAGACGGTTATGGAGTCAGATTTTTGATTTGGGCTGTTTTTGGCTTCTACTTTAAGCTGGTAGTAGTTCTAGTTTCAAATATGAGGCTACCTTAGCATTTTACTATGGCTGCAGAGCGTAGGATGAGTTAAGCACGTAACTCTTCCAGTCTGCGTTCACAAACTACAAGCAAGAAATCGCTTTGGTCCTTCTCGAACAACGTCTGGGGCTCCTCCGTCGCAAGACCGGTAACCCGAATGTGACAAATAATAACCAATCAATCATATCATCCTTTGTCGCAGGATGACCCACAAATCCGACGAAATCAGCGTCCTCAAAAAAACGACCATGACACCCTTTTGAAAGCAAACCTGTGGCAGCCCATATTGCTTTCAGGCCTTGATTCATAGCTACGTGCGTTATTCGAACCCCCCCTGAACAGACTTGAGTGAGTGGCATTGTCCAAATCCATCTACAGCAGATGCACCCGCTTCGTGAAAATTACGAATTGTCGATTTCAGGACTCGACAAATCGAGCCCCAAAATAGCCCAAAAATCAACCCTTTTTTGGCTTTTCTCAACTCACAAGCCGCTTAGCTAAAATGACCGGGTGGTTTCATAAACTTTGACTTACGGTCGTATTGGGGTTTTAATTGCAGGCGTCTTAGTCGCCGATAAGTCTTCGCACACCTACGGTCAAATTCGAGCGTTTTGGGGTTAATCGGGCCATGAACCGAATCCGTCTTTTGGCAGTTTCGTTGGCTACAGCAATCTTCGTGCCTTACCGAGCATGGATTCATTATCCTGGCGATTTATGAAAAATTACTGGGGTAAAGAGAGTCGAGAATACGAAATGCGAAAATATCCCGTATTTCCTCGTGTTATTGGAAGTTTTGCCTCGAAACGGGGCTTGGACAAGCGGGGGTTCGTCCTGGAGGATGAACTAGAACATTCATCTTCCATGTTGGTGGCATTCGACATAGCACTCAAATAACTCATAATGTAGAAGAGCTCTGTAGCTGCTAACTTTTAGTAGTAGTAAGGCAATATTAAGAGCGATAGCGTACGATTAAAGGCATTCTACTTCTCGACCGCCATGGTTGTTGTCGAAGCCGTCAAGCAAATGGTAAATAGTGTTAGAAAGCTGCATAGGTACCCAGACCACCTATTAGCATACAGATACTACTATTAAGCGCGCGGAGCTTTTATTGGGGCGGCAAGAAAAGATTCATTCGACACAATGAGCCTTGCCATTGCAGGGAGTAATGCCTGGGTGCCTGAATGTGTTATCGCTTTTCCTGCCACATTGCTGCTGTGTCCGCTTTGCTAGGCGGCATTTCGAATGATCGGGCAGTGCAAGTCACATTGAATGCTTTGAGAAGCATCGATAGCGATGGGTCCCACCAGTTTCAATCTCTGCTGAGATTTGTTATGGAAGACGTTGCTGCTTCATCAGCAACAACGTTTGGCCCGCCTGGGCGTCCTCACTGAATGTCCCCGTCTTGAACAGGATCCGGAGGCTTCGGCTCACGGTCAGGTGCAATCTTTTCTAGATTCACTAGACTCTCTTTTCAAGGATGAAGATCGTTACCGAGGTTTGTTTCGACGGCTGTGAATACGAGCCTTTTGTTATTACAGGTCAATGCCTGGTTGCTTTTCAAATGGAAAGATCCAGTTCGAGAGATTAAGCCGCGAAACCATGGTGTCGTCACGATTTGTTGCTTCGGACAATCTACAGTATTGTTGATCAAACGATCCAAGAACCAGAATCAGACCAAGACTTTCAGGCGAGGACCGAGACGGCAGCTTGAAACGAATGACCAAAGAAAAATGGACCGAAAGGCAACGTGCCAAGAAGGAAGATCTCTCAAGGAAAACAGGGTTCATAGTATTACATCTTTTCCAAGTTACACCGAGGAAGCAATATGCAAATCGGAAACGGGCTGGTCGAGGAATTTCCGCCATTGTATTCTTCCCAGGCGCTCCAGAACTGCTTGCAAAGCAGTGGGTTATTCTGAAATACTTACGCACCAATTTTGCATAGCATGCCGATATTGTCACAGGAATCGGACTTGGATCGGGGTGGCAGCCTGAAGGCACCCACCGGATTGTAAACTAGATCCAGTCGGATCGTCTTGCAATCGCAGCCTTACAAGCCTATGGACAAGGTCAGGTGCCCAAAGAATTCTTCGTGCGGGCGGTAGCACCCTTTTTCCAGTTATTGTCGACGCTGTGTAATGCTTTCGAGCTGGTCGAAATGACCGTAGCAACATTGCCAGAGGGTTTGGTGCGCCATGCTCTACTTTCGTGTCGTTTGTCCTTATCAAGCCCAGGGCTGCCCACTAGTGACTACCAGAAGAGTCGCGTCGTCTTGCTAACTGCCATTGGGCGGCTGGCGCTGTATGTAAACTCCAGGTCCTCTCTCGAGCAGTTGCGTCTCTCACTCGAGGAATCGTCCCAAATGGGGGTTGTGGATGGACCACGAGTGCTTTCTCGACTCATCGTTGGAGAGAATCAACTCCAGGATACGGTAGAGCCTGTCCTTACTACTATTATAGCCCATCTCTTAGATGGCGCCCCGCAGGAGTGGGCATTGCACTTGGCACGAGAAATCATGAAATCGCAGGATTCGCAAAAGGTCTTTTTGCATTGCGTCAAAAGTAGTTTGCTGGCTGCTGCGGCCGCGTTGGCGTCTTCGCTGTCGATTCCGACAATGACAAGCTCGGCTACTATCTTCTTTTTTGAAACTGCGCAGACAATTTTGCAGTCGCTGTCGAACTTTCTAAAGTTTGTTCATACAGTCATTGAACTCCATGAGACTGCTCTTGTTCGCGATAATGGAGTACGAGTGAGAGACTCTATAATTGACGCACTGGGGCATGCTATCATATACGACGCAACGGCCCCTGTGTCGCTTCCATTGGCTATTAAGTTGCAAGGGGCAATGGAAGACCGATCTATCTTGCAGCAGGTTGCAATTGGCGCTAATTATGATGCTGACGAGGCGCAAAAGTATGGAGCATGGAAAGCACCATATCTGGCCGAGAATGAACGAAATTCCAGTGCAGACTTGGGTAAACAATTCTTGTTGGAGTCGATTGCAAAACTCACCAGCGATGATATTGATCTGGACGGGATCATGGCCAGAAATTGGACGGTAGTTCCCGATGCCAAGGTGCCTTTTGATACCGCCTTTTCCGCAGTTCGAGTGTTGTCTCAAAGGGCATCCCATGTTGAAGACATTATTTCTACCCAGCTCGACACTCCTCAGATCGTTCTCGGTCAGCTCGACGCTCATACCAAGGCATTCGTGGAATCAAAAAGTCCCACAAGATGCATTCGAGCATTGCAACGTTGCCCATGCCATGCCGCCGAGACTGCACTATTTCGTTGATTTGGAGTGCCGCCGGCATTTCAACCTTTGAGTTGCTACTACCATACCTTTCCGGACCTACCGAAAGCCCCGAGCTCTATGAATCCATTCCATCTTCGACACTGTTGGATTTAATGCACGCTTGCCTTGGACATATCTGGTCCATCAGCCAGAAAGAGATGATGGCGGACTCATTGTTGTTCCGGGCTGTTTATTGCTCCTCGAGATTTGCACAGTTGCTGTTTGATTGCATTGATCGCGCCCTAGAAGTGAACAAGAAGCACGGCGATCCTGATGAGGTTGGAAGGGCGCAATTGCTTGATGGTGTCTTAAGTCTCTGTGTACTTGCGTCGTGCGTGTGGGATCCAACGTTACGGTTGCCGATTCTGTGTTGCACCCTCAAGGCAAGTCCATCATCTCCAAGTTGGTGTCAGCTGCATCTGAAGTCAAATCCCTTCCTCTATCTTCGGGGGGGGAACCCTGTTTGACACTGAAGCCGAGATCACAGGTCTGCGCCTCGCCACTGGATGTCTCGCTGTCCTTGCTGTCTTGTGGCAAATTGGCAGGTCCCTCTCGCCGGCCCAGACGGATTCCAAGGGATCCAAGTTGATCGGTGCTCTGGACGATCATGGGAGTTTGATCACTGAACTATTGTCTCGTCGTATGCCCTTTCGAGTGATGTCGAGGCTAGAGTGGGGGATTTTGCTACCGCCGACTATGCGAGAAGTCTGTTGATAACTTACATGGGCTTGGCTCTTCAGCTACTGAGCACCGAGGCAGCCCATGGCGCAAACAAGCAAAGCCCTCGAAATGCTGCACTCCAGAATTTTCTTCTCAAAGACTTCGTGCGATCGAGTCGATTTATCGGGTTTGAAGGCTATGAAAGGGTAGTATGAAAGGGTAGCCGCAATCTCGGAGGGCTTTCAGGAACTTGGGGTTTTCAAAGGCCCCTCAGCCAATAAAGATTCTCCAGTGTTTTCCTGCAACCTCCTCAACGCTCTTGGCGCCATACTTCTTTTCAGGTGGGAATTCGTTTGGCGTCTCCGCAGCGGCCTATTGGCTCTCACAATCGAGCCATGTAGACGAACACACGGTGAATGAGCTTGTCACGAAATTGTCGGTTTCGCATCAGGTTCTCACTGCGGAGTTATTCGTAATGGAAGCATGGAAACCATTCGCAGAATGGGCGTTCTCTATCATGGCCACCTGCCCGATGGCGTATCGAGCACTGAACGTGTATTCGAGTTTGTACAAGATACGATACAAGCCTTCTGTCTGCAACTTGGGACCATGAACGTGGTTCAAGTCGAGAAAGGCGATTTCTAGGCGGCTGAATGTCGTGAAATGGTCAACACCTTAGCCGATATCCTGCTTTACTTTTTGAATATGGGTGAACAGTATACGGATCCACGCAGGCTCTCCTTCGACGAACTCGTCACCATATTGGGGAAGGCCGCCGATGGTGCCGTCTTGGTGCTAGCAGTCTTTTTTCCTACCGGCGTCGATTCGGAACCAGCTTCAGAACAATTGGCCCTTTCAAAGACTATCTTGGCGAGCGCAATTGTTGTTCTAAACACTATCGACGCAAACGGAACGACACCAGATGGAGACCAAATCTCTCGGGTTTACGAATCGTGTAAGTTTCTGTGCAGGGTAAACAGCAAAACTCTGCAGAGGGCTTGTAATCTTTTGCAGCGCAATCCGCCGCTGGCCCTTCAACAAGATCTGCATGAGTCGTTTGAATGCTGTATTTCTTTGTTAACATCATTGCTCACGAGACACCATGGCTCGCGCTTTTTGATAATCTTTATTTCAAGGCTGTCACTGAAATCATGTTGGAGTACAAATGTTGCAGAATACTTTCTGGAACAAGCAATTTGCTGTTCCGTCGAAGCGGCGAAGTGTATATCGAAGGATGGATCATCACGCACCCCGGTGCTCGGGAGCATCTCCTGCTTCTCCAAAGAGTCCTCGATCTTTTGTTCTCGATCGCGGAGGCGGGCAGCACGGACTTGGTGGGAATGCTTCCCTGCCCCAAGCTGGCGCAGCTTCTTCTTCGCTACCCCCTGCTTTCTTTGCCTCACGGCGACAATAACAATGGCATGCCTCGGGGCTACCTTGTGTCGAAACAGAATAATGGAGGCTACGCCCCAGGCACGTTCCAAGTGGGTGAAGATGACCCGCTACATATTGTGTGGACTACTTTGGAATCTTATTCAATAGCCTTTTCACCATCACCAATATGCAATTAAAGCGATTCGCAGACTTTTTGCACCGTCGAGGGAAACTCGAAGAGTACATGAGTTTGTTAGTACGAAATTTCAACCAAAATACGGTCGAAACTTTTGGATACCGTGAGCGTTGGATGGGATGGGCAGGTGAGTTTGCAGCATCTGCCTCGGATTGTGGCAAGAGGCTTCAACTCGACTTGTCGAGACTCCTTAGAGAAAGCATGCCAGCTCTATGGGGGCTTGGGCAAGAATCGTTTTACTACAATCTCCAACCATTTTGTCTCGATCGGGGGTGATGTGTTCTTGAGATATCGGCATCGATCAACGATGGCGTCGTCTCCTTATTCGACGTTTCAACAAGAGTTAAAGCACCTCTTGCAATCAACGTCTGCAGGAAATCTTGTCGATACCAGACGACCCACCGCCCATATTGTCCATTGCGGAACAAGCCGGCTATTTATCGATTCATATCTTGTGCATCCCGCCAAGGGGCATTCCCTCCTGGATCGCAATAGCATTACAGAAGCCAAAGAGCGCAAACTACACTCAAGACATTCCTATGTGACGCAAAGTGGAGACCCCAAAGATACTCTTGAACGTCGTTTACAAGCTCAAGGCTATCAATGGTGGACACTCAATCAAGCCGAGGGGGCTAGGCTAGCTTTGTGCAAGGTTCTAGAAGGTATCGTCGATGCCATGCCCATGGAAGTTCACGGGGCTGTCTTTCGACGACCCATTTTCTTGTATGGCTACTACACAAAGTCGAGGCGGGATGTTTCTCAAACACCCTTTGTGGTCATGGGCGAAAGAATACTAATGGCGAGCAAAATACGACAAAGAAAGAAGCCACCACGTTGGGGGTCACATCTGTCGACGAACAAATTTGTGGTCCTATTATTCAACGATTGGGCGTTTCTACACAAACCAATTTGCCAACAGGCAATCAAATATACGGCATGTGCAAATTTCATGCGTCAGGCAGAGAAGATATGTTTGTCCGAATGTTACTAAGGCCGAACACCAAGGGCAGGCCCTTTTGCATTCAACTCGTAGATGAAGATGCTTGAGGCTGCTGGAATCGACACATGAGCTGGAACAGATTGTGGAATGGAACAAATCAACAGTGGATATGGCGAGTCCAGCTCTAAATGGTATGGGAACAATCCCATGGACGTCGGGATTGCGCCCGATCTCCAGTTAGTCGAAGCGTCAGCCTTTTTCACATTGCAAGCCGACACCAAATCCAAAGTCAAACACTACGGGTGTCATTGCTGGTCGGAACCAAAGCTTGCCCAAGACGGGACCTTTGACTTGGCAAATCTCCAAATTCAACAACGGGCACCCATTCGAGTATTACATCGACGTGCCAATTTGACTCGAGAACGATTCGTATTAGCTCTAAGAGGAACGCGAGTGGATGAACATCACTTGCGCTTGGAATTGAGTACCCAAGCGGGTACCTATGTCAAGGAGTTTGTGCATGGGGACCTAAGGCGGACCACGCCTAATATGACTACCTTGTTGGATACCAAGACGACCTTGTCACTTTTGGATTGCGAGGGAACTGAATTGGGAGGCGAGAGTGCTGGACGACCATCATCTCCCGAGCTATAATGACAAGTGTTTAGAAACAGGGAAACTCCGACTTTCTCCTATCCCCCCAGAGTGCGTTAGGTAGGGCGTCGCAAGTCTAGCGGCGGCGAGCAAGATACGGCTCAAAGCTAGTACACTACTAGAACCAATGATTCAGTGCGGCCAAGGAGCATTCGAGGGTAGGCGATGCAAATCGTACTAGTTCATTGATCAATCTATTGCAGTAGCTTATGCTCACTTCTGTTTGCTAACTAGCTAGTGTGTATGCACTCTGCGCTGCTTTCACATTGTAGACAACCTTGCGTAGTAGCTGTTTGAGAGATTCCCTATCTGGTCAAAGAAGTCATAAGAGTCATTGATCGATCATCGGTTGGGCATAGTAGAAGAATTACACGCCGTGCTTTCATGACCGGCCGCCGCGGAAACGCACACACACCATGAAGGATCCTTCGCCATCCAAACCCACAGTATCGTACAGTAGCTACCGGTAGACTAGCAGCGGGCCTCCAGCAAGCCACCCTTCAGTTGCAGGATGACCGATGCAAGCAAAACGATTATTCGATGACAATGGCGATGGGTAATGCAACAACAATCAGCATGTAGACTCAATAATCGAAGCTAACGAGGACTTGGAGGCAATTTGGCGAACTGGGTGATGATGTATGTGGATTACTTTCAGCGACCGTGGAAGCTTCATCGTGGGAAACATCACGAAACTGCTTGCAAACCACCGCAGAAACCGCTCGGATCTCGGCATTCCTTCCAACAAATCCGTCACTTTTTCACTCAGTCGAGGTCACTTTTTCGCGAAATGAGCACTCTGCGTCGCTCCTTTCTTCATCATCGTCGATGAAGATGACAGTCCTCCTTCAGCAGCGCCACCGGCTGCTGTTTGTCTCGCAGGAAAGTCGGCAGTCCATCAAGTGTGGAAATGACGTCCTCGGGTCCTCACGGGTAGGACCCGAAAAGCTACGATGGATAGCACGCCTGGATGTTGTTGTGAAACAATGTCCTGGGGTTCCCACGGCTGGAATCCTAAAAGCTTCCGTCGGCAGCACGCCGGGATCGATCCTCGCTCGTGTTCTGTCTTTGTGCTTCTCTCTTTCTTTTCAACAGATCTGTGGATTGCTCTGGTGGCGGCAGTTCAGGTCGTGTCGATCGTTCCTGGGGTCCCCGTGGGTGGGACCCTAAAAGCTATCGTATCATCCTCCCACGATTTCGTGGCATGGGGCGGTAGCACGCCGGGAAAGATCGGTTGATTGTCGACAGAGTTGCTTTGATTCGAGGTGAGTTCTTTGCTGTCGTGCTGGTGTTCTTTCGTTCTCACAAGATTTTCCTCTTTCTATTTTAGCTGTTGCAAGTATTACCGACCACGGCTCCAAAAGCGTTCTCGTTCATCTCCCTTGTGTGAAAGGTACATCCCCGCCTGGTTACAAAAATATATGTTAAATTGTGAGGTAACAACCGAAAGAAGAGGAGTGGGAAGGGGGGCAACCGGCATGGCTTGGGGCACTGGGGGCAAAGCCAGTGATACACCATTGACCCCGGAACCCCCCGTCCCACGTTGGATGCAGCAAGTTGGCGGATGAGTGGATGCTGTGGCATGTTCCAGTCCCGAACATGGTAACGCAGACATCCATGACCCCAATGATTGGACTCCATCAGAAAAATTGGCCTCCAAGGGAATGGAAGAGGATTGCTGAGGAATGTCGTCGGATGAGGTTTTGCTTGTGACGGTCTAGAATGGAATGGGGAGAAGATTGGCGAGAACGAAGACGTTGGCGCGATGGCAAAGGCTTCACCTTGCAATCAAAGCTACTTTGTTGGCCGGATCTGTTGTTGGAAAGTTGAGTCCTCTCTTTGTTTTACAGGTTGGTTGTGGTGGTTGTGGTTGTGTATGTATTCGGTGTCTTTATGGTAAGTCCGTGTGTGTCTAGTGCGCATTGTATGGCGACAGTGCCGTTTGATCATATTTCTCTCCCGCAGTGCTACTTATACCCTGTTCTTTCCCCCTTTTGCAGGTCGGTTATGGTGTGGGTGGATGTGTTTGTACATGCATTCGGTGTCTTTGTGGTAAGTCTGGCTCAGTATAGTTGGCATTGTCTGGCGACAGTGTCGTTTGATCATATTTCTTTCCCGCAGTGCTACTCACCTTGTTCTTTTCTCCTGTTGCAGGCGTCTGATTTTGTTCTAGGACAAAACCAACATTTTCCAGAGCAACGATCCTGATCCCTGATCTCGACCCCGATTCCAATTCTCCCCGCACACAAACAGCCTGATCAACGCAACCGGTTTGTGGTTCCGGTTTTAAAACGTCCTCCACTCGCGTACGTGTCTCGTCGCGGAGAGTTTAAGTGTAACCTGTGCTGGTGCGTGGAGGATTGGAATCGGCTGTTCGCCGTCGAGTGAAGTGGATTGTTGTCTCTACTAGGCGGATCTCCCTCCCGTATGTCGGTAGAGGGAGCTCTCCTCCGGGCGGAGTAGCTGTGGCCCACCCCCTCCGAAATCGAACTGCTTTGACGTAGCGGTGGGGCTTAGTAACTTTTTGTGTGAGAATACAAAAACGAAGCCAAAAGTTCGATGAATTTTAGCCAACTCCTGGCGATCTCTAGGCGGATCTCGCCTCCCGTATGTGGGTAGAGGGAACTCTCCTCCGGGCAGAGCAGCTGTGGCCTTCCCCATCCATATCGAACTGCTTTGACGTAGCGTTGGGGCTCGGTAACTTTGTGCGAGAACACAAAATACGAAGCTAAAAGTTCGGTAAGTTTAGATAATTGTAGAATTTATTCAAAACGGTGCGATCGAGGTGTAGCTAGAAATCGATCTGCTGATCTATGTAGCTACTGATAGTAGAATAGAAGCTAGTGCGGGAGATGGATCCGAATCTTCGTCGTCGCCCTCACTACATTCGCCATCCGACTCTCGATTGCTGAACAAGACTTCATCGCTTTCGTCGTCCTCATCCATTTCATCGTCGATGTCCAAATGTCCCTCTTCAATTTCGACTTCCTCCATGTGAGGATCGTCAGGTGCGACCACGAAATCTTGGTGCACAATTCCTCTTGAGGGGCGTAGAGCTCGCCAGCGTCAACAAAAGCTTTCTCCCACCTCTGCGTCAATGATTTCTCGTCCCTGGGAAGCTTGAGCCCAACAGCATCTTCAAGCACGTGGTCGTCGACAAACGAATCGTTTCGCTCCTTGCCGTTGCCCCATGCCTGCACGTCTGAGGATCGTGAATCAGCGATTGCCTTGCTTGGGAGTGAGGAGGTTGCCGACAAACCCAGGGGACCACCACGTAGTGCATAAGCGAGCTCTGCGATCAGCCGTCCTTTGCACTCGCCTGGGCGGTCAACTAGGGCGAAAAGGAGCCTCGCAGTTGCTTGCGAATTTTTGTCTGGCGATAGGCTGCATGTTTCTTTGCCTTCACTTCCTCTTCCTACCGCCTCGTGAGTTGGTGGCCGCTTCTGGAAGTTGCTCGATCTTGGATAAGCAAATAGTGCAGCAGAAGGACGAAAACCCTCGATGACGAGAGGCCTTGTGTTTGATTGGACGAAACTTGTGGATTGAAGTAGCACAAGCTGGAACAATAGCTAGCACCAAATCTGATAGAATGCCAAGCGTGTCTGCTGCCCCCCCAAAAAGGAAATTCAAACCCAAAGTCTGCCCGATGCGAATCGTCGTCGCTGCTTCCGGTCACGACAAGTCGGGCGTTTTGATGAGATAGCTGATGAGCTCCTGCTGCCCTGTGTAATGATGGGTGCAGCCACCCTTATATCATCTTCAATTTTATCCTTGTGGTGACGTGGATTCCTCTCCAATTGCTTCGATGGGCGTGGAGTCGTTTGAAGGTGGACGTTTCTTCGCTTTTCCTACCTCAGATACGATTTCATTCCCTTGGCCCTTTCCTCTGTCGATAGAATTTTCACGTGCCCATTGGATAAACCATCCGAACCAGCACTTTCAAATACAACAGTTACCGCCACGGCCTTCAAGAAGCACGACGGCTCAACCAGAGCCCCAGTCCAACAACACAAACCCGAGCGCTCCCCGTCCAGCATGACAAACCCAACAGATTCCCCGTGGAGTCATCGATACATGGCTGCAGCCGTCACTTTAAGCTTGGTGGCATGGACCAGGGTAAGGTGGAACAAGCCCATCAAGTAGCCGATGTGATTAGAAAGCGCAATTTCGAAGGCCGTATCCTTGCTAGCCGCTCGCCAAACGCTAGAGTGCTTGGCGGTGCCACCACCTTTGTGTTGCTTTTGGTATTCCAGCCATGATACTTGTGGAAAGTGATTTGAGATACCTGCGATTCATTGTCGTTCTCTTCTTCAGCAACCTTGGCACGCCACAAGTAGGACAACGTCGTTTGCCCCGATACATAGGATTGTATCAATTACGCAATTTCCGGAGAAGAATGGTCATCGTCGTCGTCGTCGTCGTCGTCTTTTCTCTTCTCCTTCGCCTGTTTTGCAATTCTTTGGAATCTACCATAGTGCCGGAATGGCGACGGGTATGGTAGCACATGCTAAATGAAATAAAATGATCCTGATTTCATTGATTGGCTGGCGGCAAGCAAATTGCGCACCTCCGCGCAGATGCTTCGTGTTTTGCATTTTCGGCGGGAAGTTTGTTATTGGTGGCAGCATGTATGGTGTACCATATGGGTTCTCTTTTTGTCCCGGTGGCTGTCAGAACAAGTGTTTGACAACCCCACCCAAGCCGAAAGACCGACCTCTTGCCGTCGTCACCCACCATCGCCACCGTCCAAATGCAAGAAGGTCGTTACACATCATCGGCACGGCTAGCCCCATTTTTTGCATTTGCTCTCTCTTCTCTCCCTCTTCTCCATATCCTTCACTACCCCCACTCGCCTTCTGTCTGCAAACAACATAAAGCAAGCTCTTAACATGGTCTCTTCTTCTTCGTCGTCTTCCTCTGATGCCCCAGGGTCCCCTCCACTGGCGGCATCGGCATCTGCATCAGCTTCTTCTGCCAAGCCTCACACTCCCGTCCCCCTGGCCACCATGCACGCCGCTTCGGAACACTCAGGCCAGACTTGCCGCAATCTATTGAAAAAGTGTGAAATGTTTCAAAAAATGTCGGATGATCGTTTGGATATTCTCGCGAAACACATGGAATACAAGGTGTTACCGAAGAATACCGTCCTCCTGAGACAAGGAGAATTCTCGGATCGGTTCTATCTTTTGGAGAGTGGAGACATTCGACGAAAAAAGATGGACCCCAACACAGGCAAGGTGCACAATATCGAATATGCCATCAAAGCTAATAGTATCAACTCGATGAAAGTCATGGCGGGAGATCCTGTGGTAAGTTTAAGAAGGTGGGGTGACGGAGAATTAAAGTTCTCTAAGCTCACATTGTTCTAACCCACAATCCTTGTCTACATCTGCATCTCCATCTTTTTCTACTCGTAGTATGCCACGACAAAATGCACATCCGAGACGTGCAAAGTCTTTGAAATGAAACGGGACATCTTTTTGGGCGTCTTGAAGCAACATCCCGACATGGCCTTGTCGATTGGCGAAGCCTTGTGTGAAGAAATCCGGCGTGGATCTCGCAAATATGCGACGCCCATGTTGGAACTGCAACAACAAGAAGTCAATATACCTGCGGTATCAATTGCTGCCGGTATTGAATCTTATTATAGAAGTGCCTTGAATTCCATGCTCAATGCCCGATTGACGGGCGTCAAGGGAGAACTCTTTCCCAATATGCATGTGCAAGTGCCGACACGCATTGCGTATATTTGTGGATTCAAAGTTTTACGAGCACGTTTGGACGAACATGTCGATGCCGACAAGTACGCGCAGCCACAATTAGTACGAATCGGGACGGCTCTATCACCAGGAATCCTCATGACACCCATTTCGTCGATATTGGAAGCTTCAAATGCCGGTCATATGAATCCGGAAAGCATGACGACACGATGGATGAGAGGTGTGGTGCCGCGATGTGGACGAGAAATCGTCTTTGGATTTGGGCTCAATCAAATGTCAGATTATTTTGAAGAACGAGCACAAGTATGGACGGGTGGGGATGGAATGATGGCCAATGCCATTGGATCCTTGGTGGCGGGTGTGGTCTCGGGTTATCTCAGCCATGTACCACACAATCTTTCAACTTTTAAATTGTTGGAACCTCATGTGGGGTATGCTCAATTATATCAAAAATTTGTCGACAAGTCTGTCCCAACCGTGGTGGATAATGCCGTCAAACATTGGCCGCCCTTGTCCAGGACTTTGGCACGCAGTGTCTTGGCAACTTTCTTTCCCAGAGGAGTCATGATTCGAACGACACAAATTGTGGGGTCGTTTGTGATTTTGAATGGAACCATCAACTATTTACAATTACGAGAACATTACAAGATTCAACGGGCTGTGGAAGGAGTATTGTAAGACAACAAGCAAAGAAAAAAGAAACACAACGCAAACAAAAAAGAACAAGAAATTCAAAATGTAGACTACTACGTATCATGATTAAATCTAATACTATCACGTCTCTTACAACAGCAACAAGGAATACAAGCGTTGATTCGTCTACTAGCTGCTAGAGGATTGATCAATGTAATCTAGCGCCATGACCAAAACGAATTGTTCCGTCCGGCAAAGATCGAGCTTCAATAGATAGGCTAGTCGTCGCCACTTTGGTGGTGGGTGATTCCGATGCTATCACCTTCTAGCGCTGGATCATAAGCGTCAAGCAGTATCTATAATAAAAATTATGTTGAACACGCCACAGCGGCATCTTGTTCCTAATCCACAATACATGCATCGAATGATCCATAAAATCAAAGTCCCCCTTCGCCCCGCCAGCCGCACGTTTCAATATGCACGTTCCAACTTAAGCAACATCGAAACTCGTGCCGGCGGACCAATGCTGCTGCCTAGCTTTGTATCGAGTGTCCACCCCCATGGATTCCTCATCCTGTGGACCAGCGACGGACCCAGGACGATCTCTAATGCGGGAATTATACAAATCCCGGTTTCGTTCTCTCCTGTATTCCTCGTAGGGTACGTCGGCACCCTCCCTAGAATAGAATGGACGAGGCTCGTCACCACGATAACGATCCTCTTCAAACTCTCGACGTTCTTCATCATCTTCACGTCTATAAGAATGCAAGCCATTTCGAACCATGTAGGGGCCTTCACGGATATATTCCTCCTCAAATTCATCGCGAGGAAGAGGAGGAGGCATGTCTCTCATTTCATCCCTTGGACGGGGAGGAGGCAAGTCCTCGGGAAGAGGCTCGTCGCCCCGAGCAAATTCCCGACGACGATAAGGTTCTCTTCGGCCACCACGAGCATAGTCATAGTCATCCCGGCGACGATAGCCATCTTCATCGTCGTAGTATCCTGAACCCCGACGACCACGGCGTTCGGGGTAGTTATAGTCGTCCCATTCTCCACCTCTCATCGGCATGCTTCCAATACCACGCAGATCTTGTGGGGCTGCGCGTGGTCTTCTACGCATTCGGCGTTCTTCAAGATCAATCCATTCTTTTTCTCGAACCGACATTCGATCCACGCCCGGTGGAAGAGTGTCTTCGAGTAATTCAAATTCACGACGCCCACGACGTTCTCCTCGAGGGGCGACTCTGTCACCTTCCACGGGCAGGCCAGATTCGTCGTCGGTAAGAAAATGTGGCAATTCCTCTCGACCTTGACTGTTGGAAAAACGAACTTCGTCACGATCATAACTATCTATGCGCCTTCTGGATCTGCTGGGATTGCTCCACGTGTCGACCCCGTCAACGGGCCTGAAACGGCTTTCCGGTTCCTTTGAATAACGATAACGATCCCACTCTTCAGATTGCATCGGCATTCGACCCACCCCGATCAAATCCTGCGTGTTAGGTCGAAAAGGGGTACCTCCACGGGAAACACTGTCGCGCGGACCATATTCTCCGTCAAACTCGTCAAACGGCCGTTCGCGGTAGCTCCTGCGATCGCGATCGGTCCTAACAAAGTTTGGGTTGGAGGTGCTGACACGCATATGCTCTCCCCGTTCAGTGGGAGGCCTTGGTCCTCTTCTAGGACGAATAACGGTATGGCCTTCTACGGGACGACCGCCGACGCGGAACGTATCACCCACTCGTTCGGTCGGAGAGTAGGGATAATCGTCCATGAAGCCACCTCTTGGCTCTGGAAATAGCGTTGTGTTGACATTTGTAGTAGTGACATTTGTGTTAGGTCCTGGTGTTGATAATGGTCTCGGTCGTCTTGATCCTTTCCTTGGCACCAGCACCTTGTGACCTGGAATCGACTCACCTGCTACCCTGAAGGCGTCGTCCTTGTAATAAGCACGGTCGCTGACAAAACTATCGGTCTCGTAGTCCGACAGAAACAACTTCGTGCTCCTGCCCACTCTGTTCTTGGTGTGAGTCGATAGCGACGACAAGGGCGTTTGAAAACTGGATACCAGCGAAGATTTCTGCGCCAAGAAAGCCATCACGACGACGGCCGTAAGGCAAGAGGACGAAAACATCTTGGAGACTTGAGAACGAAGACTTGCGTGAACTGGGTGGAATGACTCCTTTGCTTCAAAGAACAATTTCCGACGACGAAGTAACAAACACTCTGCGAGATCTTCCAAACTTAGATACGCTGTTGTAACAACGACAAGAAGTGGGCTGTCAATTGATACCCTCTGGTCGGTCGATCGGTGGCGAAGAAATCAACGGATGATGGTTTTGGAAGGAAGGAACAAGTACATCATCGTATCCTCATTCACCAATCAAAGCAACAAGGAGGATGTGGCATGAAAGAATTGGCCTACGTGGTCAAAAGTTGAAAGTCGTCACTCCGACTTCGTGCTGAAATCGACTTAGTCGATTACATAAAGGGAAAAAAGGACGTAAGCTTATCCTCACGGGATGACGTCATTGGGGAATGGGGAGATTCGGAAAGCATGCTCCAGATTCCGGAAATATCAAAAGGTTGCTTCCAAAAATGATTCTACTGCCCACTCTTGGCCCGATGACAACTTTCTCGTTCAAATGAACCATCTCAGTAGCTGTTTCTGGGAGCCAAAGTTTCTCCAATATGGCGTTGTTGCACATCAGTAACATGATCTTCAGGGTATTTGGATATTCGGTAGGAAGCACACCATTGACTGGAATTGACCACGAGCAGTACCCCGTCCGACATGGGCACTTCTCGGCAGTCTCGACCCAAAATGTGGCGTCCTTCAATCCCCCAGCGGTGTGGAGTATCTTCTAGATTCTAACCGCGGCAACAATTCCTCTCAAGATTGTGATGCAGAACTCATTCTGTGAGAGGAAAATTACGGGGCCATCCACCGCTCAATTCGTTCAAAGGTTTGGATCCTTACCGACATTCGACCCCTACTGATAACAAAAGAAACAGCAGGAATGCTCGTCGAGTTTATCTGGGAACCTCTGAGCCTATAGAAAGTTGGTTTGTTCCGGTGTACTAACTTTGCTATCTACAATTCGACGAGAAGATTGCGGTACTTTCACTTTGACAATCGTCCACCTGCTGATCCGCTCAGGTCTGATCAAGGAACATATTTGAATCAAAATTCAAACGCATCCGTTGGTCTAACTGGCTTTGTAGCTGGCAGCGTCTTATCTGTTGTTACTTCAACGATCTGGATCATTAAGATTATGCAACAAAAGGAGCGAAACAAGCGTTTTGAAAGGGGCTCCTCAGTTGTCTCGGGCCAATCCTGCAACCGGGTTTGGAGTTCACTTTTCCATCGAAACTCTGAATCGAGCGGGCTAATCTTGCCCCCACGAATATTCGAAGCGGCGTTTTCAGCGGCATGATTCCTCTTCGGGCGATACTTCTGTTAAAGTCAGACGGAAGTGAAAGACACAGAGATGATGAGCAATCTAATTTATGAGTAGATTGCGAGTGTTTTGAATGTGGCGGGAAATCCCGTTTGAGTTTGGCACGCTCGGCTGACAACGGATCTTTGTGACTGGCCGGTGCTTGCTGGAAAGGATGCCGACATGCCTGACGTGGCATGTGGAATCAACACACCCTCGCAGTGAGCATTGGCAGTCGTCGACGATGCTGGAGGAGTGCAAAGATAAGCCGATGGATGACCGCTGTTGGGGTCATTTGCAAGATATTGCGGACGCATTTTCTGGTGGTGTGCGGCCGAATGGTGCTTGGTGAAGTAGTCAGCAAGATTCGTTGTTCCGGGGGCCCATTTGACAATAAACTGTTGTTGGGTGATGCGGTCACGGATCCAGTGGTATCGCATGTCGATGGCACGGGAACGTTGTTGTTTGATGGTGTCGTTGGCAATACCGGCAGCTGTGGAATTGTCGGTGGTAACTGGGGTGGCGGTCTGTGGGTGTCCCATTTCGTGGAGAGTTGTGCGCAGAATTGTGCCCTCTTTCATGTTGACGAAGAGGCCCCCCGTTTCGGCTTCGGCGGCGGAAGATGCAACGTGGCGGAGGATGCCCGTGGGGTTCAATATTGCCCCATTATTGATTGGCTGTTTGGGCGGCTGATTGTCCAAGTAAAAGTGACCGCCCACTCTGCTGCGTCCCTGGCCTGCATTTAAATAGCCGGCGTCGCTGTGGATTGCGAGGATCATGTCGCTGGCGTAGTATTTTAAGATGGCGTCCGGGTGGGTGGCACAGTAGTCCAAGAGGCGGTGGATATCAGTGTTGGTTGTCTCGGTGGCTCGGCTTTGGTCGGAGGCAAGTTCGCTGAGTGCGACGAGCGTGGTGTTGTCCACGGCCCGGCCGTAGTATAGCAGGGTGCCGACAATTTTTTGGATGCGGAGTCTGCCTTCGGGGCTTAATTTTGGTGCCGTATCAATTGGGTCCGTGAGTTGGACTTTGACGCCGAACTGGGGGGCATTGAAGCGGTGGGGGGAATGTTGTGGTCGGCTGGGCATCGGATGGTTGTACTTAGCCAGTGTGGCAGCAATGTAGCCTGGCATGCTGAGTTCCACGGTACGTTTGTCGTAGTCCCATTTTAGGGAAATCCCGCAGAAAAGTGCAGCATCCCAATCGGTGCTCACGCCTTCGTAGTATTTTTTCAGAATGCTGAGCAGGTGATCCGCGTGCTCTTTGCCCACGTATTTGATTGCAAAGTCGTCAACAACCAACACGAAGCTGATCGGTCGGTATGAATGGAGCCAAAGGCCAGGAGTATGGCGGGCAGTGTAGTACCCGTATTTTGCGAGGCGTCGTTGGAGCAAATCATTGGCAAGTTTTCCGGACTGAGGCAAGCCATACATGCCTTTTTCAATACGGACATAAATGAATCCGTTGTGCACGAGAGGTAAGAGTTTGTATTCCTCGATGATTTCTTGGGGGACCAAATCGATTGCAATTCTCATGAATTCTGGCCTGTCCAGTGGTGTATTCAGATAGAAATTTTTTACATCCGCGCAGACACATTTGGCATTGGGAGTCGATAATACGCTGTTGAAGTGGAGCTTGGCTGTGGTAATGTCGGCAGTAGGAGCGCTCGTGTCGCCAGGATAGTCGATAAGGTTGCCCCCGACTGTTAGCCGTGTGCGCTCAGGTTCTGATTTCTGGGGTCGCAAGGTGCAGACAAACCGGGCGTAGGTCACGGTGCGGTCCTTGGGGACGTCTTGTCTGGCAATGAATTTGATAGTGTCAGTGCCAGCGACGCGCCCTCCTACGCCTTGGGCGAGTCTGCCGAATTCGTTGGCAGCGGATTTACTCCAGACGGTTTTTGTGGCTGGATTGGTGATGAGTTCGCGATATTCCATGCTTTTGCCGGTGATAGGGTCGATGACTGAGTTGGCAAAATAATAATCAACCGGGTGCGTGGGCGGTGGGGCGAGGAACAGATCCGATAGTGGCGCATCGGGGATTGCTTGGGACGGGATGATGGCGGCTTTGTGAGCAGCTTCGATCAAATTCGGGGTCACCCTCGGAGCGTGGGGCGTCGTGTGGGGGCTGTCTTCGACTACATGCGGGGTCACCCTCGGAGCAGCTGGTGTCATGGATGGATCGGTGGCAAGGCCAAAGATTTTGGCTAGTTGTTGGATTCCTCGCATTGTTTCCTCACCATAGAGGAATGGAGTCGCCGGATGAGGGTTTTCGATGGCATGGATGAGATCTCGAGCGGCGTGTTGCGCGGCATCGGCGGAAGACAGGGCGGGCATTTTGATGGCGGTGGGGAAAAATTCGACTGTATCATTGATGCGGCTGGCCTGTGTTTTGGGGATATACACGCGATAACAACGATAGTGGTTCATTGCGGGTCCAACGTACCATCCGAGATCGCCGTGGGTGCCCCATGATGGTCGCTTGTCGGATTTGTTATGGGCAACGACACGGATTCCTGGGGGAGCCATTGGAGTGCGGTTAAAGTCGTAATTTCCATGGAGCTGGGCGTGGGCAGAGAGGCGTGGATTGATTCGTGATTGACGCAACAAATTGAGGCTGATTGTGGCCTGGTCAATAAGTTCATCCCACAGGTACAGTGGAAAGTTTGGATCAGTCGTGCAAAGACCCGCGGTAAAGTGGTTTTTGAAAGTGCGGATGGCACGTTCGGCAGCATTGCGGCGATGGATGCCTGGGGGTGCGAGTTGGAAATCCACATTTTCTTGGGCCATAAAGTTTGTGAGGATGGTGCTGGCCTCGTTGTCCAAGCGTTGTAAGCGGGGGCGTAGGCCTCGAGTTACCAGGAGACCATGCAGCTTTTTGTAGGCGCGGAGGATTTCTTTGGCCGTGCGATCGGAAATTGGTTCGGCTAAAATCGCGTTGCTATCATAGTCATAAAGGACCATGATGTATTTTTTGCCTGTGTGCGATTGGACAGGGAAGCGGCCCGTTTGATCGGTGTGGATAGCGCCTGTGGGGACTGAGGAGACTTTTTCGATGGCGGCGTAGATGTAATCGGTCCGGGTGCCATCTGTGATAGCCGGTGTGGGAGTGAAGTCGTCGTCGTCCAAGGTGGTACTACTAGTAGGTTGGTGCGCAACTTTGGTGCTCTGGATGTTTTTGCGTTGTTGGTCCAGATGGCCTAAGGCTGTTGCGATGGATTTAGGCAAGTGCCGCTTGACATTATCGGAGGTCAGCGCCGGCCAAGTAGTAAAGTGGTTGTTGTTGATCGCCTTGAGTAATGTAGAAACCGAGGGAGAAAACAAACTTGCGTGTAGGAATTGCATGATCTCGCTTGTAGTGCTGGTAGGAAGCACTAAGTTGGCAACTGGGGTAGGCATAGTTGGCAGGGGAAGCCGGTAGAGGCCATTGTTGTCACGGTAGCCCTGATACAGGTGCTCGCCGTCGTCGCTGGCAATAAGGCAATGTTTTGCATCAAAGGTGATGGTACAGCCAGAATCTGCGATGACGCCGACTGAAAGGAGGTCGTGTGTGTCCATGCTGGGGAACAAATGTGCATTGCGAGCCGTTGCAGGTAGTTTTGGAAGATTAATTGTTCCGGTGTGGCTCGAGTGCATGGTTTCACCAGTGGCAGTGTGGACAGAGAGACTGGGGTTGGTACGAGGGTGAACGGGCTTGATGTCAATGCAGCACTTTGTAATTTTTCGGGCGAAGTGTTTGGAGGCGCCCGAGTCAAGAGCTGGATCGTTAGGATCGGGAGTTGAAGTATCTATGGGTTGCAGACTAGAATACATAATAAGGTCAGCACTAGGATTAGTGGTGAATGTTGTATTTTTTGTCGACCCGAAGAGTCATTTCTTGAGGCGCCATTTTCCATGTTGGCAGCCGCCCTTGTTGTCTTCCAGGGTGGCTTCTTTGATGTGACCAGTGGTAGTGCGAGTGCATTGAGAGCCATTGTGGCCACCATAGCCGTGGGTCCAACAGTATTGGGCAACAAAGGGTGCTCGTGGTGCTCGGGCAGCGGGACCAGTGGTGGTCCGTTTGGCCTCCTCGAGGGCTTTGCGTAGGCGTGCAATTTCTTCGTCTTTCTGGGCCAACTGTGTTGTGAGGTTGGTTGTGTTGTCAACTAGGGCTGCGAATGCTTGGCGGTCGGAGGCTGTGGCTGTGGCTAGATTGGCCAAGGCTTCTACTGTTGCGTTTTCCTGGTCGGCAATGGCCACATTCAGGAAACCCGCGCGGCCTGTAGTGGTTTGTTGGAGGCGGAGGGAGCGTTGGGCGTCCAAGAAGTGGAGCTTGAAGTTATCCCATGTTTGTTCAGCGGTGGGTCTGGCAAGCCACCTTTTGCAATCATCAAAGTACAGACCGGTTGCCCAAACGGAACTGTAGGCAGAGGTCAGGATGTGGCTGTCGCTGATTGGGGCATTGCCGTCGGCTGCAAATTCTACGCAGGTTTCGACACTGTCAATTAGCGTCTCGAAGGGGCTGTTGCCGTCCCAAGGCTGATCCAAGAGCTTGCGGTTCTCGGCAAGGGCCTGCGGGGTGATTTGGCCATAACTGGTGAACAGGAACTCAAGGAGATCGCGGAGCTTGACATTTTGGTACCCAAGATTGCGGTCGATTTTGGCGCGAAGGTATAGGGGCTCGATAGCGCCCACAAGTTGCTTTTTCAGAGCGGCATGGACGTTGAGATACGTGTACCAGTTTCGGAGGAGCACTTTGTGGCTGCGTTCCAGGGCGGCTATCTGTTCGTCAGTGGCGTTGCGCGGGATAGTGGGTGTGTCACCGGGATTGGTGGGAGCAGTGAACCCATTGTTGGCACCGGCGAGTGCTGTGTAGACGGTGTCGGAGAGGACGAGGCCAAGATAGCCATGTTGGCCGCCACCCGCGGTGGTGGGCACGGATGCGGCATTCATCTTGAGGGATTCGCGGAGCCCTTGCAAGGTGGCGTACGTCGGCTGGCCGACGATTTTCTCGACGGTACATGGAAAGGATTTGTCCATGTCGTCGATGGATAGGACGGTAGTCGTCATCGTAGGAGCTGCGACAAGGAGTGCTGTTGGTGGAGTAACAGCAATGTCGGCAGGTCTGAAGAATTAGATTGCTCTGTTAAAGTCAGACGGAAGTGAAAGACACAGAGATGATGAGCAATCTAATTTATGAGTAGATTGCGAGTGTTTTGAATGTGGCGGGAAATCCCGTTTGAGTTTGGCACGCTCGGCTGACAACGGATCTTTGTGACTGGCCGGTGCTTGCTGGAAAGGATGCCGACATGCCTGACGTGGCATGTGGAATCAACAACTTCACCCTGTGCATCCTTGAGCGGTCAAATCAAATCATTCGCGCGGCCGAAGCTGTTCTCAACTGTGGGGCTTGTTTCTACCCGATTCTCTTCGTAGCCGAATTTCCGCCACCATGACTGTGCTCAACCCATTTCAGGAAGATAAATTACCAAGATTATGGATGGAACATTGCTTGCCGGGCCTGTGGTGGCTCCAATTCTTCTTGTTTACCAAAGACATCTTTCGAAAGGTTCAAGATGATGCTCGTTTGACACAGAGACGGAGAGCCTGGCCAACCTTTCGTGACGCAACCTGATCGTCTACTATGGCCCAATGATCATCCATGCGCTGGAGAAATCTCCGTCCCTCTTCCTGGAACGTCTTCACCATGGACATGGCGAATACGGTCTTATCCAACCTATCTTCCAGCCGACTGTACTGTGCTGCTTGTTCTTGGACTTTCCAATCCATATGGACATTACCTGGAAACCCGTGATACTGCGGACTTCGTCCCACAAGAATGTCCTTTGAGGACGGATATGGAATCCGCCCCTGTGCAACCATTTCTTCCATCGCCTGATGCAATCTAGCCTCCTTCCGCCTCTGCTCCTCAAGATATTGATCCATGATTCGTTCTTGTTCCTCAAGATTTTGGCTCAAATGAATGGGATCAATCTGAATTCCAAAAGACAACAAACTATATCGGGCCTCCAAGATGGAACCTTCATTGTTACCATGAAAATGTTAGACGACAGGGCGACGACTCTCGAAATGTACTAGAATCCCACAACATACCGTAGTGAAATCTCGTGCGAAGCACAAGATTCTTGCTAAGAATCCTTTCCCAAAAGGAGACAGCGGCTCGAAAGTGGGCATTGTTGTAGCAAATGTGCTGACCACGGAGCCGCACTGGAATATTTTCTTGGAAATGGGCACCATTTCGAAGGGACTCGACTAGGCACCCGAGGTTTTCACTGTTCATGGTGGCTCCATTCACGACGCGAACAATTCCCCGTGCATGATTTTCCGGTTCATCAAGATATCTGGACATCATAGTGTACCAATACATTCGGTGCTGCGGCAAACGGAGATGACGCCGGCTGTTAGTTAATGGCGTTTCCAGCTACAAGTCCTGTATACCCTCCGCAGATGAACTCACATGATTGATCCAAGTGTGATATCGTATTTTATCACACTGCCCAAGAAAGATCAGTCTTCCAGACCGATCTTTCGTTTCAAGGAAACGAAAGCACCCGCCCCGCAAGGAATAAATGTCACCTTCATCTAGATCGTGCAGAGTGATCCGCTTCGCTAATCGTTCTTCGCCCCAAAGTGCCATTTTATCCGTAAAATGCACACATATACGCTTTGCGGCAAGTCGGACGTCGTACTCTTCCGTCCTGAGGAATAGCAGAAAGAAGGCCGTGTCATGCTTTAATCCTGGGTTCAGGAACATGGCTCGATCATAATCCTTTCGCTTTTGCTGCGGCATTTTGGCGACTGCCTCCTGCATCTCCTGAATTTTTTCCGTAACAAATTCAGTAGTCTCAACCTTGGCATCGGTCTGGTCAACGCCATGCAGCTCTTCGTACACCCTCTCCCGCTCTAGAAAAGACAATTTATTCATTTCTGCTGCCAGGACCGTATCACTTGTGAACGCTGCCCCGTCAATCTGCTGCTTCGGACGTTTGCTTCGGGAACACCCACCACACCCTGAAAAGGCTCCTTCGCCGTCATCCGCCATATTACTGGAGGCTAAACTCAAAGCCATGGTTCTTGCTGTTGTTCATTGACATCAATTCGCAAAGTGCAAGTTCTTTTGCAATAGGTATGGGTGGAGTCTCGCCCCGGTATGCTTTTGATCGGTTCCCGCCGCTTCCGGCAATAACCGGTAACGCCAAAAGTACCGCTGCGGTAGAACTTGGTGGGCGGGAACAGACAGTCACAGTATGTCCAAGTCAAGTTCAACAGCTCCCGCCGCCGCTGGCGTCATCACCACAAGCATGCACTATTGACACTGATGGATGGCGTGTTACCATGGCATGGATCGTGTTCGCTGGTGTTCGTTGCATTGAATTTGGCTCTTATCTACCTTATTGTTCGACATCCGGTAATAAATACACACACCTTAGGATGTATTTAAGAAAAGCAGTTCTATTTCAAGTCAAAGGGGTGCGATCGGAACCGATGCGTTACTTTTGTTCATGGGGCGCGAACATCAGTGAGTCGAAAGTCAGTCTTGCCTGCAATGCTACAGAACCGCAAGTGCGGCTACTAGTAGCTAGTCGAGAGAGGATACCGGTGTATGTTACTACTGTGTTCGCTCCCAACCATTGGACACAGATATGGATCTTTCTTCTTCTTGGACGAACATTTAAATTGCCGCAATGGCTACCACTAGAGAATTGGCTGCAAGATTGCATTTCCGGTGCCATGTCATTGTGGCGGATAGCACACGAGGGGAGAAAAGTATCGCTTAGTTCTATTAATGACCTAGAAAGCTGTGTTCTCTGGGACCTTTACAAGCGGCAGGCTGCCGTGTCGACGAGGAGGTGTCGCAGTTGCGCCTCCAAGCCCCAACATGCGACTGGAAGCCGCTCTTCCGATCGCGAGCATTCGGTTCGATGTTTCCTTCGGCATGCTGAGATTAAGCGTAACATCGATTTTGCATTTAATGCGTCCGGAAAATTTACCATCACGAGTCAGCCGCTGGTCTATGGTGATCGTTTTTTGCGTTTCGCCCTTTTCCATCTTTATGAGTTCCCTTACATTCAAAACCATGGACCCCAGAAACTCATGTGTACCGACAAGATCAAAATCAACTGCGGCGATGAAGATCATGGCATCATGACCAATCTTCGTATGAGACGCACTCAAATCTATACGTTCTCCTTTCCAGTATGGATTTAAAGTCCTGGGAATATAACTAGTGCGCGGCCAGTTTTTCCCCGTCCAGAGTTCTCGCAATTTGCCCAAGAAAGAATGATGAGTCCTAGAGAGATCCACCGAGTCCCAGAGAAAGATCAAGTACGGGTCGCTCTTGCCGTCCGCGTCGCCAGCAGGAAGATTCGAGCATCGCATCTTTCGGAACGTTATGCCTAGAGTGCCTTTCAAGTCAAAGTATCCCATGGCATCATTTGGCTTGATGGAAAAAGCGCCTCGAACCGGTTTGTGGTCGGACGTGGTGAAATCAACGCAAGGTTCGTAACACAATGGCTTGAGGTTCTTCGAAAGGGCTATCGACGACTTGAACAAAATGCGGTCCGTATAGCTGGGAGTTCTCTGTTCCTTGTAGACATAGCCCGGGCGCCGTTCAACTTTAAAGGTAGGTGGGAAATGGCACGGCAAAGTTTCAAAGTCGACGAGAAGATCGCCCTCGGCCAATCCTTCTTGCAACTCGTCGAAAAGATACAAACTTTCAAAGTCTTTGGCACTGATAAGCTCCCTGGCACGATTGACGTTGTCTTCGTGTTTGCTTTCAGCACCAAATCTAGTTCGGAAATTTAGATCCCCAAAGACGAACATATGGTGGGCCGTTGTGGCGTCGTCGAATTTCTTGCTAAGACTAAATGTCTTGGCTTCGCGCAGGATGGATTCCATGCTGTTACAACGCGCCTTGTAGTAAGACATTCCTTCATGGGCCGCCAAGTGGGCCGAAAGGAAGGAAATGCGCGTGCTTCGGTAATAAAGTGTGGCGACAATCCCGCCCTTGTTCGCGAGCATGTTGCCAATCCCCGTATTCGCTCCATTGACCCGAATGTCCACAATGTCCTTCAATATAGTGCGCTTGGCCCAAAGGTGAAGCCGCATTTGACCACGTTGCTCATCGGCGACTTGGCAGTAACCCTCGCCGAGCGTTTCTTGTACTAACTCACGTAGAATCACAGTGTTCTTTTCTTCAAGCGCATTCAGCACTTCTTCGTCTGTCAGTGCTTCTCCCATGTTGGCTTTGGCACGTAGAGATTTTCGTGGGGCACTATCAGCCCACGTTGCCTCTTGCATTCCGATAGCGATGACATCGAAGGTTCCAATAATATTGGACCGTCCCTCCAGCGGACTCACTCGGTCACAAGATCCGCCCGGAGGAACCCATGCCTCAAGCGATTCCACAGTTGGCTCGTGGTTTCCTAGGTTGGCCGTGCATACCAAAATTTTGAGATCTTCTTCGTCGTTGCTTCTGAAGCTCAAGGCCATGTCATCGTCCATCGAATTCTTGTTGGCACTCGACACTTTACTGTCAGCCGTGAAGCGACCAGGTTTGTAGTGACCAGGAGACCTCCAAGCTTGCCAGATCTTGGGAAAGACGTAGATCGCCATCGCAGAGAGTGAGTCCAACGAATAGTTGATACTGAAAAGAGCCGACGTTGCGCTAGAAGGTAGCGTGTCGTAGACATAAAAGAAGGAGCTCACCCCCCGTAAACACACAAAGAGGAAATGCGAGTAGACCATCAGGGCAAGGCTCTTGGACTCATTCAGTTGTTCCATCACGTGTCGTGACTGATATGCCAGAACGGCAGCCAGAATCAGCAAAATCAACTGCCAGGCAAATGCAGCCAAGCGCCACCCTGCTGAATACGAGGCACACTTGAGATCAATTCTGATAGTCACAGAGCCATTCTCCTCGATCACTTCTTTCGTTTTCGAGGACTCTGGAGGGTCGGACATTGTCCAACCGATCATGCATGCCGAAACACCTACTACCACTACGAGCACCTTCATCAACATGACGTTTCGCCGAATGTTAACTCGCTTCATCTTCTTTGAAGACTGGATAAGTGCATTGATTGCCGCCGTCTTGGTAAGCACCGCACTCAATTCAATGGTGTAACCTTGAACAATGAGCCAAGCGGATGCTACGCAAATGGCATCGGATGGAACGAGAGCGTAGAGAATCGCACCCACAGAAATAATCAAAAAGCCGCAAAGAATCAGCATCATGAACAATGGTTGTGCAAAGACCATGGTCTTAGTTTCTCGGTACTTGTAACAGAGAATCAGTGCCAGCAGGGTGATGCCCCCAACCAACCCGCCGAGTACCTGAGCCAGCCACATGAACCAAGCGTCGTAGTCACTTCGAACGGTCACTTGCCGAGGGTAACCTGCTGGCACAACTTCCTGAAGCTGTTCTAGATTTTCCACCACCCAGTTACAAAGAGCCTCGCGAGGATCGTTCAAACGTTGCGATGCCTGTAGAATGACCCCCATGTCCAGATTCGTAACCTTGAGACTCATCAACGACTCGTAGCCTGGTGATTGCTCGGCCTCTGGTTGTGCATAGTTTCGGTCTCCCACAGACTTGGCAATGACATGCCACAGAGGCTGAATACTATCCATACAAGCGCCTTCAGGCTCTCCCAGGCGTGTCATTGGATCATCACTGCATCGTTCGGCAGTTGTCGGTCGATGCTTCTCGCATTCATAACTCGTAGCTGGTAATGCCACCATTTGAAGTTCAAAGTCGGTTCCAAAAAACGTCACCGGCAATGGATCCGGCTCGTACCAATACATAATAACTGGAGACTTTGTGGCATTGGCAGCTTCCCAAATTTCGCGCAATCTCGCCCCAGGATATCCGCCATTGGGTTGAAGTGGACCGTCCATTTCGAGGCCTACAATCCCATTGTGGGCAAGCTGCCCCTCCACGTTGGTCGCCCAATCACAGGGAGGACCAATCATTGCGCCCGTGCAAGTCGTCGGATTCAGCGAACAGTTATTCTTGTCGCTGGCATAAAAATATCCCTGATATAGATCCGGAACAAAGTATCGAGCGCCTTCGTCTGCCGATTCCGGAGCACGTTGAGCCGTCTCGTCGGGCTCGAGACACCTCGAAAAGGATATAGTATCGCAGTAGTCTAACCACGTCATGGGTCGTTTGAAGGTTTCCGCTAGAAATTGTCTCTGGTCTTCTCCTCTCCATCCAAACCAAATCGCCAAGTCGGGATAAAGTTCTGCGGTAGCGACAGGAATATAGAGACCCGATCGCCCGAGCAATCCATTGGGCGTTTTCGATTCCACAATGTCTTGTTCTAAAAGCGTTGAAAATTCTTCACTTCCACTCGACCAAACTTCTGGAAGAAAATGCACACACGGCAACATCGTATCTTTACAATCCAACAGCTCGTGTCCCCGTTTGAGAGCCTCCCAGGGATATTGTTCTCCGGAAAAGTGCATTGGTTCATTGAGGGGATTATAAAAGCTCGCTAGCGGAGTATCCCCTGATGTCAAACCGACAGTGGCAGGAACCTCACTGAATTCCATAAGCAGAATTTGATTGATCCACGCCATGAAATTGCTACTCTCCCAGTCCCCATTGTGTATCCGAATTTCTGGGTACATGCCGAATTCTGGAATCCGACAATCTTCGCTGCCCTCTGGATCGTCTGAATTGCAGATTCGTTTCTTCGCCCAGTTCTTGTCGCCCAGCTTGGCCACTAGACACCCCTGTTTGTAAGGATTCGAACACCGTTGCGTTTCTGGCAGGCATTCGGTGGTAGTGACGTTGTACCGTCGGACACAATCTTCATTCGTAGAGCATTGAAAAGCACCGTCCTGTCCGTCGACTTGATGGAGCAGTAGCAACATCAGGGGCAGCGCGAGGCCTAGCATGGGAAATGCGAGGAAACGCCGCCGGTCCATTCGACTTTCCGCCGACAACGCCAAAGGTCTTCTCCTCCTCCGTAACCGAGATATCGATTGCAATTGTGGCATGACGGCCATGTTAGATGTGCAGTCGCTACAAGACTACTACTCCTGCTACGATACGATAGAGAATGATGCTTAGCAAAAGGGGCTTTCCACAGCTCTCATGACACAAACAGCACAAAGCCAAAGTACCGGTGGCGAGGAAGCTCTCCGACTTCCTTCCGAGAGGCCGCACGGCGCTCTCGTAGCTCGGCCTGCGTTTGTTTTTGCCGCCAAAGAGTGTGTGTGACCCGCCGGCACGGAAGAATGACTCTTTTCATTTATGGGACTCGTGCGAAAAAAATAGCGGCGGCAAATGTCTTGCCCCCGCGATGGATTCGATTGATGTGGTCGGCTTTGGGTGGAGTCATTCATTCATTCATTCATTTCATTCAAATCAGCAGATATGCTTTCAATATATCGTTGAAGCTATCGTATCGTACCAATCCAGGATATCTCTACCCTTCGTAGTAAAGAAACGAAATTGCAAGAGGTGCGACTGCCAAGTATGAACTTCGAGAGCCACTGCTGGAGCTACTACCGGTAGTCGTTCGCTTGGCATGGCTCCTCGAAGACACAAAAATCATCGCACTATTTTTTAACGTTTCGCAAGTCCTTCAACCACAACCACGCAAAAGTCTCGTGGCCTCTCCTCCGCACAATCATCAACACCCCATGCAAAGCAAACACCACTTCTTGCTCCTAATCCACGAACATCATGTGGTGTTGAATCATGTCATCAAGCGTTGCAGTACTGGAATCATCATCTGCTTCTTCTTCCTCGTCCGGATCCAAGGACATCATGTGGTATTGAATCATGTCCGAGTTGTCTACATTTTCGGCGTCCTTCTCCGCAGATTCATCCGAGTCGCCAGCGGAAGAAGACATCACCGCTGTACCTTCTTCCAATGAGGTCAACATAGCCGTCACTGACTCTTTGGAGATGGAACTCGTGGGGGCTGACTTCGATGAGGGCGATCTTTCGACCGAGCCTTCTTCGGATGAGAGGGAACCGCCCTTGAGACTTGATTTTCCTCCACTTGTTCCCGGTGGCCGGTTCGTCGAGCTATCCGAAGTTCCCAAAGACTCCTCTTCCTCTTCAAATGCGACAGAAAGAGTACCGGTGCTTCCCTGTCCCCGACGTTCAGAAGGAAAGCCGCCGTTAGTCACAGTGGACATATCGAGGGTGAGTCTGGCCGTGTCTCCAGATACAGACAGTCTGCTAGACCCTTCTCCCAGTTTCATGTCCAAGCCTTTTGACGAATGGGCCTTGATGTCTTGCAGTGTCAATTGGTGTCTTTGAACGCAGATCTTCCACACCACAAGCATGACAATCCAATACAATGCATACACCGCAATTGCAGAGCTCAGATAAACAACCTCACGGGCCTTGTTGTAGTCGTTGACGACGCAAGTGTATATGAGCCCCCCAACCACGACAGAGAACCAGACAGATACTGGAATGAGTGCATTGTATGTAGTCATGATGTTCTTTCGACCGGATGTACCCCAAGACTTCTTGCGCATCGTAAGGATAGCGAACGGCTTGGCGGGAAGCAGCGATGTGACATAAAGACAAGAGTACAGACTGAGGAACAGCATGAGGCTGTTCCGTCGCACCAAAGAGGCCAAGAACCCTTTGAAGAGCCCGACCAACTGGATGACGATGAGAATGGACAACAGGGCCCACAGGCTTCCTGACCATGTCAGAATCACAATTGTGTACATGATAAAGAAGGGGAAAGTGCCTGCAAAGACAGAGTCAATCGTCATCCAGAGGTTGTGTTTGTGCCACCACATACTGTTGAACAGCCATTCGCGGTAATAACTTTTGGTCCAACGGATTTGCTGCGATAACCAACGAAGGTAGCTGGACGGAGTTTCGGTGACACAAAATGACCGGGGAGTGTACCGGGTGGCGTACCCAAGTTGCAGGATCCTATTCGTCAAATGACGGTCGTCGCCAAAGGTGCAAACGTCGCCCAAGAACTTTTGGTCGGACCACAAGTCAACAATTTGGCTGACAAGTGACATGCGATAGAGCCCGATAGGCCCAGAAATACATGAGACTACACCAAAGTAGCTCTGACTCGCGCGCTCGACGTTGAAGGCCACCCAGTACCGAAGACTGCTGAGAAAGGAGACAAAAGAGTCTCCGTCGTTCCAAATCTGAACGTCTCCTCCAACAGCGCCAGTATGTGGCTGTGATTCAAGTACCCAGGCCAATTCGGCAGTTGCCATTGGGTCCAATTGGGTGTCAGAATCGCAGACCTGGACAAAATCGACCTTGTCTTTCAGAGCCTTGAATGCGGTGTACATGACTTCACGCTTTCCTCCCCACTTCTGCATGATGAGAATGAACTGATTTCTCTCGACGCATTCCGTCAACGAAGCTACTCCGTTTTCGCTATCGCTGAGACCCTGGGGAAGCTCGTGGAAATTATAGTCCCAGCGGAAAAAGGCACCCTCCTTGCCAAATTCATTCATGACATCGTGGAATATTTCGGCCATATAGAGAGAATCAGGACCGTTTCCATCGATGCAGCAAAGGACTTTGATATTATGCTGCGGGTACTTGAGCCTCATCACGCCCCTGAGGCACTCCCGGAAGTAATCAGGGTCTTCTTGGTGGGCAGAAATCTGGATGGCGATTGTGTGCTGGCTGGTCTCATGAAAGTCCTCTGGCGGTACACTCTTCCTTGATTGGCGATGCGACAAGTACGCAAAGATGTACTGAAGTGTCGTATACGAAACGAGGAGAGCTCCGTACGGTCCGAAGGCAAATCTTGCGTCGGGATCCTGGAGAAGCGTGAGGTCATACCCGTAGGCAATGGCCAAGGCGACCACGGCGCCAGTACCAACGACCATTGTGATCACCAAGCGAATCAAAGAATATGACTTCATGAACCAGGATTCTCCCGCTAGAAAGCTGGCTTCAGGTGGCTGGGTATCCTTGAGTTCTTTGTCGCTCTTATAGACCCTTGGGCCAGCTGTGGGCCCAGTTCCGTATCCTCCGTATGAGTATTGCTCGCTTACATACAGAGCTGCGTTGATGGACCAATCGGAACTGTCTTTGGACAGGTCGTCTTTGAAAACTTCGCCGTCACTCTTTTGGCCAATCTCCGCTGCCAAGTCCTTCATGTTGACGACCGACGAAAAGGCACTGGAGTACTCACTAGCCCCGTTCGTAATGTCGTCGTGTGGGCTTTTCTTCGTTGGTGAGATTTCTGTAACATTTTCCATTTTTAAGATCTGTAACAAAAACTGACAACAAGCAAGAGGGTATCGGACTTAGTTTTGGCGGATTTCGCGACGACCACTGGTGTTCGAGTTATCCGTACCGGTAATCACCGACTGGGAAACTTTCTGATAAATCTGATAAATCAGTCCAACCTCGAAATTATGACATCGTTTCACTGCTTTTCTTTCATCAATCTCCAACCAACGGGCCCTATCACACAGGCGTGAGCGGTGGTCTTTTTGTCTGACTCCTTCTCATGATTGATGTACCAGAGGCTGTAGCAATCTACACCCCCGTAATTGCATGACCACTCCTTTGGCACTATTGCCGGCAGATTTGCGATGCGCTACGGCGACATCGCAGTTGAGTTTTTGCAGATTCCCCGACCATCGCTATTGCTTTGGCTTCGCGTCTGCCAGACTTGTGTACCTTAGAAGCCGTAGCGCTCCCACTACCTAGTAGGCCACGAGAGAAACATCTCACGTCTGGAGGTTCTCAGTTGATTATCATTCCTTCAGGGTGCGAACCTTGGGGGTTCTCTCTATCGTATGTTGCCGCTTAACATTTTAAAATATTTGCGGACTTAAAGTTGAAAAACATGGTTATCAACTAACGCCTCTCGCGGCCATGACGCAGGCACAACGACGGCAATAGACATTTTTGCACTAGTCGATCGCTATGATTGTAGCATCTAGGAGCGGTTGACATGAGATCCCGACGCAAGTCGTAGATGGCTTGTGTGTTGACTTCCGAACCCCGTGCAGTGGCTTCTTCTCTTGCCGCTCTAAAGTGCGAGACTAGGATGCGCAATAGGTGCTCCAACGGAATCTGTTGCTTGTAACGCCTTTTAGCCATACGAATCTCTGTTCATCTTGGTTGCCTCGATTTAAATGAATGCCATACATATTCATCAAAATATCCGGATCTTCTTCCTTGGTATCTCATAAAGGGAACGTTGAAGCTTGAAGTCCTGCCGCCTTATTCGGCGTATCTCTTCTGGAGAGTACCAGGATTGACCGATTTCATCGGTGGACAATCATGAAGACCAACTGTCACCTGAATCCGGATCGTCTGGAAAAAGGATAAGCTGTCCGCATATGCTGCTCTTATCTCTCGTTGTGGTGCGTTTACTTGATCGACTCCTTGTTCTAGATGACCGTTGTTTACTGGAATAAGAGAGAATCATTGTGGTAACTCCTCTGTCAGCACAATCTGATACAAGAAGGGGGACAAATACACGAAGACGAGCGACGGAATAATCATTGTCGTCAGCCTGGTAACATAGGAGCAAGAAGTCACTGTTCGGGCTGTCCCACTCGTGTCAAGCGGTCGGCACTGCATCGTTCGGCCGTTGTCGGCCGATCCTTGATTCTCGTAGCTGGTGGGGGTGCCACCATTGGACTTTCAAAGTCAGATAAAGAGTTCACCATGAAGGTCATAGAAAGATGTGCAATCGCAACGAGACTACTACTCTTGTACGGATACGATAGAGATGATGCGGTCCAAAAGGGGCTTTCCAAACCGCATGACACAAGCAGCACAAGAGAAAGCATAGGGCGGCACTTTAGACGAGACTTGCCTTTTACGATAGCGATACATCTCTATCTCGTCGCTTGGCATGAGTTTTTGCGCCAACGACGTTGGTTGCCTCCCAAAGAAGTGCCACGTGGTGGGTTACGTTCATTGGTGCCCGTGAAAGCAAGAGATGACCCTCCACACATGACACATTCAACATGACAACATGCGAAGAAAAAACAGTGGATGTCTTGCCACCGCCCGGAAATGCGATCGATGTGGTCGGATTTCTTGGAGCCAGCACGGTAAACTACCGATAGCGCCCGAGATCGCAATACTTTGTAGGAGCGAAACGCAATTGCCGAGTTGCGATTGACAAACGTGAGAGTCAAGAGCACCGCTTATACTTGCTACTAGTACAGAATAAATTCCGGAGAGAACCTCTAGTAGTACAAACCAAAAACGGCGTGGCTGTAAAGCGGCTGACGAACAAGAACTCGTAGTCGTAGTGGTATAGTGCCATATTGGCTACTATACTGCGAGAGCATCTTGAAAGATAGCATTCTTCTAGTAGTTTCCTCTTTTGCGTCTAGTAGGTTCGCGTTTGTGCCATGCTCACTTTGTTGCTTGAATCTCAGCAGTACATGTTTATAGATTATCTGGATCTAGACCCCGTTTCTTGATGACATCCCTTACTTTTTTCATGGCTTCTACCACCGGTCGAATGGCAGTCCCGACACGTGTACAAATTTGAATTATGGTTTCCAAGGTTGTTACCGAGATTGGTAATTGGATATCGTCGTCAGTGGTAATCATGGTGTTGCGCGAATCCAATTTTTGGATTTGATACTTTTCCAATACCGTTCGCAAGGTATCACACGCCAACAAGGATTTTTCCAACAAGGGTAAATGTGCCAAGAATGTCGAACCATCTTCCATGGTGGAAATTTCTTTCAGGGCATGTTCCATGACCAGATCTAGTTGAGAAGTAGCTTCAGTGGTGGTCTTGATCCAAATCGTTTCGGTCCCAAAGGCTTGTTCCAAGGCAATGAGTAGAGCGCGATCTGCCAATTCTTGTATTGTGGCCAATGATTTTTGGCTTGTTTGCGAGACATAAAACTTGTCCAAATAACTTGTCATGCTCACTACTGTTTTGGCGATTCCCCGTAATTGACGCCAAATGGAGACTAGTTCTTCCAATTGCGTAAGCGGATCCCCCGTAGTATTGTCGTCTTGTTCTTGTTGTGTTTGTTGTTCCTGGAGAGCGAGAATTTTGGCACACTGTTGGATTCTGGTGACAAATAGGCGATTCAAATACTCGCGCGTGACATTGTACAAGTGTTCCTTGTGGCAATGAGGAGGATTTTGCAAGCACACGACATAAAAGAAATAGCTCAGAGTGACATGATTGCGAGGCCACAAACTGGGCCACTTTTTAAAGGTGGGTTCGCCGTCTGGAATCAACAGCGTTTCATCGCGGGGCATTTGCCGATACATGGGGGACTGATTGTCTTGGAGAGACACGAGGGCTTGTTTGAACAAGGGAATGGCGACTTGTTTCGTAATGATGAGCCCCGTTGTGTCGTGCTCCAGGGAAATCTGGGCCATGGTATCCAAGAAGGGCGGCTCCAAGTTGCCCACCAGGGCTTGCTTCCATTGCTGCTGATTGACTGACCTCAACAGAGTCAAGTAATTAGAAGTGTCAACCACAAAACTCAAAATCTTGGGCAACAAGTCGTGCTTGTAAAAGACGTCCTCAATCACATTGCTACTGTCAGCGTCGCTTTGTGAGGCTTGTGCAGGGGGTGGCTGGACCACTGCGACTGAAACGCCGGCGGCATCTTCTGCCACCATGTCTTCGTGGGATCTCTTCATCTTGAATAGTTGTCGTCGTTGACGTCAACAGTGTGCTATGCTAGCTACTCTCTATAGTGATAAAGAGAGGCGACGATCCACAAGCAAGCAAGGAGCGGAAGGTGACACTTCTCAATGACTGAATGGAGAGAGGGATATCCAAAGGATCGCGATGCCGCTTCTTCTCGGTAGTGTGCTGTGTGGCGAGCCCTTCCACAAAAATGGCGAGCTGCACGTCGTTCGGATATCTCCGTCCCACAAAAAAAGATTACGAAATCGATCGGCAGGCTGGCCTTCTGCGGGCATATTTGTGGCGTGTTCCATTTTTACCGGTAGCAAATTTTGAGAATTCGAAGAGAGTGACGTGAGTGGCATGGTGGCCGAAAATGGGAATTGGATACCGGACCGTACGCCACATGTCATACAAAAAAGAAAACGACCTCTCAAAACAAACGAAAGCTATCTCTCTTCTTGAAAGTCCGACGCAATGCTTATCCTCGTTGACTCCACTCGAGTTGTTGATAGCTAGACTATCCCATACGTCTTGAATCATCTGCCATGCCCCGTTCTTTCTATCTGATAGCGACATGAGTGTCGCATGCAACGTTGAAGAAGAATCGGCAAACACTTTCCTAGTCGAGGACGAACAACGAAACAGAGAATCGCCGCATCCATGTTGGCATTTAAGAAAGATAACACATCGCCTTGCTTTTGCGATAGGTTTTGGATGCCTGCTGTTAGCGTACCGATCTGGAACAATTGGGCGAGCATGGTGATTTGACTGAAATTGGAGAGCGAAATGTGACCTTGAGTGGAGAACAAAGCAACGTGTGTCACTAGCTGGTGCGGCCTACAGTTCGAGTGCATCATTAGTGATTCTGCATGATCCGTTTAGTGCTTTGGACTCGGGTACAGGCAAGACCGTCTTTGAACGTCTCATTGCTTCGCCGGAAGCTCTATTGAAAGACAAGGCGGTAAAGATTTTGCTACTAGTGGATGGCAAAAATCGCTTCTTGGGCCGTGGGACGGATTGGCCCACTTCCACCTGACCGACAAGAACACGCTTCGTGCAGTCGATCACATCAAGTCGAGCGTTCGAGAAAATCCCGAAGAAAGTGATAGCGAAGATGAAAGCAAGAAGGATGGCCAAGAAGGCCAAGACATGATGACAAGGGTGGAAACAAGAAGCGTGGGTGTCTCATTCAAGTCGAACAACGAGAGCATGGTGTTTCCAGTCTCAAGACTTGGTTGCTATGTTTTCAACGCCGGGAGGTGGGCGAATGTTGTTTATGGGTATTGATCGATTGGCATACGTATCCGTCGAATGGTTCTTGGCCACTTGGACGACAGGTGCCACCTCACCCACTCAAATCTTGGGTGTTTCATTTCCGGCCCAAACTCAAACCGACGGCATTTCGGCGCAATATCAATACTTGAAGGTTTATGCTTCTCTGATTCTCGTTTCATTTGTCGCTACAGAGAACACAAAAACGAAGCCAAAAGTTTGATGAATTTTAGCCAACTCCTGGCGATCTCTAGGCGGATCTCACCTCCCGTATGTGGGTAGAGGGAACTCTCCTCCGGGCACAGCTGCTGTGGCCTACACCATCCATATCGAACAGCGGTGGGGCTCAGAAATTTGTTGCGTGAACAAACTCGGCCAATCCGTTCGATGAATAGATAGATGATAAATCTAGTTGCGTTGTAATGGAATATTCCGTGTTCAATCGCTCGCCTTCGCGTAGATTTCGCATCGCAACATGACAATTTGTTTGCTAGTAGTCATTCGTTGCCATTAAGCTAAAGGCTCGATGATTAAGAATCAGCATAGATCATCATATTAATGTAGTAACGATTGGAACCGCCATAGCATAGAAAACAATTGTACAAGGAATCCTATTGACTAGTTGATGTTTTATACCCTCTACCATGTGAATCCAATAGATTAATTTGCTGCGGCGCTTGTGGCGACCAAAGCAACCGTCGGTACGCTCCAGGAATCCGTTTCAGTATTTTTACCTGTCGCAAAATATCTTCAAGCTTGACTTTATGCACATTGGAAATGTTGGTTTCGTCAATCCTCGACGTCATAGTCATCACGACGATGTACCCGGCGCAGCATTGCTGCTACCTGATTGAATCGTCTTGACTAGATCCTCATCTTTTCAAAGGTCAAAGTGAAAGTTTCCAAGATGCCGGTTCCGGTCACGCCAGCCATGATTCGACGCAACTGTGGCAGCCAAATTTCTTGTTGTTGCGGAAGCGAATCGTCGCCATCTCATAGTATGGATTATTGTGGTTGCAGTACTGTAGTAGTCCACAACGGATCCACTGCACCCAAACACCGAGTAGTCAACTTCATCGTCGTCATCATAAGATGCAGCATTATTTTCCGACTTGTAAAACTCAGAATCGGTGGGTTCCAAGCCTTTGGAGTCTTCAGAGTTTTTGCCCTCGCCAACAACGTCATTTTCATCATCGTCAACGTATTCGTCTGCGCAGTCAAGGGATCCTCCCCACACTCGCTGTCTTGGCCTTCTGAATCCTGCTAAGCACAGGGATCAAGCGCTTCTTGGTCCTTTTGTTGATCCGTTAGGATTGTCTTCTTGGTCATCTTCTTGCCCAAATGCGTCAAAGGAAGGAGCAGATTGTTGTGACGAGGATGGATCCGCGGAAGGTTGTTGCGGGGATGAAGGATTAGTGGACGATAAAATAGATTGGAAAGCTTGAATGCAACAACGATGTACTATTGTTGTGCTGGGCGGTGTTCAAATGTGCTTCATTACCTCTGATGACTGATGACGTTCGAAAACATGAAGGTGGCGTCATCGATCAGGCCTCCGTGCGCGCCAGGCGGTCTGGTCGCACCCATGCCCCCAGTACGAAAGCGGTTGTTGCGAAATCGCTTGTTGTAAAATCTTGTGTCACCAAATTGCGAGTAGTGAAATCTCGGGAAATCGCATTGCATCCCCTCGGCTGCCTCCAAGAGGGCATATGCATTTACTTAAAGGGAAATTGATCTTGAGTGATTTTGATTACCTCGACTGCTTACACATAAATTTATAGTGAAATCACGGCGGGCGACCATCTTCCCTCTATTACATTCCGGACTTTGCTTACCCTTTCTGGCAAGGTCGCTCTTTACAATATTGTACTTTATATTGACATTGACTCTAGTTTAAATTTTCATGGTCTCCTTTTGATCACAGAGTGAGTTAGCGTCATCTAACAAACGAACACACGATAGACCGCGTGGCCGACCGTTTTTCCCATGGGTCGATGAGGGCATTGAAAAAGGGCTACTAAGTTTCTAACTACCTATCGTAATTTGACAAAAACTTTACAAGCGTCTTCAAATCAACCATAGCTTGCCGTTTACAGCTTGGGTGTGATTGTAGCATCCAGCTGGACAGCGATCGGCCCACTTCTCTAGCTTGCTATCTTTCTGATGTAGTCCGTCTAGTCGACGAGTGATTGACGTCAGCGTCCCACCCTGAAGAGGCTGGATTCGTAAGGCATATCAATCGTGTTTAACAAACAGCGTCAAATGTTTTCTAGCTTATGCCCTTGCCTCAGAAACCATATTCTGTGGATTTGGCGAACTGGCGGATTTGAATGTGGATTACTTTCAGCCACCGTGGGGCTTCATGGTGGGAAAAATCACGAAACGGCTCGCAAACCACAGCAGAAACGGCTCGGATCTCAGCATTCCTTCCAACAAATGCATCACTTTTTCACTCAATCGACCTCACTTTTTTGCGAAGGGAGCAATCCGCATCGCATCGTACCGTACGATGATCAGCTTTCTTCATCAACTTTCTTTTCACTCTGCTATGAACAGACCTCTACTGCGGCGATCACTATCATTTTGATGGTGCGGCTCAGCTGTAGCGAGATAACAGCCTGAAGGAGGAGAAATCCACGGTGAAGGTCCGGTTTGTGCCGGACCGCCCTGGAACACTCGTCCTGAAGGAAGCCAATATTGGGGGTGTACGTGGACTCAGTCTCTGGAGAGCCCTCCAGATTCGGTTGAACCATGACGCTAGCTCCCTGAGGCAAACGGAGCCGAAGCAGACCCTGGAAGAAAGTTGTTGGATGAAATGTTTGATTGTTGTGTTGGTGTTGGCGGAGGAATGATTCATGTGGTGGCGCCCTTCGGAACGGTACGTGCACTCCAAACTTGCGTTTTTGCGACTTGACGACGGTGCCGTTTGATCATATTTCTTTCCCGCAGTGCTACTCACCTTGTTCTTTCCTTCTTTTTGCAGGCGTCTGGCGTTGGTTGTTCTACAATACCAACATTTTCCAGAGCAACGATCCTGATCCGTGATCTCGACCCCGATTCCGATTCTCCCCGCACACAAACAGCCTGATCAACGCAACCGGTTTGTGGTTCCGGTTTTAAAACGTCCTCCACTCGCGTACGTGTCTCGTCGCGGAGAGTTTAAGTGTAACCTGTGCTGGTGCGTGGAGAATTGGAATCGGCTACGCCGTCGAGTGAAGTGGATTGTTGTCTCTACCGGGCGGAGCAGCTGTGGCCCACCCCCTCCGAAATCGAACTGCTTTGACGTAGCGGTGGGGCTCAGTAACTTTTTGTGTGAGAACACAAAAACGAAGCCAAAAGTTCGATGAATAGATAGATGATAAATCTACCGGTAGAGGAGTAGCTAGCTAGGTTGCATCGTTTCTCGCACGATACATAACATATTATTGCTCCGAACAAAATACGTTCTAGTCCTACTATTATTTCAAATCGGTTCTTGGCGACGCTTCCGTTTTGCGTATCATATTTTTCTTCGCAAACAGTGGTCCCGCACTCTTGTGCTTGAATTGGTGATGATCACTCTCGTCGTCTTCAGCAGGCATTATCAAATTAATGGTCGTTTGTGCCTAATTTGAGTTTCTCCGCTTCGGCAGCATGCATGTTGAAGACTTGTTCCAAAGAGGTCTGACTGACTCCATAGTCATCCAAAAGGAGACGTTCCTTGTTCGCTTCCAAACTGGCAAAGATACTCGAAATCTCCACACCCTCCGAGTTGACTTCGTATCGGACCTTGGTATCCTGGCGCTCCCGGAAAATATTGGAGGCATACAAAGTTACGACGTACTCCGCAATCTTTCGGATCCTCAACTCTACGGTCGCAAAGGCGGCGAGTTCGGCAAGGGTTACTCCCGTCGGTGAAGTCGCACTCTTGTGAATATTGTAACCAATGGGATTCTGGTCGTTGATGACAGAAGATAGGTAGGTATCACCCGTCAATTCCTTCAGGGCCGCAACCGTCTGAGCCAGATTGAAGAAAATGTCTTCCGTCTCTGGCACGACGCCCCCTTCTTCTGCTGTTTGCGCCCCGGAGCTATTCAAACGCCCTTGACCGAGCTTCGAAACTACCTCGACATAGTCAGGATCCGACCGTTCCACGAGCTTGCACTTCATCTCTATCTGGTATCCTTTGCCGAATTTGTTCTTGAGATGCTGTGCCGATCCCAGAGCCCGGAGCCGACCATTGGCCATGATGCCGATTCGAGGACACAAGGCCTCGCATTCTTCCATGCTGTGCGTCGTCAAAATGATGCTGGTGCGTTCTTCAGGAGCGACGTTTCTCCCGGCAACCATGTTGCCACTTCATCTCTATCTGGTATCCTTTGCCGAATTTGTTCTTGAGATGCTGTGCCGATCCTAGAGCCCGGAGCCGACCATTGGCCATGATGCCGATTCGAGGACACAAGGCCTCGCATTCTTCCATGCTGTGCGTCGTCAAAATGATGCTGGTGCGTTCTTCAGGAGCGACGTTTCTCCCGGCAACCATGTTGCTTACCATTTCCCAAATCTCGCGTCGAGCCACGGGGTCCACTCCGGTCGAGCACTCATCCAAAAAGACGATTTGAGGATCACCAATGGTAGCACATGCAAGACTCAAACGACGCTTCATTCCTCCACTGTAGTTTGCGGCCAAGCGATCGCTGTCGGATTCCGAAAGACCTACTTGGGCAAGCTTGGCAGAAGTCGCCTCCTTGACGAATTCCCTGGGAATCCCCTTGATCGTAGCGTAAAGCTCGACATGCTCTCTCCCGGTCATGTTGGCAAAGTGCGCATCGAACTGAGAACAGTATCCGACCCGACGACGGGTCTTTTCAGGCTCCCTTGATACGCTGTAGCCCGCCAGGGTCGCGTCGCCAGAAGTGGCGGGAAACTCGGCGATCAGCATCTGCATAGTCGTCGTCTTTCCACTGCAAACACGAACGCAAGATTGTAAAGGGTGAGAGACAGAGACTCATGGTGCCTCGAGCCAAAAACCGAGACTTCAAAACTTACGCCCCGTTCACGCCCAGTAAGCCAAAAACTTGGCCAGGCGGGATACCCAGAGATAAATTATTGACTGCCTTTTTTCCGTTGTCGTACGTCTTCGACAATTTGTCGCACACAATAATGTCGTTATTGGCGCCGCCGCTGCCAACACGCTCCTCCTCCGCCAATACGTCGCTGTCCTCAGCTAGTTACGTCGTGATGTCACGATCCGACGATTTCGGCCACGAGCACGTCAGGCACCAAGTGAACTTCTTCCAGGCCGAAACAATACTTGGATTAGTGCTCCAGATATCGATCTGGATAGCAAGAATGACGTAAACCACCGACTCCCACCCCAAAAAGACCACGTCGTACAGCAACACTTCCTTGCTCCAAACGGTCGTCAAGCCGGGGTACAGAACTTCACAAAGTCGATGTTGAGAGCAAAGTAGAGAGCGTGTCCGAGGCAGAAGCAAGGATGGAAGTGCAGAATCCAAGACAGGATGTTGGCAATATCCACCAGATTTTGCTTGGGTTCGTAGGGGTCTCCCCCGATCAAGGTGAGAATAATGACTGTGACCGCATTCCGATCAAAAATCCAGAGATAATCGAGATGACGTTACAGAGGGCCGGCGATTTGAAGAGATAGGTCAGGCAGTACGTGTATCCAGCGGCAGCGGGCCCGTAAAGAACCATGGCAGAAATCACCCCGCCAAGGACTCCAAACTCGGTCGTCGTGAAAGCATCAACCTTGAAGATGAAAAACATCGCCACGACGATCCAAAGAGGAAACTGGTAGTTGACAATGTCCCATAGGTACGTCGAAACCCAATATCCCGAAGGCTTGACTCCCGTCACAGTCTGCAAGTGCTTGGCCTTGGATTCGCGTTCCGCCACGATGAATGTTCCAAAGCTTCCGGCAATAAATGGGAAACTCAAAACTAGCAAAAACCATGCCGTGAAGGCATCTTCCGTCTTTGCGATGGATTTCTCAAAGTCGGTAAGCGGCAACGGGTGGATAGTGGTTTTGATTGTGAAGTCGTCCGTACCCAAAGCAGCTCGTGCGATACCCTCTGTAGCCAAGGACATGTAGGTCGGTGTGACGTGCAATGCCGTAAAGTTGTATTGAATGAGATAGCCCAACCCAGTATAAGCTGGGCAGTCACTCGCATTGTTCAACAAAGTCTGGCCAAACGATTCTGCGAGCTCGCCAACGCTAGTACAATTTGCGAGCACGATTTCGTCGAACGAGCTACCATCCCCAAGGATGCTTGTAGAATCGTGGGTGTAAAAGACGGCTGCAAATTGAGAGGCCTGGTACGAGTTGATATTGTCAAATAGAATTTGAGAGGTATGTGCAAGGCAAACAAGAAGGTTAAGACAAACGATGGAGTATTTCTTGCAGGACCACACACGTTTCTTACCTCCTCCACGGCAGTGACATCTACTTTGATGGTCTCGATGCCGGCATCCCCTGAGACTGTGTCCATGAACTGGTCCAATTCAGAAAGCGTACAAGTTGCCGTCTTGTTAAAAAGATCATCAAGATCGTCAAAACTCAATCCTCCGTCCAACAAGGTAGTCAAGTCGATGGAGGGATTCACTGACGCTTGAACACCGCAAAGGAGGTAATTGTCATCGTACTCTGGATGGAGAAAGGGAAAGTTACCAAAGTCATACGCGCAACGACCGGGCTGACACTGAAAGACTTGATCGACCCTGTTGACCGTAATAGGATTGCGTGGAGAGGTATTGACACCCTGGTTATAATCGGCCACGTCTAGAACAAGCGGATCCAGCGTTCTGTCGTCGGGTGCAAAGGCAAAGATCAAGAGACCAAACAGAACAAACAAGCCAGGAAGAATCGTCGTACAGCACCAAGCCTTTTTGTCACGACGAAAGTTGGCAGCACGCTTGGCCCACAACGCACGAACGTGGGTGAAAAAGAGATTGTCTTGGTCTAGGTTCATGCGAGATCGGGCACTCTTTTCTGTTGCATCGTCGCCCTCGCCCAAAAAAGTGCCATCCGCGCCGCCTTGCGACGACTTGAGATGCGACTTGGACTCGCCCACTTCGTCCCCACGAGCCACCAAAAGGAACTATAAAAGCCAGAATAGATGAATCAAGTGAGAGTCCGATCATTGACCATCCGTCGTCACGCCCAACCGCACACCCCGTACATACCACTTCTTCCAACGTCGTGATGCCCACACCGTACGACGAGATCAAGCCCTTTTGCACGTTTTCATCCAAACCTTCAAACATGGGCGCAAAACTAGCCGATTCTCCAACCGGCAATTGGAAACTAAGCTCGCTTCCCACATTGTTGAGCAGTGCAGCATCCTGAACATTACCCTTGACAATATCCTGGAGCTTCGAGTCTAGTTGTTCCTTTTCCTCTTCGCTCGCCTTGCCCACAAAGTCATGGTCTTTTTCAATCGTTAGTTGATAGCCCACTCCGTAGTGCTTCTTCAAAAACAGGGGAGAACCCACGCATCGGAGCTGACCTTCCGACATGATGGCAATGCGGTCTCCCAAGACATCAGCCTCGTCCATAAAGTGGGTCGTCAAGAGGATGCAACGATTCTGACGCATCTGCCGAATCACATTCCAAGTAAAGCGACGCGAGAACGGGTCCATTCCCGAGGTTGGCTCATCCAATAGTACCACCTTGGAACCTCCGCAAAAGGCAATTGCTACACTCAACTTTCTCTTCATACCCCCACTGAGATTCTTGGAGAAGGAATTTCGTTTTTCGTATAAAGCCACGTCTTTGATGATTTGGTCAATGTGCTCTTCGGCTTCTTGATGGGACATTTGTTGATACAGTCCCTTGAGACGAGAAAAGAATTGAATATGTTCGCGGACCGTCATGTTGGGAAAGAGACAGTCGTGCTGCAAGCAAATGCCCAAGTCACCTCGCACGGCTGACAATTGCGAATGCAAGTCCTTGCCCAAAATCCTGGCGGAACCCGATGTGGGAGCCAAGGCGCCCGTCAACATGGAAATGGTAGTTGTCTTGCCACTAGAGCAAAAATGTATGGTGTGAGAATGGACCGAGTCAACGAAAAACACGCTGCCACCAACGAGAATAGTACTCACGCTCCATTGTGTCCCAGCAAGGCCGTCACTTGCCCATTGAACATGGTCATACTCAAGTTCTCGACGGCCGTCTTTTCTCCAAATGTTTTTCCAAGATGCCGAATGACGATATTGGAATCCTTTTGCGACGTTACTTAAAGTAAGTCCGTCCGCTTTGCCGGCGCTCCTTCCATTGCGCTTGACTTCACTTGTTTTCTCACCATTACCGCGTCTCCGATCTCGAATGATCTCTTCCTCCTGTTCTTGTTTTTCAATTCGCGGTGATAGCGACGCCGTTCCTCGTTGAGAACCTTGATGAGCTCCTTTTGCCTCCACCACAACGGGAACATCACGTCCATTCTTTCTGCGATTCGTTGTCCCTCTGTGTGGATCCGTGGGATTGCCAGCTCTTCGGGTGCTTCATCCAAAGGGAAATTATAATGTCGCCCCGTGGCTGCGAATGCTCTCTGAATGTCCGTCCCTGCCACGGGTGATGCATTCCATGCGTACGTAGCGAATAGTGTATTCATTGTCCACTCGGCGTACGTAGACATGTCGGCCACTCCGACCTTCTGCACCTTGTTGAGATATCTGTGAAATCTTTCGTTGAGAATCCCGTCGTGATTCTCAGGGCTGACTACGTATTTGTTGATGCCCAGCCTGTCGCACATCGTTGCAAGGACATCTTTGAACTCGCTTCCTTCATCGATGAGAAGTAGTTTCGGCATGCCCCTTGGTACGAAGAATAGGGCGAAAGCTAGCCGTGCCGTTGACTCTGAGTTTATTTCCTCCATGAATGCTGTTGTTGCGAATCCCGTCGTAACGCACAGGTATGTGAGTACAGCTTTCATTTCCCCTTTTTGTCTTTTCATTTTTGTGACGTGCATGTCGGTGGGTTTGGTTTGACCTGGCGACCAAACGTCCATCGCGCACACATCAAAAGGCTCGTCCATCTCCAATGCCTGCAGGATCTTTTGATCCTTGTGATTCGTTATATTGGTTGCCCTGCAATGCGCGCATCCTTTCACCATCTTATCTATCTCGACTGCCATCTTCGGCCACCAATACCTTGCAGCGATACGATAATATGTCTTGTGGCTGGACATGTGTCCTGCTATGGGTGTCGCGTGGTACGCCGAAATGATGACATCGCGCAGTTTCTTTGGTACGACCGCCCTTCGGAGCTGCCTAATGTTAGTTGCTTTCGGCTCCTCGTACTCGTAGAGTATTTCGTTTTCCGCTTCCAATCGTCCTTTTTCGAACGCGCTCCAGTATGCCGGATCCTGTAACATATCCCGTTTCAGTCGGGTCTTGTTTATGAGGGAGTCCATGATGCGTTGTAAGTCTGGTTCCGCTTTGGTCTCTGCAATCCAGAGGTCCCTCGTTGGCAATGGCCATGTGGTGTGCTGATTTATCCGTCTTGTGACCATGGCCTTTAAATGTTCGTGCGTCTCGTCCCCATACGACATTAGTTCCATCGCTGTCGTATCGTCCATGATTGTTTCGTCCAATTCAGCTTCGAGGATGGGTACCATTATTTTTTCCCATGTCTCTTCGGGTGCGGTTGTCCTCACTCTCGCTCGCTCTTTACTCCATTTGGTGCCGTTCCATTCCAAATGTTGTCCAGCCTGCTCGGCTTCCATCCCTAAAAGTTGTAAAGTTTCCCATGGCCTTATGGCTCTCGCCTGTGCTGGGACCCATGCGTCGTTGGCTTCGACTATGAACTCTCCTCTTCCAGTGGCTTCTTCGCCGTTTGCCAGGTTTGGTGCCACTTCCATGGCTGTGAATACTTTGCGAGTCTGTGGTGCGTCGTTGGTTCCGATGTTGACGATCCTTTCCTCGGTGTCTTTGTTGCTTGGAGCGATGTGACAATAATCGCTGTAACTTGAATTCGGCGGGTCTAGTACGTCCCCTATGGTTCTGCCTGCTACTTTGGCGCCCTCTTCGCCTTCAAACGCTTTCAGTTTGTTTTCATGTAGCTACCAGGACTAAATGTCTTGATGCCACTGCTGCCCCACATTCGTCCCCTTTTATTTCGAGTTCTTGCGTGTGGAACTCAAATTCCGAAAGTGTTTTATTCCAACGTCCCCTGTTGCCGCGGTTCTTATCGTTTTCGCTCCAGCTCATGACTACCGTGTCTGCCCCTTGGGCTTTGGCCTTGTCAATTAATTCCTCCAGTGCTTCATGGCGTGGTGAGGTAGTGATGTCGTCTGCCTGGTTGATGAGTACCCATTCGACTGGTGGCGGTGGCTTTGTGCTGTTGGTCATGCGCTTCACTGCTGTTTCTAAGTTTGGGCAGTCTAATTTTTCTTGCCAATATTCGTCTTCGTCTGTTTGCAGGGTTGTCATTGCCTCGTACCCTAGCCTTTCCATTGCGGTGGTGGCCATCTGCAAGCCTGCTCCGACAATCCACGTGGCTCGCCCCGTGTCGCACACTCTTGCTAAGTCGGTTCTCAACGTCGTCCACGGGCCTCTGATTTCTGGTCTCCGATTCTCTATTGGCCACGGCGTCGGTCTTTGTGTTGCTTTCCAAAAAGCTGCCACCACGGGATTGTTGGTCACCGTCGACTCAACACTTTTCTCTCTCCAGTCGGCCACTGTCGACTCATACCGCGATAGTAAATCGCATTCCACCAGCATGCGCCCCGGTCGATGCACTATTGTGAAATTGTACGCCAGCAATTCCATTCTCCACCTTTGGGTCGTGTGAGTGATGTTGGCTTCCCCCTCGAAGAATTTTGTTAACCCACTGCAGTCCGTGATCCATGTGAATTCTCGTCCTACAAGCCATTTACGGAGTTTCCGCATCGCCCACCTCCCGCAGGCGGCTTCTCCTACGTATGAGTGATAATCTCGTTCTGGTCCCTTGCATTTTCGCGACATGAACAAAATCGGACGTAGTCTCAGTCCCGACAACGTTTTGTCGAATTCACATTTGTCGCCCTCTGCTTCCCGCAGTAATGCTTCTTCTGCTTCTTCCGACGTTTCGGCTTGCAATAACGCCGATCCCATGGCGTCCTTCGACCAATCCGTTTTCAAAAAGAATCTCCGATTCGAGTCTGGTCTTTTTAGTACCGGGCCCGACAGGATCGCTTGTTTCAGTCTTCCTAATTGCTCGTCATGTTCCCTTTTCCATTCTGTTTTTAGTAACGCTTGGGCTTCTTCTTTAGTCGCTGTTCCTGGGCTTGGCTCTTTCTTTAGTAGCTCCCTGAAGATTGCGACCTCGCATTCGTAGTGTGGTATCCAATTCTGATAAAACCCGATCAGTCCGATTAGCGTCCGAATGTCGGTGAAGTTTAGCGGCGGTCCAAGATTGTTGATGGGTTCGTATTTGGACTTCGCCGGCATGTTGCCCTCGGGCATTATGTCGATTCCCACGAATTCGGCTCGATCTGGAAAGAACCTTGCTTTTCGTAGATTCACGGTGACTCTGTACCTTTTGTATACTTCTAAAATGGCCACAAAGTATGCCAGCAGCGAAACAGGGTTGCGGTCATGGATCATCACGTCGTCCACGATGACCTTGGAATCTGGGTTTCCCTCGGCTGCCGCGATGTGAAGGTCACGCTTCATTTCCCCAATTTTCCTTTCGATGCCCATCGTCTTGACTAGTCTCTTGTTGCGTTCCAGCACTTGTATCATTGTGGTAATTGCTGCCGATGGGTCTTTTTGGAACCGTTGATTCCACTCTCGTTTAAAGTCTGTTGACATTGCCACGAAGAAGGCATGGGCATTGAGGATGCCCATTGGCATTACTTTCCAGTGCTTTTTTCCTTCTGGTACGAAGAACGCCGTCTTTTCTTTTGCCGCTTCGTGCATAGCCACTTGCCAATATCCCGCATCTAAATCCAACGTGATAAAATGTCTTGCGTCCCCTATGTCTTCGACCGCGTCGTCGCATCGCATGATGAAGCATGCAAATGGTCTGGTGACCGCATTCAGATTGCGATATGATACGCACAGTCGGAAAACATATTCCGTCCAATGTACATGTCCTTGGTTTGGCTTGGCAGCTAATACGACCATCGCGCCCCATGGTCCTTCGTCATCCTCCACCAAACCTTTGTCTTCCAATACTTGGACCAGTTGTCTAATAACTCTGGCCTCGTGCGGGCCGTACCGTGGCTGCTTGCAACAAACTGGTTGTATTTTTGCAGTGTCAATGTTGAAGGCATATCCCAGGATGTGGCGCTTCATGCCGGCTTTGATAAATACATCCCAGTATGCCTTTATGATCGCCTCGATTGCGCCTTGATATTCCTCTGGGCAGTTGCGCCACTGAATGTTGTCGTCGAACTCTTTTCTGTGTTCGTCTTCGAGGTAATTAATTACGTCCGTTCTTGGTGCTGGGCCTGCTTTTTGTTTGACCACAGTTCGTCCTTGATCCTCGAATAACCACCCAAGATCCTCCGCCAGGTCCTGTGTTTCTTCTTCTTGGTATACATTTTTCACTTGCGCTCGCCAGGCGCGTTTTGGTACCTGAACTGGCTTTGTGCCGTCGTCCATGACTCCTAATTTCGCTCGTTTCTCTTCTTCTTCTGTGGCGGATGATGCCGCAAAAACACCTGCGTGTTGTTGGTCCACTCTGAGTGCTCGTAGTTGGGGGGCCGCTCCTACACGAGAAAGATTAGTCCATGTCGTTGATGTATTTTTATGAATTAAACTTTCTGGTGCTTGTGTCGTCCCCCGTGCCCGTCAGGCCATCAGGTCTTCCATGTCCGGCTCTGCTTCCTGGATGACGTTTCCTTCCTTATCCATGAGCAAAGTGATGTTTTGCTTTGAGGGCGAGAGTCCGTCCATCACGTCCATAAAGGATACCCTTCCCACGTTTTCCTTGACAATGGGAACGTTCTTGGCTTTGGCCAGAAGGATCTTGTTGCGGTCCTGGCTCACTGCCGCAATCTCTTCTGTCGGAATCAAGGTTGGTCGTTCCATGGTCAGCTTGAACTCGTCGTCAAAGATCTTGGAGTGTACAATGCTTTCGTCGAAGTCTGCCTTGAGTTTCGCTGCTATGATCAGCGGCAGCCCGTAAATAGTGTTGAGTGGTAGGGTTGCCGTGAGTCCGATCATGATGGTGTGATTGTCGCTCGACTCATCGCAGTAGGGTATGTAATATTCGATGACGTGAGTAATTTTCACCTGGCCGTCGATTCCCCCGATAGCGATTGGTTCGTATCGGTAGCGCTCCAATTCGTGCACCGCCTTGACCGCTGTGGCAGGACCATTCAACTTCGGACCCAAGAACACAGTTCCAGAAGCGGTATGGGAAGAACTTATGAGAAAGGCGAATGCAATGAACATTAATGTGGAGGATGTCAACGCTATCACGCCACATCAGAAAGCAAGACGAAAACGGGGATGAGTAGGAGAACATTAGCGCAATATTATTGCAATCGTACCGATTGCAAAAGATTCCTGCGACGAGCAGGCTCATGCGGACAAGAGCCAAACCAATCAAAGAATCGTCGTTCCGCATGGAAAAATTGCCGTCAACATTAGTAGTCCATCGACGAGTGGATACACCCGACACGAGGTTAGCAAAAATGAGGAACACGCTTGCACACAATCCCCTTGAGGACAGTCTCGGACTGCCCAACTTCGGAAAGTTTGCACGGGCGGAACCGGACAAGGATTATGCGTTCGTAAAGCTCAGAGAAATGTGGTCAGACGTGGAAGAAGAACCGGAAGAAGATTCATCAGATGAAGACGTTGAAACACAAGTCGATCAAGCAATTGAAATCCTCGAACAACGGCAACAGCAAAACGAAGCTCAAGAAGTCGAAGGACGACGCAATAAAAAACGGAAGGTGACGATTCGAGAACAACTCCCGACCAAAGTCGCACTGGGAGTATTATGGAGGAAGATAGAGAAGTCAGACGACAAACTCTTCGTCCTAGCGCAACAAGAAGCAGGAGACCCGCAAGCAAAATGGTACATCGTCCAAGTCGATGAAGATGAGACCAACACGGGATTAGCCAAAAGGAAAGGGCAATACCATTGCAGATGGTGGTTCACCTGCCCTCATGACGCACCGAAGAAAAAGACTAGGGACTGCAGATACTGGCCCGTCATCCGAGAATTCAGAAGCGACGGAGAGATGGGCGCAGTAGTACCAATCCGGCCTCACAAAGTGGAAGCGACATTAGAAAAGAGCAGTAGGTACGCATGGTACCAAAAGGAAGTAAACTTGGCGGAGGACGCGGTGGCAGGACCATTCAACTTCGGACCCAAGAACACAGTTCCAGAAGCGGTATGGGAAGAACTTATGAGAAAGGCGAATGCAATGAACATTAATGTGGAGGATGTCAACGCTATCACGCCACATCAGAAAGCAAGACGAAAACGGGGATGAGTAGGAGAACATTAGCGCAATATTATTGCAACTGCGTGATAATATTTCGATAATATTTTGATAATATTTCACTGCGTGATAATATTTCGATAATATTTATCCCATCTGGGAACAGGGAAAAGGCAGCATCGCACGAAGCCCCGAACGTGCGAATATCATCCAAATATTTTTCTTCTACAATATCAAAACGACATCGCAACATCAGCAAGTTCTTACACAACATCATCACACAGGTAAATCAAAATAATACTACGCAACAAGAGACCGAAGAACAAAACAAGCATCGAGACGGAGGAAACAAGGCGGACTTCGGGCACTATGAGCGTGGGCAGGCTACTCACAGTTCTGAGCCAGGAGGGGTTGTTCAACAGCCGACGGCCAAGCCAGAATAGACACGGTGAAGAGGAGACATAAGACGGGAATCGCGACGAGGCATAACCCGAAGCAGAGAGCGTTGCGAGAGTGACAAGGGCGCCCGCATTCGGAACAGTGTTCAAAGCGGAAAGGCGAAACCAGATCAAGAGGACCGCAGTCGAGGAGTCGGAAGCGAACGAGTCGAAAAGGCAGTCTCACCAGCAATGCTGAGACCCGGGAGAACGTACCATGCCAACCTTTCTTTTGACTAGAGGACTAGATCCAAAAGAAGAAGAGGGGACGTAATGGGTGGCTGAAGACTGTAGCCGGTCGGACGAGTCGAAGGAGAAGGTGACCGACGGACCAAAGGCGGAAGGCGGAGACAACACGTCAGCCACATGTAGAGAGGGGGCAACGACTCTCTATTGTGGATCGCTGAAACCTGAGGCAGAGAGGCATCGACACAATCTGCTCAGACAACAACCCTCCAGCAGGGAAGTAGTACAATAGTCGAGAGAGCAGACGATGAGGAACGACCGAGTGTTGGATAACGAGTATCTAGAATCGTGCGAATCAGAAGATTCTGGGTTCGATTCCCAGGCGGGATACCACTTAAAGTAAGTCCGTCCTCGTCTATCTCTCCTAACGATTCTAGATACTCGTTATCCAACACTCGGTCGTTCCTCATCGTCTGCTCTCTCGACTATTGTACTACTTCCCTGCTGGAGGGTTGTTGTCTGAGCAGATTGTGTCGATGCCTCTCTGCCTCAGGTTTCAGCGATCCACAATAGAGAGTCGTTGCCCCCTCTCTACATGTGGCTGACGTGTTGTCTCCGCCTTCCGCCTTTGGTCCGTCGGTCACCTTCTCCTTCGACTCGTCCGACCGGCTACAGTCTTCAGCCACCCATTACGGTTAAAGCATTCGATACGCCTTCAATCGGAATGATTCCATCATTGACTTGTTCATCTGCCTGGTCCATTCCCGATGCCGCATCTGCCGGTGGCGACACATCACTCGTGCCGCACTTCCAATAACTGGCCGTAAAAGGAAAGTACCAGCTGAGGGCCTGTCCAAAGTCAGGTTGAATGACGCGATTCAAATACCAAGTCACGACACCCCATAAAAGAATGTCCACTACCAAGGCTTGTAGGGCATTCAAAAAAGTAAATCCCGAAGGACTATCCGTTTCCGACAAGGTATCTTTGGTAACACCCGTTCCTTGATCTTCGAGACGTCCAATTTCCAAGAGTCCATACGAAAAGGCCGTGACGGGATGCAAACTCAAGATACCGATAGTGCTATGATAGCGTTGCCATCTTGATAATCCACGGCAAGCGTCAAAAAGACGCCCATGAATACGAGCAAGAGTCCAATCAAAACCGTCTTTATAAACGAAAAGGGAGGTTGAGCAAGTTATTGCATGTCGTTGTCTCATGGTAGAAAACGAGTCCAAACTTACCCTTGTTGTCTTTGCTGAAAATGACGAAATCAACATGCTAAAGACAACCAATGCCACAAAGGAAAAGTCCCAAAAGACCCACAAGATCAATGCTGACGAGTTTTCATAGAGTAAATTGGAAACGAGCGAACAAAGCGTGGCGACCAAAAAAAATCCTCCCAAAGTTTCTTGTAAACGATTGGCATTGGCACAGGAATAAAACCCGTGTCGAGAAAGTGTCGTGTTAATGATTTCAATGATATGGTCTTTCGATGACGCCGGATACTACTCGGGAGAATAAGTTGAATTACTAGGGAAGCGTCTTCCCCATCCACTGACTTGTGATGAGACAAGTGTCCATATTGCAAATAGAAAAAGTATCCAACGACGCAGCATAAGCTTCCCCAAAACAAAATGCGTCGTTGTCGTGTGGCCTTGGTTTTGGCCATTGCTTGCTTGTCCAACAGTGTTTCATGCAGACAATTAGCTTGAATCGAGGTCTGCTGTTCCGAGAAAATAAGTCGTAGCTGTCGAAAGTGGCGGCATCGTCGCCATCCTCATCTTCGGTGCTTGTCTCTGCTGAACGAATAGGATCCAAAGCCATCAGCGGCTTGCGTTCCCGTCCGTCGTCGTCGCCATAGTCTCGAGACCTTCTCTGAGAGGATCAAGTGGATGAATCCACAATCTAGATAGGTAGTGACCCTCTTCTTCCGTCTGCCACCATGGTCGTTCCATCTAGTAGTAGAGGAGCAGATCTTTTCCCTAAAAGCAAGACTATTCAATGAAGTGCCTTTGAAAGATTCATTCGAACAGCCCACCGGTAGCCACACAAAATCACTGCTCAAAACTTTTGGCGGGAGAGCCGCCCAGCATACGTCAGCATACCCTTCGCCCCGACGGTCTCCAAACTTCCCAAAGATGCGTTGGAAGCAAAAAAGATTCGGAATGCTTGATGCCGACGATGATGACGGTATCCTTTTCGTTACCCTCCACTTCTGCAGAAAGGAGATCCTTATGTGTGGCACAGTTAAATGTCGATATCGACAATGAACTGCCATGAAGCGGATTCCTTGTTGTCGTCGTCGCAGCCATCCTTTGAGGAGCAGGATGAAGAAGAGCCACTACGACAACTAGTAGCCTTGTCGTCGTCGCCCGGCGGTCACTATTGCTACGGTGCCATTGTTCATCATGATCCTAATGATCGATATGATATCTATCAGGGGCAATCCCTTTTTGATTCGGAGGACTGTGTACAATCTTCCAGCGTCACTACCAGGATCCAAAGACGCGAACCCATCAAACGGCTGCCTCTACTTCTACTAGGGGCAGTTGCAGCAGCTGCTGCACTTGTTGTGGTGGTTGTCATGAGTCCACAATGGCGAGTTGTGGATTCTTCTTCTGTGGCATCACCATCACCAAATGTTGTTGACCATCACCATGACAACGTCGTCGCCGCATCATTATTGGGAAATTCCAAACCCCAAATCACCCAAACAAAGAGTGGTAAGATCGTCGTCGTTCAAGTCGTCAAGATCAAATTGCCATCCAAATACCTGGGATACCATGACGAGCACAAAAAGAAAGAAAGGCATGACAATAATAGTAAAGATACAGATGGCGATGAAGAAACGCAGCCCAAATACGATGCTTCGGGTAATGTCGACTGGCGGTATTATCGAGACAAGTATGCGAAAGGCCAGCAGCAGCAGCAGCAGCAGGATCGAGGTGATGAGCAGAAATGGAATGAGGCGCAACATGATCGTTCGTCATCATCGTCAGTGTCAAAGGAACAGCATACAACGAGTTCCCAATCCCAGTCTTCAGAGCAGAATAAGCCATCCGAGCAATCCAATCCTGCGATTTCATCGGTGTCTTCATCCGTCCAACAATCGCATGCGAATACCCCTTCGCCGGCAACTACTGGTAATCAAGAGGAAGAAAAGGGTTCTGCTCCAACAGTCGCACCGTATGATTGGACACAATGGTCGCCAACAAACGGAAGAACCTCTCCTAAACCTTTGGATAGCCCATCGCCCAATCCGTCAAAGAGTTCGACACCCGTCCCGTCGACTGCAACGACGATACAAGAGCAAACTGACAATTATTCCAAAGAAGCAAGGGCTGAGTATCAAGGGAGTGTCCCTAAGACGTCGCCTTTGGACAGCCCATCATCGTCGAGAGGTTCGACACCCACCCCGACGACTACTACCACCGTACAAGAGCAAACTGACAAGCTTTTCAACGAGGCGAGGGCTGAGTATCAAGGTAGTGGTCCTACAACGTCACCTAGCACTTTGGGGAGCGACAGCATCGAAGAGAACCAGGGGATTGCTACGGAATCGACCAGCAATGAAAGCCGATTGGGCGAATTATCCTCGGAGGACAATTCCAGCGACCAGAGTCCAACTCCATTCCCAACGTTGATGGAAGATGCTTCCAAACATACCAAAAAGAAGAAGCATCAGCAGCAGCCAGGCCCTTCAGCTCTTGCGGACAAGGCGGACGAGAATGAGAGTACTGTTTCTTCCACTACTACTACCGATAGTGATGATGCGAATGATCAAACGAGTCCAGACACTACATCCTTGGAAACTGGAAATGACGTCGTCTCGAGTCCAACACCTGTCCCAACTCCCGTACTGCGAGAATCCAAGAAGAGTCAGGGCAAATACTCGAAGGAAACAATGGGTCCGACAAGTTCCCCAACTCGCCCTACTACAAGCGCTGACGAGAAGAGTGGCAGTACCAAAGCGCCGTACGACTGGCAAAAATGGGCAAGTGGTGGCGCGGCAGGAGCGTACGACTGGCACAAATGGGCAGACAAGTACAAGACTAACCAATCCGAGCCATCTCCATCGCCCAGTATAATGGTTGCTGACGTTTCCAACGCTAACCCCGACGAGACAACGGCAAGTTCCAGGGACGACCAAGAGTCTTCAGAAGTAGCCGCAGCAGCTCCACCAACAAGTCGATCTTTGGCAGATGTTTCGTATGTTGATGTGGATGTACCTTGTGATCAGGCCTTTCTTATACCGGCCTTTCACAATTATATCGATGAACAGCGAGCAGTACACACGGTAGCAGATGATGTGGATATGGATGATGTGGCAGAAATCGCCCCGAACTTGTATCAAGAAGATGATGGACAAATCACCATGTATGTGAATTATGACGACGAGAAGGATACCGCCGACATGGTACTTGTCCATGGTTTCGACATTTTTGATGCGTACAGGGAGCACTATGAATTTGTGCCTCTCTCAAAGTTGAAGGGCCACGACGATTCCTCTGGAAGGCCAATCGATGTTGACGGGGCGGCTTCTTTTGTTGACGGTTGCCGGATCATTCGAACGTTGCATGCCACCTTGAATGAGCCAAGCCAGTGGTCAAAAAGTCAGTGGATGGCGGATCATGATGAGGACATGTTAGTCTTTCAAAAACTAATGAACTCGTCGGCTTCGAGTGGAGCATCCGCTACTAGTGAGCCAACGGCACGACCAACTGCCGTTCCAACATCTATCCCCAGCCCCGAGCCCACAGATGGGAGTCCACCACCGACAACGGACCCCACGTTCATGCCTAGCCCCGAGCCCACGGATGAGAGTCCACCTCCGACAGCGGGGCCCACATCCGTCCCCAGCCCCAATCCTACCACCCCACCGACGATTCCACCGACGGAATCTCCCACTTTATTAGTAGCCAGCACAGCTGCACCGAAAAGCCACCACCATCATCGATCCTCGTCGTTCGAAGAGGCGAAACCCAGCCCCAGTCCTACAACCCCACCGACGATTCCACCGACGGAATCTCCCACGTTATTAGTGGCCAGAACAGCTGCACCGAAAAGCCACCACCATCATCGATCCTCGTCGTTCGAGGAGGCGAAACCCAGCCCCAATCCAACGACCCCGCCAACGGTTCCATCGACGGAATCACCCACCCTATTAGTGGCCAGCACAGCTGCACCGAAAAGCCACCACCAGCATCGATCCTCGTCTTCCGAGGAAGCGAGACCCAGTCCCAATCCTACCACCCCACCGACGATTCCACCGACGGAATCTCCCACTTTATTAGTAGCCAGCACAGCTGCACCGAAAAGCCACCACCATCATCCATCCTTGTCGTTCGAGGAGGCGAGACCCAGCCCCAATCCTACCACCCCGCCAACGATTCCACCGACGGAATCTCCCACGTTATTAGTAGCCAGCACAGCTGCAGCGAAAAGCCACCACCATCATCGATCCTCGTCCTTTGACGAAACCCCCGTTCCCACGACAATGCTTTTGGAAAGCTCGACAGATGACGCTGCTACGCCAGCTCCAACAACCACAACCACACGAAGAACAAAAAAGCAAAGATCTCAGTGAACGATGGAGTAAGTACTTTTTTGCTTGACTCCCAAAGGACAACAAACTAGCCTTGTGGGTTTTACTTCCCTTATCTCGTCCTCCCTGTGGCGGCTGACACGTCGTCGTCGTTGCTGGAACTAAAACGACGGGGACGACAAACTACGTAAGTAGATAGGAAGAGCGATATAGCTAGTCTAGTCTAGCTACAGTATAGAGCAGCAAATATTGGTGTTTATATCTTTGGTCTCGCTATCCATAGTGCCCGGACGCATGGGACTCCACATGTAGCGACACTTACTCGAAGACGTCAGCAAATTCGACACGATCGACTGTTGCCCGCACCGCCATCTACGTGGTGCGTTTTGTTTGGTTCGTTTTGAATGGAAGAGTTGCACAAAGAATGTCCGTGCTCTTCAGTTTTGACTTTGGCAGGGTTCACTTTGGAAGAGGGCAAAGGCATTCGATACCCACACACCAAAGAAAAGGCGTTGTGCATTTGTTGTTTGCATTGCAGACAACGACATCAACAGCAACAACGAAAAAGACACTCGAGTGGTGGTAGCGTTATCCGTGTTACGAGTGGGAAGAAGCGCGAATGAATCGATCACTTTCTTCTTTCCAGTCTTGCCTGTTGACGCTAGTGCTGCTGTGGACCGTGTGGGAGGATGCACCAATGACGTGTTCTGCTGCCTTTATTACAACGACACCTTGTAGGATCACCGGTACGAGCCTGGGTTATTTCTCTCCCCGTCAAGAAGAAGGAGAAGACAAGAGCGCCAAGCGACCAGCAACGAGCACTAAGAACGTTCAGGGCGCTGCATGGCGAGGCGAGATGATTCCATCCCCGCCGAATAAAGGCGCGGATATAAAGCGAGTTCAAACATGGCTTCAAGAAGACGAACCATCAAAAGTAGCATCCAACATGGATCATTGGCAAGTAGCCTTGGCTGGAAGTCTGGTGTGTGGCGGCGCTTGCGAGTGGTTGACGCATTCCAGCTTGCTTTCCGTGACGGCCTTTGTGGCTATTTTCATTGCGGCCGTCCGAGATCCCTTGGATGAAGAAGAAGATGCCGTGGCAGGGCCCATGGCACGCATTATTGGACGATCGGCGATTCAATCCTATCAAGTCTCCAAACCCAAGCTAAAGGCTGTGGCTCGAGCAGCCATCCAAAGCGAAGATGCAGTGCTAGAACTTCAACGACAAGTACAAGAATTGCGGGAAGACAATTATCAGTTACAATTATACAAGGAACGAAGAGAATGGATTGATCAAGAATACTCCAATTACAATATGGAAGAACTCAAAGTATTGGCGCAACGATATCAAGTGCCGTATTCGGGAGTCACCAAATCACAACTCATGATGCGGCTATTGCAAGTGGGGGCATTAAAACTGGTTGTTCTTAACAATAGTGAATGAGCGCGCCGCCAGGAAATCGGCCGCTCCCATAGCATCACCATTGCCATTCAACGCTGCCACCCTCATCTACTAGTCAAAAGATAAGTATTCATGCATTTAATGAATGAATGAATTAATAAATAGAGCCCGCACTACAAGAAGTGCTTCTTTTCTCGTTCCATGCTCTAGACCATGGGCAACTCCACTCTCACAGCATTACCATTGCCACTCGACTCGGCCTTCATCGTCACCGCAAACAGCCACATGCTCCACGTCGTGCCATTTGGCAGTAGGTGGGGGCACATCGGAACAACAATCCATGCTTCGAAACAAGACAAGATGATCCAACCATGGAGTCACCGTGGCGTCGCGGCGGTCTTCGTATCGCGGCACAAGCACGGTCGTCTGCCGATGTTCCAAGGTTTCCTTGAGACGACTCCATCGGTTGACCTCTTCACAAATGGCACGTGCGCCGTTGCGATCGCAAACTACAGTTGTAGTCAACTTGAGAGAAGTTTGAAGCCAATTCGGCAAGTCCAGCATGGCATTCAGATCTTCTTCCATGGCAATATGGGAGACCCGATCTTCCTTGGGGACACGATGAAAAGACAAAAGCTTGGAGTTTCGATCCGATGGCTCGTATTGAGAGAAAAATGCAATGGATTTTGCCGTCATGGCCTCTTGCGACAGATTCTTAGATCGTTTGGGTGCATCTAGCGTCCCATGGCAAGTATCCATGGCGTCCCAACAATTCTTGACGGCATCATCAATCACTGCACACAATCCCTTGGAAGAATGCATGGTCGTTACTACATGCCCGTTTCGAAGCGCATGGTTCCAACCACCGCCATCGATCAAACCACGCCCCGTGAATTGTAAACGCCCCAATGCCAGAGCAATATACTTGTGATTTCCCACAAAGGGACAGTTTTGTGCCGCCAACAAAATGGTAGTGGCGTGATTTAGCAAGTCCGTCAACTCCAATTCGGACGAGTTTTTGTTATCGTCACCATCCAAAGTCAGGGACATGCGCGATTTCTGATGTCGGGTTCGTTTGCGAGGATTAATATACTGTTCTTTCAAAGAATCATCCTCCATCAACTTTTTCCTTGCATGTTCTTGTTCTCGATAGGCTTCTAGCCCCAACTCCACAATGACATGAGCATAGATACACCACAATCCCGCCATTCGATGCCGTAATCTCAAAAGTTGATTCAATAATGCAGGATCATTTTGTGCTCTCCAAGTAGTGGGCAAGAGTTTGGCTGTCTTGCGATAGGCCGTTTGCAAATTGTCATGCAATTTGCGAATCGAGGTCCGAATCCATCCAGCGGCTATACGACACTGGATCCATCGATGAAACGTCAACAGGGACGAATCCCATTCGTCTAGTGGCGGCATACTGGTCGAAAGCTTTTTGTGGCCAAGGCGTTGTTGATAGATATAATACTGGAGTGTCCCTTGAGCGGGAATGCAAGCAATATCTTCCAACTCTTGTAGCGAAAGAGCTCCAGGAATGGGATGGGGATGTGTAATCATAAAGTCGGACCGTTCCACAACTCCTTCCTTATCATCGTCACTTGTCGTCGTCGTCGTCGTTGACGATGGGGGCTGTTTGGAAGGTTTGGCTGGAGAAGCAAAACACCAAGCCGAGTCGTCCCGTTGTTCTAAATCGATGTAATGTCCGATTCTTGCCGGCGTAAATGTGAGCAAATAAAATAAATCGCGAGTAGGATGCTGCTGAATCGATGAAAGTTGTGGATACGTTTCGTCTTGCTGTTTACTTGGATGAACAGCCAACGACGTGGCCTTGTCATCCTCCGCTGGCTTGACAGGCGGTTTAGGATCGCTGTCACTGTCGCTGACCTTTACAAACGCCGCAGCCTTCTTCCCGGAAGCGTTGACCAGTTTCCGATCCGATGGACGTCCTTTTGCAAGCGACTTTCGACTTGCTGCTGCTGCCGGCATTTTACCTCCATATTGACCTTTGGAACGTGATAGGGCCTGTCCGCCCTTCTTGACAAAACTCGGATTTTGAGGGGAACACATGACAAGGAGTGGTTCATCGTTCGTAGCTCGAATAACAGAGTTACCTGGAATAAGAGACTTGACTCCAGAAAGTTCCTTTGGCATAGAACTGGGCTTTGCTTGTTTGGTAGAGGAGGCAAAGGACTCGAATGTGTCCAGCACCCTTTCGGTTGGTGTCGAACTTCGCGAGGAAGAGGAAGAGGAGTCTAATTCAAGCGGCGCTTCGCTGGTTCCACTTATCGGCTTTACAACTAGAGCACTGCCTGGAATACCAGAGGTGACTCCATGATGACCCCGTTCCCAAGGTCTTTGTCGTTTCTGCCCAATGTTAGATTCAGGCGGAGGCTTCGCCGGTGCCTTTTTAAAGAACCGGTGCACCACTTGTTGCAGAGTCGCTGTGCTTGTGCCAGAGCCGCTCATTTCGATAGGATGTTGGACTTGGACAAGTGGTCACTCAATCTCTTCTCTACTACTTTTGAATCAGCAATCGAAGACAACTGTAATAGCTAAAGGCAAAGGCAAAGGCAATGTTCAGAGCACAATGGATCTGCCTATTCTCATGCCCGTGACAGATGGCGATATGCGAGATGTGAAGATCTTTCGTTGCAAGACATCTTCCGTGCGTCCAAAAAACGGTTGTGCACAACAACCCCGCTACAGAATACCGCTAAAAATGTCGACGGGTCGCGAAAGTCGGTTGTCCGTCTTGCCGCCGCCGCACCTCTTCCATCCCGCACCTCTATTCATATGTTGGGTTATGGGCTTATGCGACCCTCTAGTCATGTTCGTAAAACTTCGCGCGTTACCTTCCACGTGTCATATCACGCTAAAACCTCATAGCCAGGAGTGCACCAATGGATTTTGGCGCCGACCATTTTTTGTTGTTACTACTGGGCAAAAGACTGGGGACCGGTCAACGAGAGTGGGAGAGCAGAGGGAATGGCGGTAGTGGACGCTAAAGTGACGTTGACGGTGAGGATTTCTTCCAGTTTTGATGCAGTAGTGCTGGGGCGAGCAAGTTGGATGGGCGCGTCGCCCACAATGACGATGAGATGATTGGATTCAGATTCGATTCGTTACCGCCCCGCTGCGCTGCCTCCTCTCCGCTAGTATCATAGACGGGTCATTCGGTGAAGATTTGCACTCTACTATTATCGGTACCGCGGTAGTACAACACTCCATCCAATCCAAACGCATTCGATAAGGCCAGTCTCATTGACTTGCTGTGTACCAGCTATCGACTCTGCAGAGTGTGGCGAAACGCGAAAGTTCTACTCGTTCGTCTGTGCGACGGATCATGAGCGACGAGTGGTCATCAATAACCAGGCATGGCAAGGAATCTCGGGGGCTGTTGATAGCCTCCGTAGTGGCCGTTGCGATCTTGTTGTTTCAAGTCGGACTGCTCTTGTTCGTGTCTCCCTCCGATGATGAATCTCTGAATATCGCTGACTTAAGTGGCAGCGTTTCGTGGCCCAGGTCGCCCCCGGCGCCTGATAATCCTGTAATTCTGCTAGGCTTGCCTCGGTCGGGATCGATAGCGATTCACAATTACTTCGAGTGTCACGGCTGGACGTCGGCGCATTATTGCTGTGGCAAAACGCACGCTGCCACTCAATTTCCCTGTCTTGGGGGTAGCGCTCCCACCTGTGGGGGGTGCGTTCTGAGGAATGTCCAGAATCGTCGACCTGCTTTTGAAAGTTGCGGTCCTGCTCAAGTCCAAGTCTGGAGTCAATTCGCCGTCGAAACGTCCACTTCGTGGTTCCTGCCGCAACACTTTGCATTAGGACTGCTCCATGAAGCGTATCCAAATGCCACTTGGATCTTGAATACTAGAGGATCGGCTCGAGAGTGGGCGGAATCTATTTTTCACTGGCACAGTATGACTCGCAGATTCTTTACATCCTTCCATCTCGAGTCGGAACCACGCCATGCGTTGACGATTCCTCCCCGTCGACCAGCCGACAACGTATCTGCAGCAGAACTGAAACTCGACATGCAACGGCAGTTGGAATCACGCGTCTACAACGAAACGGAATCCATGCGTAAGCTGGCGCTCTTGCAGCATCTGCACGAAAATCATAAAAGGACTATCTATCAATGGGCGCGACAACTATCTTCGCATCCTTTTCTGCACCTCAATGTGGACAGCGACGGCTCACTCTCGACTCTGGACAAGAAATTTGGATTCAAGCCGCCGGGAAAATGTAAATGGACGTTCCAGTCTCACACGAACGATTGGAAGAACTTTAACCTTCCATTTGAAGGCTTGTGAGGTGCTTTTGGCAACCACTGGCGACCAAGCTTCCGCAGGGATCAGGCGGATATATTGTAAAGTGATGTAAAGGACGTGAAGTTTCGCGTGCAGACGGAATAGGCTTGAGGTGGGGACAACTCTTTTCTACCCGGAGTAGCATGTCATGGCTGCGCCTGTCCTTGATGACATGGATGCCTGGTGATCACCGCTGCCCGGAACGGCTCGAGCTCTCTTGCAAGACTTGGAAAGCGTTGTAGTTCTACGCATGATTTTGGAGCCTCCGGGAAATCGCTGCCGACATCGCAATCACAACCTTGAGACTTGTTTCGCTTGCATGACGAGTCGGATGCTATAAATGTTGCTATTCAAGCAAGGGCCAGCTTCATACGATGGGAAACTCAAGCTATCAGACACGCAGTTTCAATGATACTTGACTCACTATGAATTATTAAGAGTGGCATCTACATAACATACCACTTGTCCGCCCATCGCTCGAACTCGTCAACAAACCAATAACAAATTTTCCTCCAAGCCAGAAATCCCTGACGATCCTTGGCCTCGCAAACACACCAACACGTGTGAATGACGAGATGCTTAGCACCTAACATCGTCACTGCAGCAGAGTCGGCAACTCAAATCGCGGGCAGCAGGCTCGCCATCGGTGGCGCCACGGACCTGACGTTCGTTGCTAGTATCGGCAGCAGCTTCTGGGGAAGGAACATCGACGTTGGCAACAGGGGAAGCATCCACAGCATTGGCTTCGGGATTGACCGCTTGTCCAGAGACAAGAAGGGCGGCAAAGAGGGTGGCGAAAGCAGAGAACTTCATCTTGGAGAGTGAGTAGAAATAGTAGTTGCGCGAAAGTCGTCGAAACGAAATTGTGAGCCTTTCTGGAATGTTATTTTTTGAGCTGCAATGTTTTGAGAAGGTTTAATCGGAAAGTGGTTGACCCAGTAGAGTCTACGCTGAAAGTTACACGGCTCCTTCGTTTTGAGAAGCTTTTGCAAATCAAAGATCCATTTGTCGTAGAAATAATACCAGAAGTGATCGTAAAGTAAAAGCTTCTCAAACTACTATAGACATTCTTGAGAAGCATTTGGAAACGCGGCGTGGTGGGGGTCTACCGGGTTCTACGTATGGGTTTTTTGGCAAGGAAAAGCTTCTCAAACGACGAAAACTCGCTCGTTTGAAGGGCGGCGGGTCCTGTCGGGCTCTACTGGAGAGTGAGTCATTACGAGACACTATTCTTGCGATAGTACCATGCGTGCGTGGGGATAATAGGTCTTCTACTACTTACTTTTTCCTGATAGCTGTCCCAACCACGACGACTATGTGGTACTATCTATTACTAGGAAAGCAGCTAGGATAGTACGAGTTAGTACCGCAAGCTATGGTTTTAGGGAAATGACCATTTCGGATCCGATGAATAAGCAAATGTCGTGGTGCTTTACGTCGAATTGATTTTAGTGCAGATCGTTCAAAATGACTTTGCCGCTGCTACGTTCCATAAAGATAATTCTGGTCGGACCATTGTCGGCAGTGGATTGGAGTGGCATTTCCGTCGGCAGCCTGCGACGTCCTTTCAAATCAGCGCCTGACTGAATAACTGGACGTGTGATGAAACATAGAGATCACAACACGGTGGATTGACATGTTTTTGGGATTCCGCCTCCTTGCATAATCAGCCGCCGTTTGGTCATTCGGTCAATGCGTAGCGTCGTCCTTTCAAATCAGGGCGTATTGAATTGCGCGGTGAGTGCACCAAAGGAATAACAGCGCGGTGGATTGACATGTTTTTGGGATTCGACTTCCTCGTTCACAACCAGCCTTCGGTCAAGGAAAGTCAAGGCATTTTGTAATCTGTCGCTTTGCTTGATGCTTGGAACATCATCAAGCGTTTTGGCAGCGCGGCTAGATAAAAATGCACGTTTCGAGCCTTTTACCAACCACCGTTTGGACATCCAGCCAATGCCTCTACTAAAGAAAAGTAGTCCAGACATGACGTAATTTGTCGCTTTGCTTGATCCTTGGATCCTCCAGAGTTATAGCGGCGGCTTGATTGAAACGAATGCCTCGAGCCTTGTTGATCACAGTGCTACTGTAGCGATTGTCTGATGTTGTTGCTGGGAATGAATGAGTGAATGAATGGTGCGGCGTACGACAGTCATACCCTAACTACTGTCTGTACGATAGACAGATTCCAAAGATTTGATACGATTGATGGGCCGATACTTCGTTGTGTTGGTGTCAAGGGTTCAAATTGGAAGGGAAAGGAAGCAAGACCTTGCAGACTTGGCACCATGGCGCGCCTTTTTCTTTCCGATACAGTGTCCCGCCCGGCTCTTTTTTTGAGTGTCTATGCGTTGGGACACCAATAGCCATGCGTCACAGACATATTGTGACCCATAAAATTTAAGTTCACTGAGCGGGACTTGCTCGTTCAAAACTATAATTTCTTGAGTCATGAAGATGTAGATAAAATTTTCGCCTTCTATGATTCTTGTAGTGAGAGCCACGTGTTGACTATGAGATTCGGTCAGCCGTTGGACAGCGTGTGGTTCCGACTCCTACTGAATGGCTGGCTCGGGAAGTGCCGAGCGGGAATGTTCGGACTGTAGCGCGGGGTGCTATGGCGAAAGAAGGAGAGATGGATGAGAGTCAACGCTTGTGAAGTTTCTCTCGCTGCTCTCTCTATCTTAACTATCTATCGATTGTCTCTTTAAACACACGAGAGGAAGTATCGGCAGTCCTACCTGTCTCTCACTGTCCCACCATGGCGTTAATGGAAGATCACAGTACTGTGAGCGCCGGAAGTGGCAGCGACGGTCGAAGGCGGAAACGTTATCACAAGAGTCATACGACGTCTGACGCCACCATGCCTCTTCCTTCCAATCCAATACGAAAGCGTAGTTTCTTGTTGCGGCGAACGGGTAGTGTTTGTAGTGCTAGTAGTTTGACGACTATCAGCAATGCCACCACCAAGGAAGAAAACATTGTCATGGACTGGTCTGCCACTGTTTCTGAGCGATTAACTATCCCACGTACGCCCCAGGCGTCCAATCTGCATCATCGATCGCAAAGTTGGAGTGGATCTCCTCAACGAAAAGGCGATGATGGGCTATTGTGGATGGACTGGGTCGCTTCGGGCATTGAATTCTTTGGATGCGAAGGTGGCACTCAAAACGCTCCGGGACGCAGTGTAATTGGAAGAGCCTTAATGCTGCAGCCGCCTCCTGAAAAGGAAACTAGCAGTGCTTCGGCTACTGCTGCTGCTGCTGCCACCACGTCAATAGCAATGCAACACGAAGAGCAACTGCGGCGAGAACGAGACTTTTGCAAATTGCATGAAGACTTTTTTGAAGCCTTGCTCAAGGAACAAGTAACGCAACGAGCAACAGCGGCTGGTGGAACACCCACCCACAATCCAGCCTCTTGGGCATCGGCTGTCCCTCCGACTAGTACTGCTAGTGATGGAAGTGGCGCGAGTCCTTCGTCCACCAACGTGCCTGACCTTCCCTACTTGCATGGAGATGAGCAATCCTCGTTGGGGTCTCTGGGCTCGAGTGTGTCTTCGACTAGCTCTCACACGCACGAGACGTTCAATAGTCTTTCTTCCACTCGCACACACAAACGCCGTGCCCGTCCCTTTCGCTTGTCCCCGGGACGCCGACGCGCCGCCAAGGTCTCTCCTCTCGAGGCCTATGATCAAATGTACAATCCTGATTCCAACAAGAGAAAAAACGTCAATCAAGTCTCGCTATCGCAAATACTGCAAAAGCAAGACTTGTATGAACCTTCCTGGTACTTGCATCCCAATTGCGTCCTGCAAAAAGACAAGGGCAAGGGAGAGCCTCTGGGACAAGCCATTTCGGCGAATGGACGAAACGCTTGTTTGGACAAGTTACGAGACAAAATGGCTATTGTAGTACAAGTCTCCTCATCATCTTCGGCGCCATCGCCGGAAGAAAGTACCGGCATGAAACGACGTCCTGCCAAGGTGGCACAACGCACAAGTGTCTTGGTGGAAACGCGATCGATCATTGAAGTTCGGCTGGGATTCTTGTCCATGCAATATGGTCTCTTGTTGCACTGGGACTTGAAGTGCCACAAGATTGTCTTTATTGCTCTTCGGAAGATGTGTCACGATTCCTTTTATACCAAGATTGGACAACACCATCAACATCAACAACATCATTCGGCAAAGACTAGAGAACGAGCGTTGAAGAAAGCAACGGCTGTATCGACTGCTGTCACACTTCCACTCGTCTTACGATCCAGCATGGGAAATCATGCGATTTATCAACGTCCACTCGGAACCGAAGTGGTACTAGTAGATAATCCTCATCGCATTGATCCTCCTTCGGAACTGGCGCCTTGTCAATTGTCGATTCAAGTACACTCGCTGTCGGGACTTGCTTCAAATATCAATCGATATACTCTCAGCATGACCTTTGACAATCGCACCGAGTATACTCCGTTGCAGTCTTCCAACCAACAAATTTGGTCCAGTGGGCGCAAGACTCCCATGACGTGGCAATGGCATTCGAGACATGTCAATTCTTTTGAAGACTTGGCAGGTTTACGCATTGGCTTGTTGCAAAACTCTCAAACCATCTCGAGCATGACTTTGCCATTGGGAGAATGGGTCGCTCAACCGTGTTCCCAGCCTACTACAACCTTGCAATTGACTCTTCCCTTTCCACATGACTCGACTGTGCAATTGAGATTGGAACTCAGGTATACATCGCAATATGCCTTTTGGCTCTATAAGGAGTTGCATGCCCGACAAGTGGAAGAAACCAATGAATTGCAATTGGAAGATTTGGACGACGACGATGTTCCCGACGCGGCTTCACTATCATCCAATTCGACCAATGCCAGTGGAGTACTGTCTTCGCCTCGCAAGAAACGATCCTCCTATTATTCATCGGCATGGTCGTCGTCGTCAACTTCCGAGAATGCCCTCGATTGGCTGTGTGGCGTGTGTTTCAAGGAATACTTTGTAGCCTAATATCATCACAAGTACTACTATTAACAACCTTTTGCTATGAACCAAATCGAACTTAACAATAGTACAACTAGAAGTCAACAGTTGAACTAGAAGTAGTTTTAGTAGTACTACTATTGAAGCAATTCAGCGAAGAGCGGTGCTCCTATGATGATTTCCGCTGCGACTCGCGGTCGTTTTCATTGCTGCACTCTCTAGACTAATGATACTAGACAGCACTTAGTAGCTAGCTTGAGAGAACTATACTACTAGCGTAGAACACGCACTATCCAGTTAGCAACTATAGTACCTGACGATCGAACACGAGGATCGATCTCTTCTGTTCTTCGACGGAGATACCTAGTGCGGCTGTCACGTGCGTTGGTCGTAGATGCGCCACACCTGCACATTTCGTACCAATATATTACTCCCAGGATGATGGTATGTTCTCTATCTCTCTACCGGTAGAGAGATGATCAGCAGGTAGCTCAAGCTATGAATTTTTAGACGCAATGTTAGTGATACTACAAAAAGTGCGCATATGGATGTTGGAAGCCTGTCAGACGCCAGCACAATTTCTTAATAATCATGCAAAAGAGGGGCATAATAGGTTTGATAATCTGCAGTTGGCAGTCACGAATCTTAGTTTCGCCAGTTCTGTTCAATTAACGTTGTGTTCGCAACTTCTGAATTTTCACTCTACGCAAATAAAGGATTCAAGGAAAGTCCCAGAATATGTGGCTCAGTGTTCGCGAGGGCAATAATAACACTCTTGAACATCGCGCACGCCTTGGCGAGCTTAATGCCGTTCGTGACAGCTCAGAATGACCGACGAGATTGCAAACAAGGCCCGACAGATTATGATCTTGTCCCAAACGAAGCGAAAGGACATTTTCGCTCTTCTCTTTCTTCTTCCAACCAAAGCCCAGGAACTAACGTACCATACTTTCCCAACTTCCCCGTCCAGCATCGGCTCCTTCAATCACAAGATTTTCCTTGGGACATTCTTATCGAAATAAAAGCTATCGGAATACTTCACACGACCGATTGCCATGATGATTCCAAGCTTGGACCGGAACGAGTCTATCGGAAATGTTGTAGACGACGAGACCGGATCTGGACGAATCGTTCTAGGAAACAGACCAACAAGTGTTGAGGCCATTTCCCCTGATGCTCCTGCAGAAGAACTCTCGTGCTGTGTCACCCCAGATGCTGTGTGCCGTAAAACCATCAACCTCAGCAGAAAGCGAAAGTCCTCCAAGATGGTGTCGTTTGATCTCAGCAGCATCCAAGAGCACTTCTGTCGAGTTGCAATTACTGATGACGACGTTGGCGAGTTGTGGCACGGCAGTGAAACGAGAAGGCGAGCAAAAGCTGACGCCGCTGCCTTCAGGGGCGCCTCCCGGGATGCTCCTGAAAACGATATTGAAAGCTGTACATACCTTGAGCACTTCAAGCAAGCTCTCACCATCACCCAGTCAAACGGGAAGCTTGACGACCTGGTTCGAACTATGTCGGTAGATTCTCCAGCACGGGGCCTTGAGCCGACGATCGTTCCTGGTCTCATGGAAGCCAGGCGCCGCAGAATCGCCATGATTCTAAGGGCCCAGAAACGGCTACCGCCACAAGCTACTCCCGAGCAAAAGGCCTACTTGTTGCGAGAAGTATCCAGGAACTTGAGTACGCCTTCACGGCGGCTCGCCCAGCTCCTGGGAGTTGGTGACGCGAAGGTCGTTATCGACGACCTGTTGAAGCATCTTTCGAGCACTTCTAGGTGATAGTACTAGCATACCATAGCATAGTTAAATCGCATGGTTCTTTACTATTCAAACTAGTTCAAAGCCACACGCACCAGACGCAGGTAGCAATGAATATCATCCTAGATCTACCACTTCATCAGCTTTGCGATATTCAGCACTAGGAGTATGCAACAATAACTCTACCAATACTACTAACGCAGCTCTACTAGTTGAGTGCCGACTTCCGTCAATCAACACGATATCGTCCAAGCTGGGCTCGAGATCGGTCCCCCCTTCACAACAATCGTAGTTGGACGAAGCGGGTAGAAATCTTTCCCGAGCGAAGCTGCCAGTTATCGCATTATTAATAATTCGAACGATCGAGAAGCTTCCTACCGATAGTTCGAGACCAATTGGGCTACCTACCGTTGACTGGGCTATTGTGTTAATCACGAACGAGGCATATTTGAAACGACTGGCATAATTGTAGATTATCCAGTATACAACGTAATACTGCCATAACCTTGGGAATTGTGACACGGGCATCTGAACTTTGTCACAGAAACTGGGAAGAGGCAGTTTGCAACTTGCAGTGATAGTGTACACGATCACGAATAGGAGCTGCCATATCGGTACCATTGTTCTGTTCCGTGAATCTGAAATGGGTACTGTGAAGGGCACACTAGCTAGTAAGCGTTGCGGTATTATGCCCATTACGAGGGATATTTATTAATAGTACTTTCCGCTACCTCTCGTATTTCTGTCCGGTACGACAGTCATTTCGCTCGATAGTTCTCTCTCGGATACCCTATCCCGAATTGAGAGGTAGGTATCGTACTGTAGCGCATAGCAGTATGGTGATGGAATGAATGAGATATGCCGACTACAACGATCGTACTAAAATCGGCGATGACAAAGCGTCCCGGTTTGAAAACGTGGCATTACAATTGCTTGGTGCAGGAGTAAGAGATCAACTCAATGCGGCGCCTTTCCTTTTTGTTCTAGTTTACTGCTGGTGGTGGCTGCGGTATAAAGATCATGGCCCCTATGCCTCTTGTAGGGGACATCGATGAGCCACCGTCCGTCGCTCCGAGGAAGCTACTTCTAGTACCTACTAGCTGCTGCTGGACGTACACCACATAAGCTCCTGAAGTTGGCACCAAAGAGGCGTAAGAGAAACAAGTCCGCGATAAACTTCGAAGAGGAGCCATCCAACAAGCTAGAACACCACTTTGACTGACTGGTGCGTGATCCCTTTCACGTACACGGAGCAAATCGCAATCAAGCTCAATAAGGTAAGCTAGCTCCACGCCTTTCAATCCCAAAGGAATAGAGCGAGCGACTGTCAACGCGATCATGATTCTACCCCCGCCGCCTTCTGTAAAAGTCTTGTTGAAGAGCCAGCAGTGCATGATCAAAGGCTTCTACCTCGACGACCCCTCGAATCCAGCGCTCCCAGTGGTGCATTCCTTTCTTATTGCTATTGTCAACGTGCAGACAAACATCACCGCCAGTCTCTGATGATAGACTGACGTCAGTGACCGTCTCAAAGGGAATGTATTCGTAGTGCAAGCCCGCATCACAGCACAAAGACAGGGGTTGCAGTAACGCACTGCTCTTGCTTGTCTGATATACGAGAATTATTGATTCCTGGGTTAATGCGAGATGTTGTAGTGTCCAATCCGATAGAAAAAGTAACTTCATGGATGATCCAAAGGTGTCGGGAGTCACTGACGCTTGTGGCCGTAAATCAAAAACGGCAACTGCCGCAGGAATGTCCACAAAAAAGTCGTCCTTCCGCTTGAGATTATAAACTTGTGGTAAATGTGCTGTCGGGTTCACAGGCGCTAGTAGCGGTGGGGGTGGTGGGGGCCCAGGAGGAGGGGGTGGTTCGGATTTCGGGTGAATTCTCGCTTCGTTCAAAGAATCGGCATGAAGCAGTGGCGACGCCAAGGTAGCATCGTCCTGGTGTCCCATATTCATACACAAGTATCAAAAGGGAGGCGGTGGATGTAAACTCCACTCCATAGAGGGGAGGCTGCTTGCAATGCGGCGGCTTTGAGGTTTTATGACATCATGTCGTTTGATTTCAGCAACAGGGAATTCTTCGTTTTTCTCTTCGACGTTCGTGCGTGGTCCGTTCGCTGGCCGTCAGTCTTGATTTGATCAAATCGACCTCTTTGGATACAACCGACTAAAATAGCTATATACCGGTAGAGGACCTTCCTATCGGTATTATGGGGACGGGCAAATGCGCCGAATCAGCAGAAAGATGTCTCAACATTATTGATCGATCAAATGTAGAAGTTGCTACAGTGAAAACGGTAGCAGCGAAACAGAGTAGCCTGCTACTCTACTAGTAGCAGTAGTCAAAAGAAAAGGCATGCCTGTACTACTAGTACGAGCAAAGAAGAACTTCTCTGGAAGAGGAACAAGAAGACTTTCGTAGCAAGGAATTGTTGATGCAAGAACGACAAGACGAACAGGAATCGGCCTGCTACTAGCTAGTCAGCTAGAGTGGTATGGAGCCATAGATCGATCCTTTTTGGCCATCAAGGTAGGTGCTATTTACTATCCGCCCATCTTGCTCGCCCCCAACACGAGTTACCTTTAAACTCTGTATACGGGTTTGTATATCCTATTTCTCTAAGTATCCATCGAGACCGCTATCTACTACTATCTCTCTATCGGATAATATGGTCGATGCGTCGTATCTTTTCCACCAAATGCATCCTCTGCCTTTACAACAAGTCTTTGGCGTTTCCACATCCATCTATCATTCCCAATGTAGTAGTCGTCCATATCTTTAGCATGCCACGAAAGATCACCAATCCATTTAAACAGCAGCGTAACGTCTGGGTCCATTACATTTTCTTGATCCTCGTTGCAGTTGCCCTGACTGCTCTGGTCGTTCTCAGCGGTAGCACCAGCACCCCCCAAGAGGAGCCATTGGACCGCACTGCTTCAGGCGGTGCAGAACGCAAGACGAAGCATGAGTATATCGTCGGCGCCACTAACGAGTTGGAGGTAGAGGCCGACGTCGTTATAAAGCCACAGAAGACTGATGATCGTGAAAGTGGGGACGAGAGTGAGGACGAAGAGGAGAGCGAGGAAGTACCAGTATTCAGGGAGATTTCGCAACGAGATTTTCCGCTGTGGGTGCACGAGTATTATAAAAGTCTGAAATGGCCAGAACCTCCACAAGACGCGTTGAATGCCCCCAAAACGCTGACGCGGGATATTCTGTTGGAATCGCTTCAATTGGGTTGCGCCAACATTTTCGAAAATCAACATGACGCAGGCAATTTCAATTACCAATACAACTTTGTTACGAAACAAATGGATCACGACGACAACGAAGTTCGACAAGCAGGTGCCTTGTGGGGACTTGCCATGTGCTTTCAGTTCGACCCTTCGAATGAAAAATATCTGAAAGGAACCGAAAAAGGCATTCAATTCTTCATGGATCATTCCGTATCAGACGAAGGCACGATTAGGATTCGCTATCCCAATGACCACGCTCCGACTTCGAACACGGGCACCAACGCATTATTTGCTTTGACCATGATTGAATATCTTCGAACTATAACAGACGCGTCGTCCAACAAGGTCATCAATGTCGATGCTCAGTTTGTAGATCGAGTCAAAACGAACTTGGCGGGTGTTGTGCGACATCTTCAACAAATGCAGCTGCCCAACAAGCATTTCGCCGAGAAGTATATTTTTTCGCAAAACAAAAAGTCCCAGAATTCTTCCCCATATATGGATGGAGAAACAATGTTATGTTTGGTCAAGGCTGCAAAATACATTGATGGATATGCCCATTTGATTCCAATGATAGAAGACGCCGCTCCCGTCCTGGCAAAGACATATACCATTGACGCTTGGGCAAAAGGCGTTCACGATTCAGACCAGACCAAAGGATTTTACCAATGGAGTTCCATGTTTCTAACAGAGTATCATCATGCGGGCTGGAGCAACGCAGTAATGTTTGGAGATTTCGTTATCATGCTGGGACATTGGATCATCCATACTCATGAAATTCTTTATCGGAATAGAAATACTGGGTATGCTTACGAAGGAATTATCAGCGCCTACGAAATCGCAAAGTCTCGGGGCCTCGAAGCAGCGACCAGTAATTTCGAAGCTACCATTGACAAGGGACTGCATAGTCTCTGCACCTGGCAGGTGGGTGGCCCGCTGGCGAATGAGAATCGATTCTTGGTGGAACACCCGACAACTGAGGCTATCGCCATTGGTGGTGTAATGAATGCGAAGAACGAAGCCCCCCTCCGGATCGATACGACGCAGCACCAGATGCATGCGCTAATGATGGCGTTGACCAGTGTGTATAAGTTATAGATTTAAAATACGATGAGGCGAGCATGATAGATTTCCTAACAGAGTACGGCGCTTGCTAGGGCTTTTGAGTCCCCGCATCGTTTCTAGAAATTGTTGCGGTGGGTCAACAGTGATTGACGTCGAATAGTGAGTTCAGCACTTCTCTAGCTATTATTCTTGTCGAAGTGCATGAGGAAGCATCGCTTGCAGCGCTTGTTTTGCTGTGTAAACCTCTTTCGGGATCCAGCAGGGGGATCCCATCGATCAGACGCTAACAGACCCCATGGGGCCCATTGAAAATATCACAGAAGAATTGTAGCCTCAATGAAACACCAAGACTTCATCCTATTAAGTTACTAAGTTGAATATTGTATGGTGGTGCTTGAAAACGTGCCAGGCAAAACAAGCAACATTTCTCTAGGCCATGTTCCTAAGACGGGTGCTCCAGGCTGAACAAGCACAGCCCAGAAAGAAAATATTACCGACGAGTGCTTTTGCTAGGTACAGTATTCCCACCTCGAGTCGTCGACGCTCCAGAAGTCGAAAGTATTCCGTAGATGTTGTGCTCAGTCAAAAACTTTCCGACCAGATCCAGAATCTCCGTCGTCTTCTCAACTCGTTCAACGTCGCGTTGCAACGTTTTAACTTGTGCTTTCAGAAGAGCATTATCAATGCGGTAGGCTCGTAACAAAAAGTCTCGGGACTTGATGTGGGCATCACTTTCAAGGGCTGCGCTGTTAAGGTACATGGCTTTGGCACTTGGTTTCATGATACTGCTTTTAGCTCGGGGGGATTGTGACGTGATGCCCAAAATTGTTGCCAATCCGTCTCCGGGCAATGTCTTCACTTCAGATTGGTCTACCGCACTCTGTAATGCTTCAAAGAACAGTTCCCAATCTCCGTTCGCTTCCATATTACGCATCGCCGAGCCGACGCACTCAAGCTTGGCGTGCATTTCATTCACTTTTCGCTCCTCGCCCTTTTTCGCATCGACCTTGGCTCGTTCGAAGTTTACTTCTAGCTGTTCTTTGGATTTTTCGAAAAACTCTAGCTGACGTTGCAGTTCGGCTTGAACGTTTTGCTTGGATGTTTGCAAGTTCTGCAACTTTTCTTCCAGCTTCTCGATTCGCTTTCCCTTCTTCCCAGTCGGTAGCGCCTCGGGGTTTTCTTGCAAATATTTCAGCCAGAGTTCTTCAAATTCGTCAATCATTTGAATATCCGATGGATGATAATTCATGTCGATTTCTTTGAAATCTCTGTAAGTCAACGGCGGGGCCTTGCAGAGAAAAGCAGTGGAGGAAGGCCTCGAGATGGTCGTCATTGTATCCTCATCAGTAAAGTACGATGTTGTGGAGGTCATTATCGCTTGTAGTATACCTTTAAGTGGTTTAATCAATGATGGTAATGAATGCTGTTGTGACTAAGGATGATGAACACTTGCCTGTTCAGAATTTGCTTTCCTCATGGCCGTATCGGATTATCATAGTTGGCGATGAAAAGCATTCATCGTACTCTATGTGTGCGCGTAACAAGGTCGGCCGGCGTGCATACCCAAAATAGCGAGCCGGCAGTATTTATTTATACAAAGCCGAATAGATATATATGTTGCGCGCGGCGAGCATCGCATGACATCATCTCATCACAAGCAAGCGAAACGAGAACGGAACTCTCTTTCCGCATTCGGGATTCTTTATGCAACTCATGCACGTCTCCATTCATTTCCCCAAAGTAGTAAATGGTGCTGTCGTGTTTTGTCACTCGAGCAATGAATCGTGGCTTGCAATGAACACGAATGCTTTGCCAGAATGCTCTCATGCATCTCAAAAAACGCCAGTGCAACAACACCAATCTTCTAATAGAAGAATTGGCATTCCACTTGAATGCAAAACCCACAGTCAACACCGTGACAAGAAGATAACCAGGGGCGCATCATATTATATTTCCGAAAATGAGTGATGTGGATAAACTGAAGTATTCGTTCGATTTATCTCAGGCTACTGACCTCCCAAAAGAAGAAAATAAGAACTTGGTGTCGTCGTCGAGTAGCGTGGACACTTCCTCTGACAAGAGCTTTGCACGATCCAAACGCACCGTCGGGTCTTCTATATCGTCGACTTCATCTTTGTTTTCGACACAAGTCATGCCTTCCTTTTCACCGGAACCTTCCTTGGAAGATCATTCAGCGACGGAGTCGATTGCAAAACGAACTACAGAGTCCCCTCCGCCGCCAACAACAACGACAACAAGCCCAGCCGAGTTCTTTCGTTCGCTCCTCCCAAAGTCGAAATCGCAGGACACGACGTTTGCCCATTCCGTAATCTCACCTTCAAGGTCCCCACGACCAACAAAAGAAACGAGTCAGGAGCATGCCCTGCTCATGTTTTCAAATCGTATCGACAAAACACATCCTATATCTCGGGCGCAATACGATGCGGCAGTCCAGAGACGAATCCGAAATCGGCTCAAGCGAGATCTTCGCAACACTCTGTCGGATTTTGATCGATGGAGCCTGGAAGCATTGAATGACTTTACACCACTAATGGATCCGAATCCTCCATCTCTTAAACAAAACGTCAAGCTTGCCAAGCAAATAAAGGTCCAAGCGCTGCAAGATATGCTTCGTGAAATCCTTCAAAACGAATAAGTGGAGACCTTCCAAACTCGTCGTTAGCCGTGAATCATCAGTCTAGACCCACCACACCGCAACGAGTTCTAGTATAAGCATTAAAATATCACATAGCGAGGAATCAAATGCACTAGCAGCAAGCGCCTTCTCGCAGGGTTCGTCGTTAGCACAACAAACATCACAACTGAAGTGCGACGCCACCGCCCAAAGCGATGTTTAGGCCGTGGCACCCTGTCAGCTGGACCCCATTCCGGCCGTGCATCCAAAGCAGTAATTGTCCATTCGTACTCGAACATTCAACAAATCGTCCAAAGAAGGCCCGATAACAAACACAGTTCGGCCACCCCAAAGGAGATCCGATGAACACACAGTTCGGCCACCCGTAACACCAAGCCCCATACCAAGCTGTTGGTTCAAGTCGCAGTCGTACATCCGTACGAAAATCGTCGACAGTGTGAGTGATTCCAGCCCCTGTTTCCATTGACTAGCAAACTATCTCCATGGTCGACTAGGCCGACTTCTTTTTAGGTTATGAGCCTTTGTGCTGCCACCACCCACCGCATAGTTTAGATAGAACATCGAAAATAAGCCGTCGACGTCGACCATGGGAATAGAAGTGAATGCCATAGAGTTCCTTCACTACCCCTGGTGCTATTGCTGTTACTACTAGGCAGGAGCAGCCCCAGAGCTCATCTGCACCTGACATGATGGATTCTTTGAGTGCAATGTCGAATGCCAGAAACAAGGAAGATTCTCCCATGACATCTGCATCAATGATTCTCGAAAGTGGCTTTTCCTTGTCGGAACAAGCACATGAACAACACGAAGACGAAAAGCTGGACACGCCGATTCATACAGCTGGATCGCTGTCTTCCGTTGAAGAATTGCGTCAACGAATCGTTCAAGATGTCGTGGGGTCTGCGTCGGCTGTTGTCACTTCGCCCCTGGAGTGGACACCCGGCCATCCTGCCGCGTTGCCTCTGGTATATTGTGATTTCACGGCGAGTCATCGACCTTTACAAAGTGTCGAAGCGCATTTGCAACAACAATGCTTGCCCTACTACGGCAATACTCATACCAACACTTGTTTGGTGGGAAGTCAATCGACGGCCTTTTGTAGTGAAGCGAGACAAATTGTGGGAGAAGTGTTTGGCGCCAAAACGACGGGAAAAGCCAGTGCGGATGTTGTCTTATTTGCGTGAGTATAAACGTGGCTAGGCAAATGTGTGGAATGTGAGTGAGAAAATGTCTAACAACGTGGAATCCCTCTTTTAGTGGCAATGGAACCACGTCGGCGGTAGAATTGCTCATTGACTGTCTGGGACTCAAGCATCACATTTTGCGCCAAACGACCGACGGCGTCACGACTACTACAAACAATAGCAAGCCTGTCATTTTTGTGGGACCCTACGAACATCATTCCAATTTGTTGCCATGGAGAGAACTGGGTCAAGTCGATATTGAAATGGTTCGACTGGACAACCAAGGAAATGTGGATTTGGAGCATTTGAAACAATTGCTAGAACACTACCAGAATCGAGACGTTAAGATTGGAGCCTTTTCCGCAGCGTCCAATGTCACTGGAATCATTGCCAATGATATTGCTATTACGGCGCTTTTACATACCTACGGCGCCTTGAGTATTTGGGACTATGCCACGGCCGCTAGTTATCTGGATGGACAAATGAATCCGACGCATCCCGACTACCAACACGAACTCATTGCCAAGGACGCCATTCTCTTTAGTGGGCACAAATTGTTGGGCGGCGTTGGAACTCCTGGAGTACTCATCATCAAGAAGCATTTAGTCAGTCAACAGAATCCACCTACGAGATCGGGCGGAGGAACCGTCTTTTATGTCACGGCCAAACATCATCGATTCTTATCCAATCGGATTGAACGATTTGAAGGTGGGACGCCCAATATTGTGGGGATTTGGAGATTGGGACTGGCATTGACCGCCAAACAACAACTCAAGAAACAATTCCAACAAATAATGACTTCGACGACTGCCACAACGCAGACGGTGCTCGATTACGATTTGCTTCGCGCACAACGCATCCAACAGAAATTGTCAGAAATTCCAAATTTGGTTCTCATGGACGGCGATGATGGCAGCAGTGGCAAGTCGAATCATCATCAACAAAAGCTCCCAATCTTTTCCTTTTTGATCAAGTGCGGAACGAGATTTCTTCATTACAATTACGTCTGCACCTTGCTCAACGATATTTTTGGAATTCAATCCAGGGGAGGCTGTCAATGTGCCGGCCCTTATGCTCAGTATTTGTTGGGCCTCAATGGAACAGTGAATGCGGCAGTGGAAGAATGTCTCGTTCATTCCAAGGATGAACTGTTGAGGCCGGGCTTTACTCGACTGAGTTTGCCGACCTTTGGAACTACCGAGGCAATTGCAAACTATGTGTTGGATGCTATATCATGGGTTGCCCAACATGGATGGAAGTTGATGCATGTATATCGTTGCAATCATCGAACAGGAGAATGGCGACACAAATCAAGACCGGGGGCTCCCTTGGGAAAGACGGCACGCAAATGGTTGTCGCACTACAAGAGCAATGTATTAGGTCGGACGGATCTGACCGCAAATAGTAGTCAGGAGGTTGCGCCAGAGTTGACAGAAGCCATGGCCGCGGCTAATCGCTTATTGGAGCTTGTTGTGAATGATCATGCGAGTTTGGTCCAAGCTATCAAAATGTCTCATGAAAAAGATGAGGATTCTTCAACCTTGTCATTGCTAAGGTGGTATGTCTATCCAAAAGAAGTCGCCTTGTCTTTGCAGCAAGGACTAGACCATGTGCCTGGCACGATGGATAAGACTGCCCTTGTGGGTGCAGTACGACCCATTGCATGGTTTCCAGTGGAGGATGAACAAGAGGGATCCCCTATTGCCATGTCGGAGGAAGCTCCATCAAGCAGCGCACCTACAGAGGCGAAGGACACGCACCCTACGTTTCAATTTCGCGAAGGCGAACATACCGGAACGGCCTCGCTGCATGAGATTCGAGCGGGCTTTGATGATGGAGAATTGACGGAGGCTTGTCTTGTCTATCAACCAGAATCCGACTCGTGGTCCTCTATTGCGGAATTTTTGCAGGCTCCGTCGGCAAACGAGCGGGCTCCTACGACTACAGGAAGTGCCGGTCCTACCACTGTGATAGAAAATGCGGCAGCGTCCGAAGCAGTCACATTCCGAGATGGAGAGCACTCTGGTCTAGCGTCGTGGGAAGAGATTGAGGTAGGCTACGACGATGGGGAATTGTCTTCAAACTGCCAAATATATGATTCCGCCAGCGGTCAATGGGAAGTAATTGACGCCGCCCTTGAGCGACGTCGACAGACGGCTGTTGCAAAAGGAGTCTCAAAGATGAGCAATCTACCCCCGGACGTGCCTTTACCGTCGGATGTACCTGTCATTGAAAAACACGAAAAGAAGAAGCCGCAACGAGACTCGGCAGCCTGGGGTCAAGGCTGTATGGTGGCAATTCACCCTTCCATTAGCTCCGTTCCCGAAGTCACGCCCACCGAAAAGCCCACAAAGCAGAAGCGACATAAACACGTGAAGCCTCCAGCCAAAATGATGCGTTTAGTGACGCAAGCCATTATCCAATGGTACGTAGATATTACATATTTGATGTTTTAGGGGCACCCCGCTAACCCACTGGACAATATCCAAAATCACAGGGATATGCTTGAAGAAGGAGATCGACTGTTGCTGGGACTGTCGGGTGGGAAGGATTCTCTTAGTCTATTGCACGTACTACTGGAATTCAAAAAGAAGCTGCCGATCAATTTTGAGATCGAAGTTTGTACAATTGATCCAATGACTCCTTCCTTTGATCCGTCGCCATTGATTCCATACGTCGAGTCGCTTGGACTCAAGTACCATTACATTCGGGATGATATTGTTGAACGAGCTGCAAATGCAGGCAAGGACGGAAAGGTGGTCTCGTCGCTCTGCAGTTTCTGCGCTCGCATGAAACGTGGCAATCTCTACACAACAGCTCGAAAGAACAACTGCAACAAACTCGTCTTGGCGCAACATTTGGATGACTTGGCAGAGTCTTTCATGATGAGTGTTATGCATAATGGCTTTTTGCGGACCATGAAAGGCAAGTCGTTGGAATTCCCGGGCGGTGCACGGACAAGTGCTCTTTACTTCTAACCTCCTGCTCTCCTTGTTTTGGGCTACAGCCAACTATAGAATCAACGCAGGCGACTTATCTGTTATTCGTCCATTGGCCTATTGTCGAGAATCTGTCATGACTGACTTTGCGAAATCGGCCAATCTTCCCATTATCAACGAAAACTGCCCCGCGTGTTTCGAAGAGCCCAAAGAACGCGCTCGCATCAAAAAGTTGTTAGCCAAAGAAGAAAGCTTGTATCCCTACTTTTACGACAACATAAAGCGGTCTCTGTTGCCGCTCATGCACGATGACGCTACAGCTATTCTACGATCGTACACGGAAGAGGCTTTGGACAAGAGTCGCAAGGAAACCCACCGGAAGACAAAGAGTCGACAGCAGGGAGACAACTCTCGTCAAGGCAAAAGGGCCAGGCCCAACGGCGTCAGCGAGGGCGAAGAAGAGAAGAAGGAATCCACACCAGAGCACTTTGAATCCAAAACGGCAACTAGCGCTACTAGTCAGGCTCTCGCTGACTTTGGAGAAGAAGAGCTAGTACGGGAATTGGCTCGTCGGCGTGCGGAACGTTTTCGTCTGGCCGGGGCCATGAAGCGGGTGGACGACGAAGATGAGTATGACCCCACAGGTCAGGTGTGCTCTTTGAATGGAGGGAACGGGACTATTCCATGCCGTGAGTTAATGGAGTAAGAGCATTCGGGAGCTACCATGGACGCATCAAGTCTTGCTAGTCAACATTGGTTATTATAGTTGTTGAAGTAGCGAATATTAGAAGTAGCTCCTAGTAGTGACGGGTAGGCTGAATGTGCAACATTACAAGCCCCTTTGATCCGTAGTGATAGTAGAGCTATTTGACTAGCCGTACTATTACAATCGGTTCTTGGAGTGGCTTCCTTTTTGCGTAGCATATGTTTCTTATCAGTCAGCAGGAGTACCTAGCCGAACAGCAGTAGCTCGCGAGATACTAGTTTTAACAGATTACATTGCTTGTCGACTCTAATAACTATTATGGTTGAAGCAGCGACTGTGCTGTGTGTTAATGGCGTAGTCTTGCTTGTAAAGTCTATCGACTCTAGCTATTATGATAGTTGAAGCAGCGCTAGAGGATAGGCCGAAAGAAGCTACTCGGGTTCCGTGAATGCGCCCCTACTAACAAGAAAGATAACATCATCCCCCTAATAACCAGTTACTCTGTATCGTTATATTTCGTTCTCGTTCATTCATTCATCAAAACCTACTTCCATGGGTAATTCCAGATATTCTTTGGAATTGAATTCCCGAATCGGTTCCGTTCCAAACGCACATTCTTCCAATCGCTTGGCTTGTTCAGGCCCCACTTCCCGATAGAGTTGTTCCACTCCTGGACTTCCTGGTGAACAAAACAATAGCTTGGTCTTGGTGACGGGATCCACAAAGGGTTGCACCAATTTCCAAAAAATTCGAAAGGCCAGTGGTGGATTCAAAATGTACACTCGATGCATGCGTTCTTTAAAATGCTTTTGTAACACATCCAATGTCATTTTACTGGCATGCATCGATGGTGCTTTGCTCAAATTGTAATTGGCACAATCAATCAATAAGCAATACTTGTCGAGTCGACCTTGTGATTTTGAAAAGGTGACTCGAATTGCCTTTTCCAAGTTCCATACCAAATGTCTCATATTGTCCATGTCGCTATGGGTATTGTTTCGCATGGCAAACATGTACATCAAGGCACGACCTTCCAGTGTCGTACCGCGGACAAAGATTTTGCCCGTGGCATTTTCCAGCCGCATCATGGCCTCGTAGTCTTTGCTGCCCTTGACCTTGCTGATGCCAGAGTTAGTCATGCAAACTCGTAGAGCATTCGCTTCAAAGTCCCGTCGCCATTGCAAGGCATCTCGTAAAGTCTCCAACGCTTTGGTGGCATTGCCCTTTTCGGCTCGAAAATGACGAATGAGCATGCGAGGATCCGTGAGTTCGGCCTTTTCCTTGAGGGAAAGTTGACTTCTCAAGTAGTAAATGCCGCGCAGTTCCTCGTCGCGAGTCAATGACACTAAAGGAGACACTTCTCCACCGAGCAACTCATCGTCACTACAGTCATCAATATCAAAGACTGGAAGGCCCGTGGTTGGATCAAAGTCATAATGGAAGGAGGAACATCCCTGAGGCGGGGCGTCGACGAGTGCCGATGCCGCCGACGACTTTGTGGACCACTCGACCTGATTGTCCTCTTGCAAAGTGCCACTGCCCAAGGAAGAGGCGCTCTTTAGCAAGCGGCGTTTCGACGAAGACAGGGCGAGTGGGGCCATGGTGCTAATGTCGATTGTTGGTGTTCTATTGGAGTGTGCTATGGATGGGAAGGAAAGGAAGAAACGAAATGCAATGGTGGATGGCGGACTGTGAGACGAGAGTCAAATGGCGAAGTCCATTTTTGAGAGGCGATCGTAAAAACGCTCTGACCGGGGGGCGCGGAGGTGCACTACAGTCAGTACTGCCGCCAATAAGCAAGGAAGGCAGGGCGGCCAGACGGACACGTCAGCCTGCACAGAGCGCGTATTCGACTCAATTCGACTTGCTGGAGTCCAGCTGGCTAGCGGTAGCTACAGTACTGTACTGTTGGACAGGGGAGGGGGATCATCACCCATACTAATACGGATTTGACCTGGATAGTCAGAGAGATTGTTCTGCCTTGCTTTCTCCAAAGAGCTGATTTAATAGTAGCAGGCTACTAGAGACTAGAGTAGTAGCACAATCCTCGCTCAGCAAGAAGCCTGACGCACGAAGCAGAACTCCTTAGCAAACGATCACAGAGTAGTCGTAGCAGTAGTAGTTCGTCGTGCTATCGCTACTCTAGAAGGGTTCTTGCTTTATGACTGTACCCATAAGTGGCAGAATGACGCCGACGACGAGACAGCAGCAGCATTGCTAATATTAAAAGTCGCTCTCGTACGAATGATGATACTGTCTGCACAAACAGCGTTATTCAACACCAGAACTCCACCAACAGTACTACTCGTTCCGAGTGTTTTCATGGTAAGTTTGATTGTTGCTGTTTGATATCCTTCTCAATATAGCGGGGCCAATTCAATGGTTGCCCTTTCTTCGTTAACCAGATGCCATGGTATTCTTGGAGGATTCTTGGTCCGATCTGCAGATCTACGGCGTTATTCTGTCGGAAATAATCATAGTCTTGATTGGGCGGGGCATGCCATGTTTATTTACTCAAAAGGGAAGACGGCATGTCGAAAGCCATAGTTCATTCATCCTGCCGACGACAGCGACGTCCTGATTCTGCTTTAACAATAAGGACTCAAGGGATCTGTAACAGAAACCATACGCATGATCTACGCCGCCCCATCGTCATCATTGGGGCACTGGGGACATATGAATAGCTTTGGCGTCCCTTCATTCAGAGTTAATAAAGAAGGTTTCATTGTCTGAGAACTCTCCACAAGAACGATCTTTCAGGCATGGTTGCATTTGACTCGCGCGCAGATTCCGATGCCCGGTATGCGATGCTCGATCCGAAGGTGGACGTTGCTTGGATCTTTGTTGGCGGGAAAATAAGTCTCCCGCGCACTTTTAAAATTCTATTCCCGGATGAATATATTGATTATATCCAACGCCGCCGTATACCTTCGCAGACCGCCGCTAAAACTGAGTATCATCGGATAAAGGATTCGCTAAATCTATTGGCATCGTTTCATGTGCCTCTAAATGATGCTTTCGGCAATAACGGAAAGGGTTATTTTTGTTAGAGGACTGCATGCCACGACGCACTCAACCAGCCGACACCAACGTATGTGTGAGTGTGCCCGAATTTTTTCTTCACACGACGGTCCAATGCCCTTCACGACATCGATCATCGCAACTTTCTATTCTCATCATAATCACAACCACAACTCCCTCTCGAATCATTCATCGAGAGAAAGTGTTTCGTAGTCTTTTTAGAACGAAGGACTTGCTTGTATAAATCGCTACCGTCTAGCTAGAAGTCGAGTGTTTGTCTGCAAAACAACAAACCAGCCATCATGCATCACTCTACTTTCGATTACGTGAAGATGGGATACTCCATGTTTCTCGTGGTTTTCTCCATCGTGATTGTTACTGCCTTGCAACTCAATGGAAACACCAAGCTGGCCAGTGAGGTCCACCCCGCCCTTGCCATCGTGGTCATGTGGGTTGGTATCACCTGGATGTCCATGGTCGAAGGAGGCCAGTGCTCCATGGTCGGGCTTCCCCCTGTGAACCGCGACCTCTACAAGGAATCGCACCCCATCACGTACAAGATCTGCTCTCAGGGACACAAGGGAGACAACTTGGACCGATACCTCATGGGACGTCAGTTCATGGTTATCTTTATCAACTTTACTATCAACATGTGCGGTGCTCCTCTTTCTGGCGCCGAAGTGTTCAACTTCCCCAGCTGGTTGGAAAACATCTTCCTTGGATCGGGTATTGCCATGGTTTTGACCGTCGTCACTGTCGGACAGCTCACGGCTCAGGTAAGCTCGACTTTTTCCGCTGATTGCTTCCTTTTCATCTCTGTTTCAAAGCACTCGCTAACTTTACATTTTTGGAACAGACCAACGCCTCGCACTGCATGCTTGATTACATCAACACCCACTTTATGACTTTTACATTCTGGGTTGCTATGCTCATCGAGATTACTGGTGTCATGCACACTTCGTACCTTATCCAATACTTCTTCTACTGGTTGGCCGGAAAGCCCATTGCCACCAACGAAGCGCCTCGAACCCCCGCTCAGGCAGTCTTCTTCTGGGGACGTTGCATCTGGTCCGTTGCTATCCTCGGTTTCGCCCTTGCCGTCACATTGGCGGCTCTGTTCCAAGGAGAAACGACCATGTGGGAGGGTGTACCCAACGGCGTTGCCGTCGTTCTCTTCTTTGTGCTCATGTCCGTTGTCGGTTTGTTGGAGGGTATGCAAATCGCCTTCTTTGCCGTCTCCAAGCTTCCCAAGAAGGAGCGCGGAGATCACCCCATGGCCATGAAGACTTGCGAGCTCTTGTTCCGCGGAGAAGGACGCAACCTTCCTGGATTCATGGTTGGACGTCAAATGTGTGTCACTCTTTGCTTCTTTGTGATTGCTCGAGTTACTACCTTGAACGTTGAGATTGGTGTTGACCCCAACATCTTCGGCGTCTCTGATTCCATCCAAAAGTTTTTCAACATGGGCTTCTTGGGTGCCATTATCACTACCATCCTTGGATCCATCGCTTGGCAATTGGTTGCTTCGGCCTTCCCTATTGCCTTTCTTTCCAACCCTCTGGTCTACGTTTTCCTTCGTTGCGCCTTGTTCTTGGAGGCGACGGGTATCTGCGCCGGAGCTTGGTTCTTGGGTATCATCCACAAGAAGATTGCTGGATTCCAACACGATGAAGTTTACATTGGTACTCCCGAAGAGCGTGCGGCCATGAACAAGGCCGACTTGTCGTCTGCCCACGGAGACTCGGTGGCCGAGGCCCACATTGGTACCAACATTCTCAACTATGCTCCTGGAGCCAAGAACTTCCCCGAAGAATGGCGAGCCTTGGGACCCATGCACTCGTTTACTACTCGACGAACGGAGATCTTGGGCAACATCAAGTCTCTTCGGGAACAAGTTCGAGAGGCTTTGTCTGATGAAGAACGCAAGACAATGGAACAAGCGCTGCACCTCGAAATTAAGGCCCTCAAGGATCTTAACGAAGAGCAAGTGTCTGCTATGGACGCATCGACAGAGGGTGGAATGGAATCTGACATTGATATTCTATCGGATACTCAAGAAGCCTAAGAAGTATCCTTCTCTAGTTTGGTTGGATGCCTGGTCTTTGATGTGGTCGGTCTCCAAACGAGCCCACTCCACTTTGCATTTTATGTCTCGGCTAGTGTTTCATAGTATTGATTGCGTGACCATATTCCCGCAATACGCCAATAGAAAATGTAAAATATACGTATAGACAACTATTTGTTTATAGTTTCAAGCCTGACACTTCAGCAGATTACCGGTAGCGAACAAGTCCTACGCGTCACGAACCAGCCTATCTTCAGCAGCAGTCGTACTGGTAATAGCTCTCCGTACCCTAGTATGCTGCTCTATACAAGCAAGCGTCAAGTACTGACTGTGGATGCATTGGTTAACCCGATAGTACTACGGTACGCACTTTTTTACTGGGAGCCTCCGTCGTAGTAATAATACGGACAGTGCAATTGGCCTACCTGGTACTAGAGTAGTGTTCCCTAAACTCAGTAGCATGGTACTAATAGATGACCGACACAATCATGTAGTAACTCAGCAGGAGCAAAGGTAGCAACCAACATCTAACGTAGAATTGCACATTGCAAGCCGACACCAAATCGAAAGTCAAACACTACGGGTGTCCTCATGGCTGGTCGAACCAAAGCTTGCCCAAGACGGGACCTTTGACTTGGCAAATCTCCAAATTCAACAACGGGCACCCATTCGAGTCTTACTAATACCTGATTGAATCGTCTTGACTAGATCCTCCAATTCGTCTAATTCTTGTTGTCCTGGATATAATTGCCCGTGAGTTTCCCACGTGGGATATCCCGGTACTTCTTTGGGCGACATAATTTCGTTTGCGAATTGACTCCTTGCTACACTCCACGTATCCCGAGCAGTTCATTTTGATCGAAGCAATGAGAACACCAGTAGGCTCCATACATTTTGGAATCCAATGCTTGCAAAGAATCGGCTAGTTGTCGAGCCCGGCTCCATTGCGGGAGGAGAATAGTTGTTGTTGCAGGTTCCAGCAGGCGGGTTCCTGCCACGCCAGCCATGATTCGACGCAGCTGTGGCACCCGAATCTCTTGTTGCTGCGGAAGCGAGACGTTGCCATTGCGCAAGCTGGATCGTTGTTGTTGTCATACAGTACTAGTGCAACGCGAACCAAAGGGTCGCAGCCTATGCTGCCACGACGGATCCACCGCACCCCCAAAAATCACCGAGGAACCGCCGGCGTCGTCGTCATGGACCCACGCATACTAGTTCCTCGCACCCTCTATTTAGAGTGAAGTTTCTTGTAACCGGTTGGCATTGGAACAGGCGTAAAATTCAGGCCGAGCAAATGTCTTGTTCATGATTTCAAAGACATTGTCTTTATTCAATGACGCCGGATAATACTCGGGAGCAATTTGATGTAGTTTGTACAGCAAATGAAAAGGAATACTTGGAAAATCATGATGTTCGCAATGATAATTCGTACCCAGAGTCAAAATGGAGTACCAACTACCCGCATAGGTGCTGGAGGATGGTTGGCAGGCGCCGTCCTGCTCGTCTTGTTTCGAACCATGATTGGTAATAAACATGGCACAGGCTGGATGGGGTGGAATGCTCCAGAGCGTTTCCGACAAGAACAAAAACAGTAGACTCTTCCATCCAACAAGTAGATAAAGAGCCAGTCGCAAGGCAACGGCACATCTTGTATAAGTAGCACATTGCCGATGAAATTCGTTGGGTTTGTTGGGAAAGAAAAGGTTTCGCCCCGTCACTGCCACAACGACATCATTCCAACAAAGCATATATCGTTCAAACAAAAACGAGCTGGCAAACATGATTGCATTCCAAATGGGACGATTTGTCTGCCAAAAATAAAAGCCACTGCGAGAAATGGACATTCGAAATCGGCGTTCTCTTGTTCCGTTTGTCCTTGTCAGGCTAGGAATTGGAATTTGTGGTCCAATCGGTCCCTTTAGGTTCATTCTATGCGAAACAAACAAGACATCTCCATCTTCAAAGTCTACTTGAGAGGAATCGAATAGTTGTAATAGGGAAGCGTCCGCCCCACCCACCGACTTGTGATGCGACAAGTGCCCGTATTGCAAATACAAATAGTATCCAAAGACGCAGGGTAAGCTCCCCCAAAACAGGATGCGTCGTTGCCACATGGCCTTGTTTTTGGACGTTGATTGCTTGTCCAAAAGCGTTCCATGCAGACAATCGTGCAGAATTTGTAGTTGCCACAGACTCAAGATGCTTCCTGGAAAGATTGCCAGTCCTACGATCGCCGGAACGGGCAAGGAACCTGCCAACAGCGCTAGACAGAGCAACGTCACGTTGCCCAGAAACAACAGTGGCAGCCCTATGGATTGACTCGATTCTTGTTCGAGATTTAGAATCTCCTTGCCGTATTTGGCAATCATGGCCTTGCGTCGTTGCTGATGCCAAAGGGCGGCTCGAGAGAGGCGCTGGGGGCGGCGGCTGATGCTGCTACTGCTTTCATCCGAATCAGCAGCATCGAGTGCAGATGATGACGACAGATCGGGGGACGAAGCGGAAGACAATGCCCAGACGGATCCTCGTTGTCTCACACTACCGGTAGTAGTAGAAGGAGACAGCGCTGCCGAAAAGGAAGCCACAGGGCTGCACATCATGCAACACAGCAGCAGCAACAGCACCGCTGCGCCTAATGGCGCCAGGGAAACATTGAATCGTTGTGAGGCCATGGTGTATGTCGACGCCTATGTCAATATGCACCACAACTCTTTGCGAAGCGGCATCTTTTTATGGTTGCCACAGTCTATCGCCATCGTCTCATCACATGGCGAGAGCCTTCGAAAGATATTACGGGGAAAGGTTGACATGATGATGACGTGTCATGGAAGGAAGGCGATACATAGTATGACGTCACAAGGTTTTTATGACTGCTTCGATCACCGAGTCACCCGCCGAGTCTCTCACAAGCTTCCAACTGGAAGCTTCTTGGGATCTTTCACGAAGATTTCAGTAGAGGGGTAATTCGCTGGATGACTTCCCAAAAGATCGAACGGATACCATCACCACGGATATGGATCCATCACTTATTTCTCGTTTGCAAACTGCCTTCTTTGAAAGCAACTGATACCATTACCATGTCCGAAATTAAGCGCATCGAATGCGGCTCTCGTATGAGCCAGGCGGTCGTCCATAATGGCGTCGTCTATCTGGCCGGTCAGGTCGGCAATCCGGGCGAGAGCGTCACCGATCAAACCAAGACTATACTGGCAGAGATTGACCGTCTGCTCGCTGCTGCGGGGACCGACAAAACCAAGATTTTGACGACTCAGATTTGGCTGGCTGATATTAACAGTTTCGGAGAAATGAATGCGGTTTGGGATGCTTGGGTCCCTCAGGGAAACTGTCCAGCACGCTGGACGGGAGAGGCCAAGCTGGCGACGCCCGACTACAAGGTCGAAATCATTGTCACTGCGGTCGTGTAATGAGAATCATTTGGGCTGTGATTCACCACCTTTTGTGGTCGGACGAGCCTTCTTTCGGAAATGTTTTATCTGCCACCACTATTGGGGATCGGAGCAGAACAGAAGAGACGGCACGAGTACTTGCAGTGTACTTTGGGTTTATCGTGGTTTTATTACGTCGGAATTTGGTGTTCCGACCGGTCGGCCGGAATAGCTCTAAAGCAATAGACAGCGACTTTTTGGTGATTCTACTAGAGAAGAAGTCGCTGTGTAGAGCTCTTGGGCAGAAAGGGTCGTGACGTTGGCCTACTACGAGTCAGTTGTTATTAGGTAGGTCTAGCCTCGGATACCTACCGGTATGTTAGGTCAGTATGTGGTTATCGATACTCAAACTTTTAAGTCCCGGATGGATCCTTCGGACGCCTCATCGGCATCCTTTTGGACGTCGCTGAAGTTAAATCTTTTCGTACGCATGGCCTTGAAGGCATTTAAGGACGACCGCCGCCGTCCTGCTTCTAGTAGAGCCATTGTCTTTCGCTTCCTTTTCACTGAAATCTTGAACTTGATGTTACCAATATACTTGCCGTCCTTCACCAAACGCTCTTCAATCGACAATTTACGTTCTTCCATTTGTCCGTTGACGGTAGGGACCATGCTCATTGCTGAGCCTAGCAAGTTTTTGACGTTCAGCACAACCGTACCCAGAAAATCGTGGCGTCCAAGAACCTTATCGTAGTTCATCACTGCTACAAAGATCATACCGTCCTCTCCCAATGTAGTCTCCTTCAACCCCAGCGTGATACTCTCGCCCTTCCAGTAGGGATTCACAGTCTTGGGGATGTACTCCGTCCGCGGCCAACTCTTTCCCGTCCACAACGACCGTAGAAAATCCCAGGCGTCCTTATTTTCAGCGTACAAAGGTGCTCCGTCCCAAAGAAGCATAACGTACGGATCAGCCTTGCCGTGGGTGCTGATATTGATTGCAGGCAAATCGGAGCACCGAATCTTGTGAAACTCAAAAGTAGTATCTGAATCGACGCGCAGCGTGTCCAAATCTTGATTGGGCATGACACAGAAAGCACCGCGGATGGGCTTGTGGTCCGATGTTATGAAGTCAGCGCAGGCTTCATAGGACAGGGCCTTCAAGTGATCCTTCAGTCCAGGAGACGAACGAAACAGGATTCGGTCCGTCCAGCTAGGAACACGTTGGCCCTTGTAGTTGATACCAGGTTCTCGCTCCACCTTGAAGGTCGGTTGAAAAGGACACTCCAGCGTTTCAAAGCCCGCCAGGAAGTCTTCCTTCTTCAGTCCCTGCTGCAACTCGTCCAACGAGTATAGAGTCGACAATGCGCCAGACTCAATAAGGGCCTTGGCCGAGGCCACGTTCTCTTCATGAGATTGCGTGTTTTCGAAACGAGTTCGAAAGTTCAAGTCGCCCAGGAAGAAAGTATGGTGACTCGAGGTTGCCACGTCAAACTTTGAAGATAGCTCAAACGTCTTGGCTTCCCGGAGGATGGATCGAATATTGTCGCAACGCGTCTTGTAGTACGAGTCGCCTTCATGGGCCGCCAAGTGCGCCGTCACAAACGAAATGCGCGTCTTCTTGAAATAAACTGTGGCGACGATCCCCCCCTTGTTGGCCAGCATATTACCGATCCCGGTATTGGCCCCACTAATCTTGACATCGATTACATTCATGGCAACATGTCGCGTGGCCCACAAATGAAGTCGCATCTGGCCTCGCCGCTCGTCACAAATTTGAAAGTAGTTGTCTCCCAATACATCTTGCACCATTTCTCGTAATTGTGCAGTATTGGCCTCTTCCAACGCATTCAGTACTTCTTCCTCGGTAATCTCCGCGCTCTTGGTCGATGACGCTCGAAGATTGGATTCACTCCATGTGGCCTCTTGCATTCCAATCGCGATCAATCCAAACGTTTGGAAGAAATCCAGATTGGGAGGACTCATGTCTTCTTCCAATGGCTGGAGTTGGTCACAGTTGCCGCCGGGAGGAATCCAGGCTTCCAATGATTCAGGCGTCGGTGCCTTGTTCCCCAGGTTGGCTGAACACACCAAAATCGGAAGCGCCTTGGGTAGGAATTGGACGGAGCCTAAATGTGGTCCATCGTCACCATCGTCATTCCCAATCTCGCCAGCAGACGATGCTCTTTTAACCGTCGATGAGAGCATTCCTGGTTTGTAGGCGTTAGGGGCTTGGCGCGCGGCAATCACCTTCGGGACCACATAGATACACATTGCCGCTAAGGTATCCAAGCTGAAAACAAGACTCATCATCGTTTGTGTCACGCTGGAAGGGAAAGTCTCTTGAATATAAAAGATCGCAGAGACCCCTCGCATGATGACAAATAAGGAGTGGGAGTAGACCATGACAGCCAAACTCTTAGACTCGTTCAACTGCGCCATGACGGCTCGACCCTGAAAGGCCAAGAATGCAGCAAGAATCAAAAGAATCGCTTGCCAGGCAAAGGTGACCAGTCGCCAAGCCTCGCTGTTTGAAGCGCATCTGAAATCGTATTCGATAATGGCACCATCTCCCCCGGTCGTGTCAATTGACCGGCTCTCTTTTGGCAAAGGAGGGTCTATAGCTGTCCAAGCAGCCAGAAACGCCACGACGAATGCAACGATCACGACTACCTTCATTATCATGGCCCGTCGATCAACTTGAATCCGCTTCTGGTTTTTGGCGTAGGATCGAATCAAATGGTTGATCTTTGACGTCTTGACTAGAACGGGCACCAGCTCGATGGTGTATCCCAACATCAACAGCCACACAGAAACAACACAGGAGGTGTCATGAGGCTTCATGGTAGTCAACACAGCCCCGGCGGATAGGAGCAAGAAGCCCATCAAAATGAATTGGAGGAATACCGGCTGCGCAAATACCATAGCTTTGCTATTGCGATGCCGGTAAACTGAGACAATTAGCAAAAGAGCAATACCACCCACAACATAAGCTACAACTCGGGCCGTGAGCAAGTACCACGCCTTGAAATTACTGCGAGGCACTAAAGCTCGGGGATACCCTTTCGGGATTGCGTTCTTGATGGACCCGAGATTCTTTTGCACCCATCCACAAACGGCAGCTCGAGCGTCATTTCCCATCGGATCCACATTGATTGCTTTCCAAGCCCGAATAATCATATTCATGTCCAAGTTTGTTATCTGAAGGTTCCTGATGAATTCATAGGCTGGCGATTGATCAACGACGGGTAACGCAGAGTTATGCTCCGGCACGACCTTGGCAATCAAGCGTTGCAAGACTTGAATATCATCCGCACAAGCTGCCGCACTGTTGTTGCCTCGTCTCACTTCATAAGAAGGATCACAACGAGAGGCAGAGTCCGGACGCGTCAACAAGCATTCCATTGTGGGAGATGGGAGCGTAATGAGCAAAAACTCATAGTCGGACCCTTGAAATCCTGTAAAAAGTGGCTCGGGCTCGTACCAGTGCAAAATGATATGATTACGAGTGGCATTCGCGGCCTGGTATATTTGCATCATTTGTGATTGATTGTATCCACCCACCGGCTCCACTGGTCCATCGCGGGATAACCCCACGATGTTGTTCCAGTACAGTTGCGCGTCAATAGGCGCCGACCATCCACAGGGTGGGGTCAAAATGTGACCAGTACAAGTGGTGGGGTTCAGAGTACAATTGTTGGCGTCTGTAGCATGAAAGTATCCAGTGTACAAGCCTTCGGCAAAGTACAAATCTTCTTCGGGTTCCGTGGGAAAGCGGGCCGCGGTCTCGGTAGCCTGCTGACATCGCGTCTCAGAGATATTCCCGCAATAGTCCCCCCACGACATTGGTCTTAGAAACGTCTCAGCTAAAAGCTGCCGATTTTCTTCGCCCGCCATTCCATACCAAATGGCAAACTGAGGAACTTCACGGGCGGTGCGCGATGGGATGTAGAGACCCGATCGTCCTAGCAATCCATTGCCCGATGGTGGTTCAATTGTCCGATTCAATATCAGTGCTACGACCTCCGAGATTTGCCCCTGCCACACTTCTGGCAAGATGTCGACACAAGGAGCTTGCGTGGACGAGCAATCTCTGCGTTTTCGCTCGTTGATCGTAGTTTCGCTTGCTTGGCGGACTTCGATTTTAGGGTTATATCTCGCCACAGCGTTGGCTTGCCCCAAGGCATGATATGGATAAGCTTCGGGTGAAAAGACAAACTCGTTGTCTTGGCTGTAAAAGCTAGCCATGGGAGTATCCAACGAGGTGAAGCCGACGGTCGATGGCACTTCCACCAGTTCCGATAGTACAATTTGATAAATCCAAGCCAAAATGACTGAGGATTCCCAGTTGGCATTGTGAATACGAATCTCAGGGTACAAATTAGTAAAATTCGAGAGTATGCAGTTCTCAGAGGTATTGATGATTTCCCCTTTGTCGTTCCTCTCCATGTCATCCGAGTTGCAGACTCTCTTCGCGAAAACCTCAGTACTATTTTCGCCCTTTCTCAGGCCAGTCAAGCACCCCTGCTGAAGTGGATTCGAGCACTTCTTCGTTTCAGGCAAGCACGCGGTAGTGGGTAACTTGTACAGAGCTTGACAATCAGCGTCGGTTTCGCACGACACCGACGCTTGAGCCGCTCTGAAATGGCGAAGCCCAAAAATAATCCAGAAAATACCCTTGACCGTGCTGCAGCAAATCCATTTCCTGGAAGTAGCCATCGTTGAACTTCTGTCAAAGCGATTTTCTTGCTTCCTTAGAACACGGCTCCTTGTATCCGGGGTGAGTTTCTGCTGCAGGGCGTACTTCCTCTCTCGTTCGAAGATGGCAGGCAAGTGTTTTTTATGGTGCCTCCTTGCCTACCGTAGAGGATTCGATCTTGTTCGGAGGTGTTTGGTAGTTTGCACGATCCTTTCATGCATTAACACCAGCCACTGGATTTTGTCGGTGCAGCATGCGAAAAAGCGGATCGCGTGTCGCGATGAGAACAATGATGACTTCGTCGGAGTAATAGAACATGAACTGCGAATCCCATTCCGCTGCCAGGTCAATTGGCAATAAGTATGATATCAATACCCGGAGTTTCTCACTTGAAGCACCAACAAAGTCGAGAGAGAGAATAATAGAGAGAGAGAAGGTGGCTTATCAAATTGGAATGTTAAATATACATTTCAGAATGAATATATCCGCCCAACGGACGGACTACAAAGATTCTTAATAAACAGGTAGGAGTCCGACAGCCTCATTTTTGTAGACTGCGCGCATGCCGGTCACACGAAAGTCCAGTAGCACGTCACACATTGCTATCGCCAATTGGCAACAAGCGATTTGCGCAGGGGGAGCATGGTGATCGACGAAGACAAGCTTGTTGGTTTCACCATCAACTTCTCAACATCATCAATAGCAACACCTTCCAAGTCCTATCCTCTGGTTCCGCAATCGTTGTTCACAAGACAAGTCTTCATAGTCGGGAGCAAGGCCATCAATGGGAAACGCAGAGAGTGGGCCCGCGGCGGTCAACGCGAATCCACGCAGTGAGCATCATAATTCTTTCGAGGAGTCTTCCACGGATTCGTCTGGAAACAATGACGACTGGGATCATGAAGTACCAGTCAATTGGAACGAGAATCTCTCACCCAATCACAATCAACGCCGCCCAGTAGTGAGATCCTTTCGACCCGTTGACAAGACTTCTCCACAGAAGACACAGCAGGAGGAGCTAGAGTCTTCTCCTCGTCGGCGGGTTCAAAGGGATCCAGAAGAGGATAGATATTCCTATAGCGTAGACGATTCTTCCAACGAAGACTCGTCGTCGGACGACGATTCGGATGAGCAAACGGCCACTAGCGCATTGATGGAAGCGTCAGCGGCGGTCTTCCATATGCTCATGACAGCAGATTCGGATAGTGGATTTGGATTGAGTGAAGATGTTAGCATTTCTGATCGCTCTGCTGCTGTCTTTGAGCACCTGTATCACGAATCAAAATCCGGTAACGAAGAACCAATGCGGCAATTTCTAGGCACAGCTCAGGCCGTCTCTGATGTATTGCTGAAAGAAGAATTCAATCGTGAACCGCCCGCGGGTAGATACGATAACGCCCAACCAAAACGATCAAAGAAGATAGCAAAGGGTACTCCAAAAGATGTGGATGGTGATTTGTCCGTCAGTCAACAACGAGCAGCGATTTTCGAGGCATTGCAACATACAAGCGAAACACCCAGGAAGTCGAGGAAAGACAATTCCAGGCGATCGCCGAATATATTCCAATGGCTTGAGACAAAGAACGATCAAGATGCTCAATCTGTAATATCTGAGATGTCCGAAGGGATCTTTAAGATCATGGATGAAACGAAAGGCAAGGTGGATGAGGACAGCGTCTCGGAGTTTTCTGCTGCGCTCTCCAAACTGCTTGACGACGGTCAGAAAGACGGCAATCGACGAGACGGACGAGACGACGATGACAGCGACACACGATCTATATCAGAACGCTCAGCTGCTATTTTCAGAGTATTGGATAAGACTGTCGCCCCAGATGTGGCGAAAGCCAGAGTATCTTCCAAAAAGAGAGTATCGGTACCTTCTATTGATCCTTCTTCAATGCCCAACGTTCCTTCTTTGGCCAGGCCTTCATCCGTCTTGACGGGAGAACGAAGCCTGACCAGTCATTTGTCAAGTCATCTACAGTCTCGCTGTGATCCATCGAAGTTGATGCAACGCAATATTTTTCATATTCTTGCCCAACGGACCAAGCAATCGATTCCAGCAGTTATACTAGAAGACGAAGCGGAGGACGAGGTGGGAGTCGAAGATATCCAGAAAGTTGACCGGACTGTGAAGAAGAAAGAGAAGGAGGAAATACAAGAAGTTACCGTGGTAGAGCGAAAAGACCAAGACCGCGTAGTGTTGCACGTCGAGGAGTCACCGCGGCATGCCCGTACCGAGGAACAACGGCAACTCCCAGAATTCGTCGAAGATCTGCCGGCGGATACATCAAGCAAAAGTTCTGGTATGACAGAACCAGTTGCATTATTCAGCGATGTGATTCACGCTGATTCGTCGGAACAAGATAACTATGAAGCGGAGATTGCACAAGAGGAAATCGACATGGTATTCGTTGAAAGGTTTGATAATGCGTTCAATAATTTCATCGGTCGCCACCCCAAGTTTCTTCTGAATAACCCGCAGATGGTGCACAATCTCCGAATCACGAAACTCCAAAAGCTGTTGAAGCACATGGATGACTACGAAAGTTCACTAGTTGGAAAAATCGCGAAATTGAAAGGTGACAAGTCCGAGATGGAAAGCAATTTTCAATACGACCTGCGAGAAGCCAGCCGGGAAAAAGCCGAGTTGCAGATTGCTCTTCAAGCTCAGTTGGCAGCTGTCGCCCAGAAGGCCAACTTTCAGAGCGCCAAGTTGCTTTGGAAGGTTGTCAATTCATCTGAAGCTCGGGCCAAGAAACAGTACATTATTCGCCAAAATCAAAAGAAGAAGAGGGAAAGCTTTGCGAAAAACTATGCATCTGCAATCCCTACTCGAGAGGGCCTTTTGGCACTTCTTCCCAATGACACCGAAGGAATGAATCTAAAGGCCACCATTCACTCTCAACGAAAGTTCTTGTCGTTTCAAAAGGGCGATGAGATGGAGTTGGAAGAGCTTCGGAAATTCCAGGTGGAAAACGCATTCATGTCGTCAGAAATTGCCGTGCTTAAAAGGAAGCTAGAGACCCTCCAATTCAACGCCAAACGGGTGGCATGGGTCGATTCTATTCTGCTTCGGATGGACAAGGTCCACATGGCAAAACTCAAGAACAAGTATTGCTCGAAGCTGGGCGTGGCAAATCTTGAATAGATAGCGATGGTATCAAGGGGTGTGATCCCACTACCGCACAATGCCATGATAGTATTAGTATGTGACAACGTTATTGCTATAATTGTTATTCCCCTTATACTGTGGATTCGGGTGTCAACACTAACTCGTCTGACCCGTGTCGAACGGAACCAGGTAGCAGCAATGCCGTGCCGGTTACATCGTCGTGATACGACAAACGTCGAGAATAAATAGAGGCGAATGTTCGTTTGTACATGGTCATGAACCAAGACGTCCGGCAACCGGTAAATACTGAAACGGACCTTCCCTAGAGACCATACCGGCGTTTGCTCTAGTGACGACAAGCGCCGCAGCAAATTCCACATGACTACTACAGGATATAAAACATCAACTAGTAGGCAATAGGATTCCTGGCGCAATTGTTTTCAGCGTTGAGCGCGCACTATCCAGTAAAGCTATCTACTATTACAGAAATCTTTATTGTTCCGGGTCACTGCTTCTACTCGCCAGCATTACCCTACTAGTAGACTTATTGCTATTATGTAATACTTTGGCAACGAAAATCCGTCAGGAGTCGGTTAATCTTAGTACGATCGAGGCAGTGCTTCTGGAAGACTGATAACATGCTACAGGTGAAATTGGCTACTCGGACGGGGATTCGTCCAGTTTAAACAGAGCCTTTTTCGCCTGATGCTCGAAAAATTTTCTAGCATCCATGAGACATCGATGGAACTAATGTTGAAGTAACAAGCATGCCACTGTGAAAAGAAATATCCAAGCCGAGCCATCTCTCCAACGATACCCAGCCGATTCGGTCATAGTTTTGGGTAATTCTGGTGTCGGTGCCGGTGATGTCGTCGGGCTGCGCGTTGGTCTCGCTGTTGACACCGGCGTTTCACCCAAAAATACCACGTCCGACACGGAAACTACTTCCGACAAAAAATCTCCTCGATCTTTTAGCGAATCTTGAAACTCCTGCTTGAATGATGGTATGTTGAACGGCTCTAAATACATGTCGTCAATGGCCAGAAGCGAGAAATTCAAGAAGTTTTCATCCGGCTCCTGTCGCAAAAGAAGGGTCTGGTTGTACTCGATTGTTACTGAATCACTCGTATCTTCGGTAGGCGCCAGAGCACGCTGGTCGGTATCAGCAGGTCGATTCAGATAATAGGCGATAACTTGCAACACCGCCTCGACAATTTCGTCAGAACCAGTGATATTCGCAAGGTACTCGTTTACATGGTAGGTCGCAACGGTTTGCCACTCTTGGATGTCAAAGTTCGTCAAATTGGTGATCCCATACAACGTTTGGGTCAATGTCCTCGCGATTTCCGTTACTGGTGCCACATCGGTCGCGTTATTCGCATTATCCGGAGCTGAGACAGGAGCGGTAGAAATCGACGGCGCTTGGGCAACAATTTCCAAACCAATTACCCGATCGACGGCGTGAAATATTCCATTCCATGCAAATACATCACACTGGTAGAGTTCTGCCTCTCCCACGTACAGTTTTTGTTTTTGTGGCCCCCACAACCCAGATCCAGCTGCTCCTCGCAATTCCACTGACGAGACTTCTCCGTTGACAGCCTGGATTTCCGTTTGGTTGGCAATCACGTCGCAAAACAAAAGACCAGCGAAAATGTGCCGTTTCAAGATCTCTCCACCCCCCAAAGTTTCGAAAACGACTTGACGAAAAGCTTGATTATCTGACGCCAGCCACGTCAACGGCATATCCCGGTCGACATAGGCTGACAGTTGTACGAAATCAATATTCTCGACCAACAAGCTATGTTCGTCTGAGTACATGGCTCTGTCGTAAATTGATCGCGATACAGCTGTCGGCGTCAAGACGGTATCCATAATGTGGATATATCCGTCCACTGCAATGATATCGGCAAAGGACATGCGACTTTGCTCTTGGGCTGTGTTCTTTAGCCTCACTTGAGGTCCACTCAACCTCAGCTCATAAGTCATGCCGTTCAACATGGTAAGATTAGAAGGAGCCTTTGCTAACAGGTCCGCCTCGGAGATTGCTGGACCCATTAACATGTTGAGTAGGAATTCGGTCGAATGACGTCGCCAAATAGGTTCTAAGAGTCGATTGAATGTCTTTGGATCAAACCCCGCAAAAGCTTCCCGGGTCGGACAAAACATTGTTAGTGATGTGTTGAACGTCTTACCAATATCTTGACTCTTCAAAAGAGCTTGTCGAAAGAATCGAAAGCAGTCTGAAGTATCATGGGAGGTGGATACGGCTGTCAATTCCACCACATCGGAAATGTAGGGAGGCGCCAATGGGAGATCCATGACATGCAAAATGCTGCAAAAGACACAAGAATAGCAGTAGTTAGTTCCAAGTCAGAAAGCCGTTCATGATGGTGTAAGTAGATTCCTGTCCACGTACGCATTCTTCGCCAGCTGGTTGGTCTTTAAAATATCGGTGGATTGCAGTCGCAGCCGATCGTCTTTGGTCGAAAGCCACAGGCTCGTCCCCAGTTCTGATTTCACCATGATTTCTGTAGTACCCTGAGCTTCAATCTCGGCTGTGATACGAGTGACATCGTAGAGACTTGCGATCATATGTGCCAAGACAAAATCTCGAGTGTAGTTCTTATTTGCTTCCGTTAGCATCGAAGCGACATCCATCTGGGCCCGATTGAATCTACGATTAGGCGGTACTAACAACGTCCATCCATCCTGATCGTCGCCCAACAATTGATTCAGTCGGTCATCCAATCCCACATAGAGCGCCAGATTGGCCATGGTCGTGTAGGCAAAGACAATGGACGTTGGATCGTCATCGCCGTCGTTCATGAGCAGCCGATCCATCAAGTTGACAGTTAAATACGGCGGAACCAGCACTTGGTCGATGACATGAATCATGGTAGTAACATCTGTGGACGCGATTGAGTTGTCGGGGTCAATAATGGCGCTAGAGGGAACGCCTCCAATTGTCTTTTCAGAGGAATCCAACACGAGGGGAAATTCGCCTCCTCCAATCAGAGTTTCGACCGATGGTCGGCCATCCAAGAGTTGCGCTACCGTCAAGGCATCTTCCACAACGACATGCCATTGAAGCAACTGCCGCAGATGCTCTCTCCATAACGTGTTTGTTGTAAGCCTATTCGCCATGGCAGGATCGGCCGTCGCCAGAACCGCCCATCCGTCGTTGGTGACGGCGAACAGAGTGACTGCCGTGGCATTCACGGCCGTGCCGTTGGAGTAACCGAGAGATGTAGGAGACAATCCGACGCTATCCCAGAGCTCCTGGAACTTTGCCAGGCGCGGATCGTTGGCCAGAAAGGTGGCGGCGTTGTCGTTCGCAAAGGGTTCCGAGTGGCTGGGCAGTGGCAGCACCAGCAGAATCACTAGTAGCACAAGAAGAGGGAACGCCATGGTCTCGCGCCACTGAAGGATCTTGCTTCTCGTAGTCGTAACAACACGAGGGCCTTCGTCGTGGGGGGATCGGATCAAGAACAACCACTCATACCGACTATTATATCGTACTGACACCCGTCCGAGTTAACAACGTCAATATAACTTTTCGCTTGGTGGTGCTTTTTTTGCCGCATCTTTGAATTCCGCCGACGAGCCGAAAATGGTCGACCAAAATGACTCACTTGTGACCGCCTGCTCGTCAGCCATTTGCCGTCTGCCCAACGAGCCAGCCGTCCGTGGCGAAAATGCAGACGGGCAGAGTTTCTGTTGGGTTCCCACGTCAGTTACTTACTTAAAGCGGCGTGGTTTCTGGGAAAGGGAGCACTTTGGACTTTGGTTTCTGGGGAAGGAACACTTTGGTCTTTTCGAGAATGGTTGAAGTATTACATAGCGAAGGGGACAGTCTTGCTGGCCCATCATTAAGAGGGCACTGCTGTCTTCCTTTGTTTCTTCGGAAGTTACATTTCATTCTTTTGCGTCGTTGGATTCGTTAATAATAGAGCGGCTATCGGGATTGGAGGACATTTCACTGCTGACGCCGTTTATGACAATTCCTGACGATTGATAATTCCGAAGGCAAGTTCGACGACGATAGTTGAAAGCGACACCCCAGTGCTCTATCTACCAGAACCCAGTAGCACCGCTGTGAAAAGTACACCCACGCCATCGCCACAATACCGGTGTGAATATTCCAACTCAACTGCGGAACGTTACCCCAATCCAAAAACACCGTATAGTTCAGTACAAAGTCTACGATATGTGTAGACCGCAAAAAAGGAGAAATTCAACATGCGTCGCTGTCGCTCGAGTCCCCGCTTTGATGCACATTTTTTATTGATGGGAATGCATGATCAATGCACTTGAAATAGAGCATGACGAACGAAGTAAGTAGTATTGACGCTCGTGCTAGGAACAATGGCCGCAGTCCTGGTCTACCCCAAACGCTTCACAAGCTTCTAGAAGAGACAGAGGCGGAGGGGCGAAACGACATTATCTCGTGGGTTGCCAATGGCACGGCCTTCAAGGTACACAACAAGGAGGCCTTCATTAATACCATTATGCCTCGCTACTTCGAGACTTCGACCTTCAAGTCGTATCAACGCTCTGTCAATCTATGGAGCTTTACGACCGTGCGTAAAGGACCCAAGAAGGGCTACACATCTCATCCTCTCTTTCGGCGAGGTGAGAAAGACTTATGCAAAGACATGAGGCGTATCCGAATCAAGGGGACTGGCAGGACCCGGGTTGCTTTACCAGCGGACCCCCCAAACCCCACCAGCACCAGTAAAACGACCCTGGCTACTCTTAACACAAGCAAATCACCAGGCACTGCTGATCGGGGCGAAACTACTGCGGGTTTTGCTACCAACGGCTTTTCGCACCTCGCCCCCGCCAAAGCATCAGAGCCATTCCAATCAAGTTCGGCCGGACCACGTCCCGTCGGCACGATGGTGGATACTACTACCCAGCAAGGTCTTGGCAGTCAAGATGTACGTCTCGTTACTTCTTGGGGCCAACAACCCATCGCCAGCAGTTCCTTAGACGACCGTAGCATGCGACAACATGCAGCTTTGGTGGAAGCCGCAGCGATGCTCCTAGCACAATCGCAACCGCTAGTCTCAACAGAAGCCCACCGACACTTTTTGCCAAGATCGTTCCAAGACTTTGGTCGCCCATCATTCTTGAATTCTTCTTCTTCCCCTAACTATGACAGGGCCATGACTGCTGCCTTGTTGTCTTCCAGGGTACTTGCTCCCTCTGCAATCCCACCGCCCCCGTCATTGGCAAAGGCTACTAGCAATGTACCCAAAGCACCAGCACCTTCAACAAATCGTTCCGGAGGTCCTCCGCATCTTGTACAACTAGAGAGTCACGTTTATGGCTCAGACGAAAGCGGCTATGCTAGCAGCGTCACAACGGCGGCTTCGTCATCGGAAGCTTCTTCGTCTTTGAAGCGAACCTCTGGCCAAACGAAGGAACTATCGCAGGAGGCTCCTGCTGCTGCTAGTGACAACGGCAACCATTATCAGGGTACTATGATGACGCACCTCGTGCATCTCTTGCAAGAGAGGGACGCTGCTGCTGCTGATCTGTCAGCGTTGTTGCGGCTTGTGGCATCCGGGAGAACGCCCAACACAAATTTCTAAAGCTTTGTCCTGATCTTGATCATGATCAATCCAGTTTGAATTTTGGTACACATATCTATACTACCATCGCATGATGGTTGCATGTAAATTTTACAATTTTGTTACTGATAATTTCGGCTTCTTCTACTATCTCCAGTAGATCAATAGGCAACAACAACGCCGATAGAAAAAGATGACTCTCAGGTACTAGGCATCGATACAACCATCCCAAAGCTCTGTGTTGTAACGTCCTCCCTTTAACAAGGCAAACACTTCTCCACCTTCTGTATCGTCCAACGCCCCTGTCATTGTCAACTATGGGACGCAACAACGTGTGGATTCGTGAATATGATTGGTCGATCGTTTAGCCATAGTGACATGATTGGTCGATTGTTAAGATCTACGCGCCACGCGCAGAAAGGAGAGGCTTGCGGCAGCTTCGTGTGTCCGCCGTACGAGAGCGACGTCAGTGGTGGAGGCTGGTGGCAACTTTCGATAGCACCAGCGTATCCAAAGCCAACACAGCATCTTTCAAGACACCTGAACTTCAAAACGGGTTCTCGCGGCATGTGATGACAACCGACCATTGTGCAAACAACTATTGTGGACTTAAAGAACTAGCAATAGCAGCAAACGACACGAAATTACTCCTTTGCAACCATGATGTCATCATTAACGCAACGCTTGCTCGTCCTGCTAGTGGCGACGACGATGCTAATGGGAGGAGACTTGTACTTTTCGCCAGGCGGTAACGGCGTAGCAACTGCCTTTGTGGTGCCATCGACCTTTTCCCACCACAATCATCAAGCAGCAACAAGAACGACCGATTCGTTATTGTACATGGCCAAAAAGAAGAAAGGTAGTGCTGGTAGGGGTCAGGGATTCGGCAAGGTAGAAGCCCCAGCAGCACGACCCATGGAAGATGTGGCAGCGGCCATTGACAAGTCATCCACGACGGTCAATACCAGCGGGGGTCTCAAGAGCATTGAAGGCGGTTCCAAGCAAGTTCCAACAGTTGATGAGAGTATTCCCGTCGAAGAGCGTACCAAATCGATCTTGCGAGAGCAATATGGTTTGAGGACACTGGAAGAACAACAAGAAGCCGAACGCAAGAAGAAAGCGGTCGAAGACCAACGCAAAAAGTTGCAAGAATGGAAGAAAATGGCCGACGAAGGCCAAGACTTTGATTTGATGCAAATCTTGCCTGAGCCCGTATTGATTGGCATTGATCGATTCCTCAAGGTGGGAGTGTCCATTTGTACAGTCTTGTTTGTAGCGGCTGGGGTTTTGATTACCATTGAAGCATACAGCAAAACATCCGGCACGGCCTTGCCAGAAGATTTGGACAAATTTATTGTGGAAACAGTGGAACCCAACTTTACTCCTGGTCTATTGGTATTGTTGGGATTCTCGGTTAGTTTGGGGGCCTTTGCGGCAGCCCAGCTGGCGTCCGCATCGTCCAACTATCGGGAACGGCGCTAGATTGTATAACGTGTGACTGTGCGAACGATGAATAACATTCAACTGAGAAGAGGCTGCGGCCGCAGGTAGGGATCTTATACCGGTATCTCTACCCATAGCATTCAATAATAATACTCTAGATTGTTCTTGCCGTCTGTAGCTAGTAGTCGTAGAGATTGTTGGATACTACTATTTCCTGATCGAGCTATACCTCCCTCGTGGTCCTGTCACAATGTCTTGAGCGTTCAGCTATTGCCCCCAAAACAGCAAGTTTTGCTACGTAAGGGCGTTCTTGGTCCAGGTTTAAGTTTGGAGACCTTAACAAGGCGCTGTCAAGGCACGCTTTGGACAGCAGGAGGGTACTACGAGACGCGATGATGACGGCAAAAGCTACTTGAACCATAGGCGAACGCTCTAGCTTATCATGTACTAGCTTGCGATATCGAGGCTGACCATTTCATCTAGGTAGATGCCTGACGGATAGTAACGACAGTATCTATCTGACTGTTTTGGTCCTTCTACCGTATTCGATTGAGTCGGTCAACGATGAGAACCCGCGCATCACGAATGACGACCACGATTGATGGATTCCGCCATGCCAAAACCTTTCTTCGCCCCGCCTTTTGCGCTTTTCCGCCATGGGAACGACTTTTCTGTTTGAGAGTGTCGGCAGGCCTGAGGGCAACGCATTTCTGAATACGATCGGTTTAACATTTGCTCTTTACATTTCTAAATTCATATTACTTTTCTTCCCTGAGAAAGTGCTCTGCTCTTGTGAGTTTCCTTCCACAACAATATGTCGTTGTCGTTGCAAGAACAATTCGATGTCGCCGCGGCCAAGGCCCGCCATACTAGCGTCAACAGCAATGCCACCAAGTTGCAAATCTACGGGCTCTTCAAACAGGCCACTGAAGGTCCGATTGGGGATCGGCCACGCCCAGGCCTTTTTGATCCTACTGGAAGAGCCAAGTATGATCGATGGAAGGATCTGGGAGATATGTCCAAGGACGAAGCCATGAAACAATATGTCGAGTTGATTGACACGCTGTAGAAGACGTTTATTGACGGAGAATGCGGGCCATTTCAAGTCTTCTATATCCCATTGAAAACGGCTTTATTTCGCATGATTTTGGTGGTGTGTTTTGTATACCTATTGGATTCTCTACTTCTGAGGAGAATAGCATTGGTATTCTACTAGCAACTAGTAGTTACGTTTGGATGAGAAATTCATTGTTCGAGTCGTGATCGTGCGGAGGATGCAGAGATTAACGTGCTAGGTGCTAGTTAGTTGTGCATATGACACATCAACTAAATGCTGACTATACCTCGTATCTAATGCATTTGCTAGATTGCTCGCGCCGAGCTACAGTAAGCACACTTTTACAATGGCAACAAAATGCAATCGTTTTTTCTTCCAGAGTTTTAGTTTCAGGATCGTTATTCTACAGTATATTACAATCGAAGATTGAATTGCAACTCTATGGCTGTACCCGTCGTCTCATCATCATCGTCGTCAGCCTTGGTCATTACAATCGCTTCAAATCGTCCAGAGTCGGAACGCCGGGTTCGTTAAACGACGAGTTGGACGAAGTTGTTCGTCGTAGTAGTTCTTCAAAATCAATATAAGGTTCATAATGATCCACTGCCACATCGACACGGTTGGTATCGTGAATGTTGAGTTTGGGCGTAAAGTTATGAATTTTGGCCATGCATTCATGCGTTGGAACCGGTACACTCATAATCGGAGCCCCATCCACACCTTGCATCATATCTCGAACTTCGGCACTGATTTGATACTTGCCACCACGTCCACATACCAGCAAGGCAGCTTCAAAGGGTGGTTCATTCACGTTGGTACTGCGTCGTCGTCGTTCAAATTCTGCCAAAAATCCCACAATCAAATCGTCTCGTGTACAATGACAAATATACAAGGTGCGAGGTGGTTTCTCTCGTAGATTTTCCAAAAAGCGAGTCAGGTTGGTCGTCACGACATTAATGTCATCTGTCGTATAATGCCGGAGCCGATGTTCCGTGCCGCACATGAGCGAGGTAGAAAACAAATTTTCTAAATCTGCCAAGGCGGGACATCCCAAAAAGGGTCGATCGGGAATGCATCCCAACAAGGGAATGCCCCAAGTCTGCATCATGGCTTTGCGCATGTATTTCTGTGTTTGTTCCAATTTTTCTGGAATGACCTTGTTGATTATGACCCCGGCAATTCTAACTCCATAGTGCTGACAGAGAACTCGATTCAATTCCAATTCATCAAATGCCTTTCCTAGACCTCCATTGGCACTAGCATTTTGTGGAAAGCATTGCAACACACAAGGATGAGAGAACGAGGTTTCAGGAAAGCAAATCGGCACTGTCGTTTGCCACTCCCACCATTCTCGGTCTTCTACTCTAAAACGACTTACATGAGTACCATATCCGCTCCCAGTTGACTTGCCACTTTGGCATTGTTGAGACCCACAATGCTTCCCACGGCACAATGTCCCGTTCCTTCAATCAACACGACATTGCTGTTGGAGTGCACGTGTTCCATGGCGGAATGCACTTGTTGAAGTTGTTCTTCAAAATCAATTTCCCCATCGACATAGCGTCGTGTATATCCCGATGGAATAATGACGGGTGACATGTGTCGATAATCAATATGATCCAAATGAAAATGTTCTCTCATCAACACGACATCCTTGTCTACCCTGAGAGTTTGATTGGACGAATCTTGGACTTGCACGTGCTGTTGTCCGACGGGTTTGAGAAATCCGACTTTTTGAAAGCGTTTGGAGAGTCCGCTCATGAGCGCTAGACTCACTGTCGTTTTGCCAACGTGTTGTCGTGTGGCAGCGACAAAAATGGGGCGTTGAGCACGGCCAGTGGACCGATCAATGGACCAATACTTGAAGGGACTCGTGCGAGTCGTCGTGGAAGTGTCAGCGGAAAAGGGCAGAGGCTCTGCCGAAAAGGATCGAACAATAACGTCGGAGGTCCATAGTGACTGGGGGATACAACGCAAAGCAGAGTGGCGATGACTGATCGACCGCTGCGATAACTTTTGTAAGAGTGCCATTCTGGATCGGATCAAGTTTAATCTACTAGACGTTTGTGGGGCTTTCTTTGTCTTGGATTGCAACACTAGAGCAGATAGTCGGTAACGAGTATCAAGCAACAGCCGTCCTATTACTTTCGTCTGGATTGAATTTGCTTTGCTTGTGGCCGCGGGCTTCTCAATGATGGGAAGGAGGAGGGTTGTCGTTGTGATGAAAGATCGAACCTACATGGAGTCATCGTGATGGCTTTTGTGCTTCGCGATCTTTTTCGAACCGATGACGCTTCTCGCTTCGCCATCAGCTTTTGGACCAATCAAAAGAGAGAGAATAATGGACCAATCAGAATGAAGAGTGTTGGTGGCAGTTCCTTGCCGCCGACCCAAACGATCCGATTTTGGATCCTTATAGTCTGACTCATTCGATTCGTGACTTACTCAACGTGGCCCACACACCGCGCCGCCACCGCGAGTTTGCGACCATGGCGTCCGCCGCTCGCTCCTTGCAAACCTGCGTCGGCTGCTTGCGATACCTCACGTTGTTTGCAACCGTAACATTGAGGCAACAAGAACCAAGAGTCCCATCGCCCGTGTTCATACTTTGAAACGCAGCACAATCAGTTGCAATATCTAGCTAGTTGCCGCAGGCACAATCACAACAACAGCAGCAGCAAAATGCCCCCCGGCAGCAAGGACCACAACTCTCTCCTTCCCAAGGATCCGTTTACGCCGAATACCATTGAGTATGACTTTGAAGATTACGCTTTGAAACATGGAATCCCCGAAACCTTGGATCCCTTGCCGTATCGAAAGGCCGGTTCGGTCTTTGCCACGGGAGAAGAAGCCGAGCCTGTCCTGACCAGTGCCAAACATGATCCCCGATTGCGGACGGTCGTGTGTCGTCACTGGTTGCGTGATTTGTGCATGAAAGGAAGTGCCTGCGAGTTTCTTCACATGTACGACTTGAGTAAAATGCCTCTCTGTAGGCATGGAGAACGATGTAAAGTGCACGATTGTCCCTTTCGACACATTTCAGAAGCGAATCGATTGGAGTGTGTCTTTTATTCGCAAGGATTTTGTATCCATGGACCCTTTTGCCGCTACAAACATGTACGACGAGAACGAGTGGACTTGCCGGCAGTAGCAGACTTTACCTTGGGATTGTCGCAAATGCAAGCCGCGTCCAAAGATGGAGTTCAAGTACGGAGGTCGGCTCCGAAACCAAACGAATTCTACAAAACGTCCTTGTGTAAACATTTTATGCAAGGAGGAGAGTGTCCATTTGGAGGTACGTATGAAAGACTGAAGAATGGCTTGGTGTGCTGTGTAATAGTGTTGCTAACGTATCCTTTGTATTATAGATGGGTGCCATTTTGCTCACACTCCAGAAGGTAAGTTTGGATGCATGCTCTTCCATTCTGGATCGTCTCCTTTCCATGAGGAATTGCTCACTCCTTCTTAATCTTGCTTGTGATAGAACTAAGATCCTTTCCTCGCAAGGAAGAACCACAACAAGGCGGTGATGACGGCGACGCCGAGATTTCCGAAAATATTTTCTCCAATCAAGATACTCAGACGGTAGACTACTTTCAAGGAGGTGCCAGTGGAGGTGGTAAGCCTTCGCCGATTTTGGAACCCGAAGAAGCACACTTTTTCATTCTCCGAGCTGCAACGCAAACAGACCTGGCCATATCCACCTATCAGGCAGAGTGGTATGTCCAACGCAAACATGCCGAGCAACTCAACAAGGCGTATCAAAATGGAAAAAAGCAAGTCATGATCTTTTTTACCGTTAGCGATTCGAGACATATCCAAGGAGCCGCCCTAATGACTTCGACGGCTCTATTTCAAGAAGGAGCCGTGGAAAATGAGAATGCTCCCGAGGCGTTTGCGTACCGATTGGGCGTGGAGTGGTATCGAACGACAGAGTTTCCGATTGCAATTGCCTTGGAAGCAGCGCCTGATCTATTGTTGCCAACGGCTCAGACACAGTTTTGTCAAGACATGTCAGCAGCGACAGGTGAGAAGCTTATGAAAGCCTTGTGGAATAGCCCGCTCGTGACGTTGTATGAGAGTTGGTCTGCTGAGGACGAAGAAGAGCCACCTGCTCCAGAGAATTTGTTGACAGACTTTCGATGTCCACCCATTGACGAGATTCCGTGGCCTGTCCTTCCCGGTCCTGGCTTTATATTTGGGTGCTCCAGTGATACCATGGATGAGTGTCTTGGACGTGGCTTGTTTGGTTTGCCGGCTCATATGAAAGCGGCGGCACAATGGATTGTCCCTGGGTCGACGGTGTTTTTGTTCAATGTGACCGACCGCCTACTCTTTGGAATCTTTGAAGCCTTGACGCCTGCGGCTATGAACTTGGAGCCTACCGCCTTTTCCAAGAATCCCAACGCGAAAGAATCTCCTTTTCCGGTTCAAATTCGAGTCCGCGTGGGGCTAGAATGTCCACCTCTGGAGGATACGGATCCGATCTTGAATGACATTCTTCGGAGTCGAGGCAGCGGACGAATCGGGCCTCTAACCTTTGCGCAAACAGAGGCCATTGCGTCTTTGTTGGCCAATGAATGTGGTGCTCTCGCGTACATGATGGACTACCAACAAGGAGTATGGGAGGGCGTCGCCGTTAATCCCCCGCCGATCGCCTTGCCACCAAGAAAGATTGCCAAGGCGTAGATATTCAAGGAATCAACAAGGCGAACAAAAAAGCTACTGTACAGAATGGACGACGGGGTTGCCTTTTTCGGGGATCGGCCACCTCTAGATTGAGTCGTATGGTGTATGAAGCTTCTATACCGCATTTGCTGTAACGGAGAATGGACGTGGGCACGCATTGACGGCGCTAGAATCAGAGGTCTACCTGGCCGTAACATGTTTCGCATTCGTTTCATAATATGCGGTAGCAGCTACGCCGAGCCTTGATGATCGCTTCTTGTTCTTGGCGAGTCGTTAGTATCCCAAGAACTAGCCAAAGCAATTACTAAAGATATACACTTATTAGGTCACAAAATCATTACTTTTAATGTAAAAAAACGCCACGGGTGGTGGATCATACATAGTAAGATTGGGTAGCAGGAGCGGTGCCATTTCCAATCACACCCAGGAATGCAGACATGTAAGCAGCGTCGCTCTGCTCCTGCTTGCGCAAGAGCTGCTGCAACATTCCAGAAAACACCAAAAAATCCTTGGACTGATCGGCCGCTGTACCACATGTACTTTGGGACGGACTGCCCCCCGCCGAAACACTAGCACCCGCCAGCCAATGAGGAGGCGTGGTCGTGCCAGAAGAAGATTCTTGGTAAGGCGTTGTCGTGCCGGATCCACCAGCAAGTAGACGAGAAGCAACGGAAAAATCTCCCCCATGAGGGGTCAAGCGCTGTTGTGTGTGCTTGGAGAAGAGAGCCGCCAAAATAACATCATTCACTTCCAAAGAACCAAAGTTACTGATCGGAGGCGGGGCCGAGAGTGGTCGAGCCTTAAAGGTTGTCGTGCTGCGGCGTGTTCTCTGCTCCACAACAAGCGGACCAGGGAGTTCCCCGCCGACGGCAGCCAATAGATCGAGATTCTTCGTCGGCGATGCTGCTGCTGGAAGACTCATGTTTGTCTTCTTGGAGGAGAGTCCAGCATCAGGGGGGGAGAGAATAGACTTAAATGGGCTAGCAGTTCCTGCGCCTGGGTTAATGCGTTTCTTGCCTGTCCCCTTGATTCGGATACGCCTCATGTCTTTGCATAAGTCTTTCTCACCTCGCCGAAATAGAGGATGAGATGTGTAGCCCTTCTTGGGTCCTTTACGCACGGTCGTAAAGCTCCATAGATTGACAGAGCGTTGATAAGACTTGAAGGTCGAAGTCTCGAAGTAGCGAGGCATAATGGTGTTAATGAAGGCCTCCTTGTTGTGTACCTTGAAGGCTGTGCCATTGGCAACCCACGAGATAATGTCGTTTCGCCCCTCCGCCTCTGTCTCTTCTAGAAGCTTGTGAAGCGTTTGGGGTAGACCAGGACCTCGACCCTGGCCGTAATTGTCACCTAGCACTTCTTCCATTTCGTTCAGTTTCCTGCAATTTTGTGCACTGGCGGTATCGAAACAAAGAGTGGGATTTCTACAAAGCATCAATCGGAGACGAAAAAGTTAGGAGAATGTGATGATGTGAGCGAGAGACGAGAAATCGATGCTACCTTCGCCTATCTCTTGCCCGGTATACTCCCAAATCCCAATCCCCATTTATTCCCTTACTGCCGGAAGAAAATGTGATGTTTCTAGGTAGTCCCTTGCTGGGAAGCAACCAATCAATCGTTGCGAACAATGGGCCCATGAAATAGTCTTTAGTACCTGACACATTCAGAAGTACTTTAAATGCCCCCAGTTTTACTTATCTACTCCCACGATAACCCTGATGCGTTGGGACTACCGGTACTTTAGAAGTGCCGATGCTACCTTCGCCTATCTCTTGCCCGGTATTCTCCCAAATCCCAATCCCCATTTATTCGCTTACTGCCGGAAGAAAATGTGATGTTTCTAGGTAGTCCCTTGCTTGGAAGCAACCAATCAATCGTTGCGAACAATGGGCCCATGAAATAGTCTTTAGTACCTGACACATTCAGAAGTACTTTAAATGCCCCCAGTTTTACTTATCTACTCCCACGATAACCTGATGCGTTGGGACTACCGGTACTTGGCGCTAGAAATGGGATGATTGACAAAGTTCGACTTGAAGGAGAAGGAGATTAGAAAAGCGCAAATAATAAAGGCCAAGTTTCAAGTTCCCGCGGCCTCGCGAATTCTTGCATCGCAAGCATGTATCAAGTACCTGTCACCGTACATACTATATGTTAAACTGATAGTAAGTATGAGTACTCAGGTTCGAGCAGACGGCGGAGGGACGATGTGACGGAATGATCATCAGAAGAGATTTTTGACCGAGCGACTCACTCGACGACCATGGTGGGGGTGCCGCCCAGCAGCCGCCTGCTGGCGCCAGATCCCTGGACGTGCTCTCCGACCACAACAACCACACAGGCAATCGTCATTTCCGCCACGACGTCTCTATCATTCTGTATAGATCTCATCCTTCGAGAGCTGCTTGAAGTAGAGTCATCATCATGTCGGTAGCGCAAGCTCAACAGCAGGGACCTCCGCCCAATATCCTGTACCGAGAAATCATGGCAGAATGCCAGCAACTCATGCAGAAGATCGCCGAGCTCGAAGTTGATCGCAACGAACACATTCTTGTGGAGGAGACTCTCAAGCCACTTGATGGGTCGCGGAGGGCTTATCGGTTGGTGGGTGATGTTCTGGTGGAGCGTTCAGTGAAGGAAGTCCTGCCGAGCGTGACGACGAACAAGGAAAATGTAAGTTTTCCTCTTCGCATAGGGGCAATCGATTGTCCCGCAACTGATAAGATTCGACTGGGTTAATGCTAACCTATTTTGTCTCTCCATTTTTCCATGTTGGGCGTGATGTTATGTACAGATCGAAGCCACCATCAAGGTTTTACGGGAGAGACTAGAGTCGAGACAAAGGGAATTGGCGGAGCTCAAGGGCAAATACAACATTGGATAATAACGCGGTCGTCTACGGAGAATTCTTGACCATAGGATGCGATAGGACAGACCAAGGGGGCATCGCTTAAAAACTTGTACCAGGTAGAGAAGTATTAAGACCATATTCCTTGTACGAGTCTAGACCACTTCGATTAACTGTTCCGTTGTCGTCTTTCTTCTTCCTTAGATTCCTTCCTTTGACCGTAGAATCCTAGTTCACGGTCGAAAGCTTTCGGGTTGGACTATGACAGTACTTCATCCAAAGTCGCCGTCGGCATCCTTTAAGCTACGGAAAGCATTTGAAAGATTAGCCAACGGAAAAAGGCCCACCTTTTCCTGCCGCCCGGCCTCGACAATCAAGGAAACAATAAATGGAGGAAGGCAGTCAAGGGCGCGCCGTTCGCATGTACGAAAAACAGCCACACAATTTCGCCTTCTTGGACAAGGGTGGACTAGCAAACACATAGATTCTCGCAGCGATAGAACTGGCCCAACATCACACCCCAAATGAAAGCCCGAACCTAAGCAAAACAAGGTCTTGATAGTTCTCCAGGGGAAATGTTCCCGACAGAGCATCGAGATAAGTTTAGATTTATCCCTTCGCCAACAATAGTAGGGAGGAGATGCTATCTGCAGGGCTCTAGTCGCTCATCCCACATTAACTATTAACGCATTTTCACTTGAGACATTCACACAATCAATCCATAAAGTAACAGTCCAACTACCTCCATGAGGTAAAACATCCAAAACGAATGACTCCACTAGGCCTTTTGATCCAGACGTACTTCCAAAGTACGTCCATGGAATTCCACGCCGTTGAGTTTCTGAACAGCCGCATTGGCATCTTCTTTCTTGGTAAAGCGGACCGTACCAAAGCCTCTTCGAACATCGGCACGGTCAACTTCGCCACACTGCTTAAAGAGTTCTTTCAAATCACGCCAGTTTGCATCAAAAGACAAGTTGCCCACAAAGACTTGCAAGCCTGAGTGGCCACTACCAGTACTAGCAGCGTGAGTTTGATATCCACCTCGACCGCCGCCACCACCTCGGTGGCCACGGCCGCCACTGAAGCGTCCACGACCCCCACCACCGCCTCGGCCAGCACCTCCAGAGTGCACACGATCTTCTCGAAGCTTGATTTGGCGTCCGTTCAACTCGGACTCCTGAAGTTCTCGAATGGCACGAGCAGCTTCGCTTGGCTTTTGGTAGACAACGACTCCACATCCGACAGAGGCTCCTTCAGACGTCAATATTGTAGCCTGATCCACATTGCCTGCCTTGCGCATGTGATCCTTGAGATCCTGCCAGGAGGTCTCATAGGAAAGATTCCATACATAAACACTGGTATTCTGGCTGGAACCTCGGGGAGTGGTAGCTCCAGCGGTTGAGCCACCCCCAGTACTCGATGTTTCGCGGTCTTCTCGAACAAAGATCATTCTTCCATTGAGTTCAGTATGGGTTAATGTCGAAATGGATGTCTGTGCCTCCTCCTCCGTTGCGTACTCAACGATTCCACATCCTTTAGAACGACCATTGTGCTCGCAAATAACTTCTGCATGAAGAACTTCTCCAGCCTGGCGCATATGATCCTTTAGTATCTGCCAAGTGACATCCCAACTTAGATTTCCAACATAAACTCGACGACTCTGCGCCTGTTCGCCAGAAGAAAATCGATGGCCACCACCGCCGCCGCCACTGCTACTACCACCAGTGCTGCGACCTCCAGAGCCAGAATAACCCGGGCGACCTTCACGATCTTCTCGCACAAAGATCTGGCGTCCTTTCAACTCCTTATCGTTCAGAGTTAACACGGCCTGTTTGGCTCCTTCAGCAGTTGCGAATTCCACAATTCCACAACCTTTGGATCGTCCGTCATGGGTTTGCATAATATCGGATCTCGTCACTTCGTGACCTGTGGTCTTCATCAAGTCTTTCAAATCTTGCCAGCTAACTTCCCAAGCAAGGTTTCCAACGTAAACGCGGCGTGACTGTGATTCGTCAATGGCGGCAGCTGCCGCTTTAGCATCAGTGGGGGCTTTCGCGTCTGCATCTTCTTCGGTAGTACTTTTCACCGGTGCGGGCTGGGCCTCTTCAGGTTCCTTCTTGGCCTCGGGCTTTTCCGTCGGTTTATCGCCTTCATCTGATTCTTTGGAAGGTGCGTCCGGCTTTGGTTCCTCCTTGGTTTCCTCCTTTGCAAACGATGATAAAAGCAGTCATCAAAATGTGAGCGAAAATGGCTCGCACGTACACTCTCCCGTAAAGCCACTACCACAGACTCCGATCCATTGAGAAGCTTTGCCGTCGCGCCAGAGGGTAGAGGTGCTGCTGCCACTATTACGGTCCAGAGTCAAAGCAACACCGTCCGATCACAATCTCTCTTACCTTTGACGCCATGGTCAACCGCTTCCTTCCCTTGTTCCTTCAAACTCACTCCGCCTCAACAAACCGTAATCTACTCTTTGTTATCCGCCACCAATGGTCATCACACAGAAAAGTTCTTTTGGAATAACAGCGATAGTCTGGATGCGGCACATGGCATGCAGGCGTGCTTTTCTCGGTTTGGCGAGCGTCGGCTGGCCGGCGCTGGCGTTGGAATTCAACGGTCTGGGCGCGCGTCCAATAATTCTTCTCTGCACACTTCGTGCCGACGACGGTACGAGGTCGGGACTGCCAGTCACGGATTGCAACCAAATCCAAAATCTTGCTTGGGCCAAAATAGAAGAGCCACACTTCTCTTCGGAGGCTTCCGATGAAGGTGTTCGAAGACGATCAAAAGATGTATCTTACACCATAGACGACGGCTTACAACGACGACACAAGGACTTTTCGTCTCACAATTTATCCTTTATTCTCAGAAAGAAGGCATCCGCTAGCATCATGGAATCTCTCGCAGCCGTCGTCGAGACCAAGCCACCGTGCCCGCCCTTTTCGTACGAAGATGCCGTCAAGAAGGTACGAATGGCGGAAGACGCGTGGAATTCACGAGATCCTGATAGGGTACGTAACATTTTGGGCAACGGGCGATAGCAACTGCTGATACTAGCTATACTAGTAGATGTTTGTCTAACCTCATCTTATACTGACCCAAACTCTCGTCGTCGACACTTTTCTTCGGCAATAGGTCAAAATGGCTTACACCAAAGATACCGTTTGGCGGAATCGTTCAGAGTTCTTCAATGGAAGAGATCAAATTCGAGAGTTCCTAGCCAAAAAGTGGGAGACGGAGAACGGCTACCGTCTCATCAAGGAAATCTGGGCCCACTCTGATAATCGGATTGCCGTCCGATTTTGCTATGAATATCACGACTCGGAGGGTCAATGGTTTCGTGCCCATGGGAATGAGAATTGGGAGTTTGATGAGCATGGTCTTATGAAGTTTCGGCATGCCTCCATCAATGATGTCCCCATTGCCGAATCGGAGCGCAAGTTTCATTGGGATCGTAGCGGGCCCCGTCCAAACGACCACCCTGGACTGACCGAGCTCGGACTCCTGTAAGGCACTACCCTCATGCATGGCAATCACCAACGCTACCAAAGCGTCAGCTTTCTAGCTTTGTAACAAAATAATCGTTGGCCTGTTCAGTCGGCGATCAGAGTTCTGGGTCCGATACAAAGCGGTCATCGTACTCGCCGTCAAAGTCCAAACGGCAGGAGTCGTATTCCCCTCCTCCAAGTCGATATCGGTTCTTCGACACAAAGTTGTAAACAATGCCTCGAATAGGCCCCGGAACGAATTGCCCAAAGTAGCCGATCAAAGACACGGAACCGACAAGGTTCTTGGAAATTCTGATCACGGCGTCCGAATCCATCAACGCCGCGCCATCGGGCAAGCAACAAACAATACTGTTGATGTCGTTTGGATCGCGGCCTGAGCGAAGTAGCAGTGACTTTCCCACCGTACTGTGAAGTGAAGCAAATCGAAAGTTGCCTTGTGGATTATTTGGAAAGTGAGGGAAAACAAGATTAGCATACTCGAATCATTCTTAATAGTAGACCCCACGCTATTTCAGCTATCCCTCGTTGCTTACCATGCGGGTCATGGTCAATGGCAAAGTTGACTCCCCCGTTACATAAATTACAGAGGCCATCAAAGAGTATAATTGGTCGCTTATCTTCTTCAAAGACGGAAGCAGCAACTCTCTTCCAGTCCCAATCTATGGTCGTATTGCTCGTAGTCGACACATCCTCGTCCACAGCAGCAAGATATTGCTGGACTCCAGTCTGCAGGGAAGGCGATGGCGCTACTGCTGGTACGAAGCAATGTACTGGCAGAATCAACCCAAGGGTAAAATAGCACAATAACCAAGTTGAAATCGGACGGAACCAAACGAAATGCATCATTTTCAGGGAGACTCCTTCAAGAGGGTGTTCAGGGCGAAAGTTAGACGGTATAGGCAGTATCAGAGACCGGAAAACTGAGGACAATGGCAAGTTTCGTGCAAGCAGCAGCTTCAAGGATGCCACCACCACGCGCTCAAACCAAAGTTAGTAACGAAATGCTCATTGCGCCCCTTTTGCAGTTCATCTGATTTCTTCCTCTTTCGTGGTGGCTGGTTGGCGTTTCTGGCCTGCATACTGATCTCAGATTGCATCTGACATCACTCTGGCCCCTGCGTTAGTACGGCCAACTCGCGCCGGCCGGGCTTCATTGTTCATGGGCCTGCCGGGTCGGAGTTGGCAAACACATGGAAACATGTTAATATAATATATGGCGTTGAATAATATATTCCAAGTTGATTCAAGAGAAGCCCCCATTTGGTAACTTCCCCCAGTTCCAATTGCCCTATCAGCATCAGAAGCGTTAAATTATAAGCCTTGGAAGAATCGTGACGAAATCGTGACGAAATCGTGACGAAATCGTGACGAAATCGTGACGAAATCGTGACGAAATCGTGACGAAATCGTGACGATATCTTGACGAAATCATGGCGAGAACATGGCAGAACTTTGACACGGCTGTGACACAACCTTGACATGATATTGATAAATCCTTGGCATAAATTGCACAAAGGCGACGATGGCGCCGTCGTCATCCGAGCTCTCTCATCTCTCTCTCTGCGATGATCGGCACTGCGACGGCCACGTTTCATTTGAGACAATACCCACTTTACTCCATCTCCATAATCTGACAATCTGCAACTATATTAGAGTGGCGTTGTCAACATGTCATCCAGTGCTCCTCCCGTGGCGGCTAGCAGTAGCAATGGCGACGTGAGGGCCTCATCACCTTCAGGAGGCAACAATGGGAATGCAGCGTCCGCAACGTCTACCGCCCGTCCGACCAAAGCCCAACCATATCAAGCTCTGTGGGATTTAGATGGTCCAGCGTTGGACAAGTGGGTCAAGACGGTTCCTGCCATTCATGGTGAGTCGTAAGAGTCCAAACCAGTGATCGATGGACTGCAGCCCATGTGAGGCAAACGATCGGAACTGCACGGGGAGGATTTCACTCGCACGTTTCTTCACTATCCGTTGCACTTCCGATAGTGTCGTACAGTTGCGCCTCCCTCGTTGCCTGTCTGACACCTCTTATTTTCTGTTGCCATTGAATTAGGATCTGACAAGAATCGCAAAGATTCCTGGTGACGGCTGAAGTTGCCGCTCAAGTTTGGAAGAACCTTTCTGCAGCTTTGAACGCCTTGATTGTCAAGGAGCGACCTGTCGAAGAAGAAGAAGCCCCAGACGAAGAAGAGGAAGAGGCCGAACCTACATATAGCAACAAGCGAGCAAAGCTAGACAAGGGCGCCATGACCGAGAAGAAAAAGTCCAAAGTTCTCTACGATATTTTGGACCCATTCAATATCTTTGTTCACACCATCCGGAAAAAAGATCAGGACGACGAGGAGCTGGGCATTGACCCTAGTCAAGAGGCGGCTTTGGAGATCAAAACGACCGTGGGTGGCAAGTTTTCACAGCTGACTATGTCGGGAATATTGAATGGAATGGCAGGTGTACCTGAGGGTTTGGTAGTGAACAAACAATGTCTGCCGAGGGAGGGCACTGCGATGAAGAATGAAACTCCCGTTGCTTCAGCCGCAAATTGTACGTTTGGGAACCTCAAACGACTAGCTGGCGCTTTGTATCAGGCCATTCAGGCTCGCGTGGAAGCCGATGTTTTAGTGACGACCCCTGTGAGGATTGCGGAAATGTTGGCACCAGACTTGCAACCCCAAGAGTTCAGGGCTATTCGCAAGCGTGTCCACGATACCGTCATTTTGGGAAAGGGCATGGGTCACGCGATCAATCCGGAGAATGCCGATGTCCCCACTGCTGCGTCGGCGGGGGTCCATGACATTGAAAAGTTCAAAAAGTGCACTCTGTAGCGTCATCAACATCAGAAGTAGTGGTAGTATTCGATCGATGATGTACAAGACATATAATCAACACAATCATTATGGCTAACAAGGATGCCAACGATACATTTCGTCCCAACAATGCCATGGTCCGGAATTGACAAATGGCAAACATGAGCAAGGATGCCACGATACCTGCCGTCGGTATACAAATTTCATCTTCAAAAATAGCCGACACGGCACGGGCCATGACCAAAATGTAATCCCCCAACACCAAGAACAAGTTCAAATGATAAATCCAAATCACCCAATGAGTCATTCGAGGGGAATCCGTGTTTTGGCTGGTTCCTCGGATTGGAATCAAGTACTACCGCCAGTGGATCCGTTGACGTCTCGATTTGGTGTTTTGATTGACGGTCGAGAACGGCCCAAAATGGAATTGTCCAAACGTACCGTCCCCGTCCCGTTGGAACTGCCACCCTACGATCCTGCGATCGCCGCCAAGTCCAATTATGATCAACAAGCCGAAGCCGAGCGATTGGAACGATTAGCACAGCAAGAAGAAAAGGCACGTCGAATCAAAATGGCACAAGAACAAAAACGTCGGGCAATCCAGGATGCCTTTGCGGCGTAGGAATCAATCTCGGCTACTTAGTAATCTCGTAATATTAGTGATTGTCGTGTGAAAAGTGCACTATGTGATACGGTCAAAATCGATATCACATCACACTTCATCTAGCTATTGTATTCTAAGACGTTCCTACATTTAGAGGTCTACAAATAATAGCTCTTTGATTATAATTTGTCCGCTATTGGGTTCTCAAAGTCATTTTTGTTGTTCCATCAGCCGAGGCTCTCTGACTGCCCCAATACGAGTCGTTCTACATCAAAAGTGGGATGTACTATTCATACCACTTGCAGTACCCGCGACAGAGGAATAGTGGAAAGACTACCACCACCCTAGAAACCCCGCATGAATGATTGTAGAACATTCTTTTTCGAAAATTGAGCATCGTCTAACAACACAGTCGCAGGCGTTCCAGAGCATCCCACTAAGAGCCGACGATGGTACCACCAAGATGGTTGATTGTAGAGTCCCACGACCTAGCCATCGTCTCCAGTGTCCTTGAAATCGATCGGCAAACCCGAGGCGGCATCGTAATGGCCTCTGAGGATGATAATAGTCAGAACACAAAATTTCAATAAAAATAAAGGCGGCGTTAGCGTCGCGAATCTTTATGACTAGAACGTTTTCAAGAGATCACTTACCATTCAAACCTCCCCCTGCGAGTGTACTGCAAGGAAAGCTTGGAACATTTGTTAGTCGACTAGTAAAATATTAAAGAAAACGGCACGACATCTGCCAGCACCTGCTTTGCACAAATGTCTCGGTCTGGTTCTGTCATGAGAAGGAACAAGGCCAGTGAGAGCTTTACAAAAGATCCAAAACCATAGACGTCTCTATAGTAATAAGAATGATAACTTACCTGGTTCGTTCCTTCTGAATCGTCCTCTAACGAATGATAGCCGCGTCAACAGCCTCGTCGGCCGGCGAGGAATTTTCATCAAATCCTGGCCTCGTGCAATTAGAACCGTTCCCCGCCGAAACCAGCTGCAATAACCAGAGAAGCGGCTCAAATAGGCTTCGATGAGTGGTTGATCGAATGCAACAAACCGCGGTAAGAAATACTTACTACAGCACTCGCAATGCGAAATCACGATTCGCCACACAAAATACCACGTTCGTCGATCGTTGTGGGCCTCGATCTCTTTGACCCGTAGCTCGAATTCGAATGATTCAAGCAACAAAGTTCATCCTTACATACTGCCAGACAATGAAATGACAAAAGTAGCCTCTCTACATTGAGTCTCCAGTAGCTACTGGAGTTACAAGTTGCGGGTGTGTTTTTGTGGCCGGAAAATCCGCACCCATGCTGTACCAGGTACGGCGGCACGTGGAATTTGACGCGCGCTCAAAAGTCCGCACCCGTGCATGGCTGTAGCATGGCGAAATCATGGCGAAATCATGACGAAATCTTGACGAAATCGTGACGAAATCGTGACAAAATCGTGACGAAATCGTGACGAAATCTTGACGAAATCTTGACAGAACTGTGACGAGGTTTTGAGGAGAACCCGAGTGCCGGAACTGTTGAGCGCGGTATCCTGCACTTGCTTTGGGGGAAAGAACAAGATAAGTGGGGGGCTTCCGCTGGCTTCCGCTATCGATTTCATGAACCGATATAAATATAAAATATCAATCACCAGTCAACCCACATTGGTCTTGCCAACTCCGACCCAACAGGCATATGAAATTATGCCCGGCCGGCGCGAGCTGGCCGTACTAACGCATGGGCCTGGGCGAGGGAGCGTGGCGGGCGCCAATCGCCGGTTCTCCCTCGCGAACATTGAACTTTTGGTGCGGCAAATCTTGTATCCATGGAACAATCGCGAACGGCGAGAGTGTCAGTTTGTTGGCGAATGGAAAAGGGGCGCGAAACGTCAGCGGCAGTCGGCACGTAACAAAAGATCTTTGTCCGCTGATGTAAGAATCCGACATCAGCAGCATGGGCAAACTAGGTGTTGTTACCTTTCAAGAGAATTGGCACTCTCACAAAATCGAGCCATGAGACTACTTACCGTGCTATATCTGTCGATTGTAGTTGGCGTGTCGTCCTTCACGACACTGAGCAATGGAAGATTCGAATCGGCTCGGACGAAAGGCTGGCTTAATGGCCAGCACCAGAGCCGAGCGACAAGACGGACATCCTGTCTGTTTATGATGGACGTTGTTGAATGCGATGTCGTGATTGTTGGTGGTGGACCAGCCGGTTGTACGTGTGCCTTGTATACGGCTCGTGCAGATCTCAAGACGGTAATTGTGGACAAGAATCCCTCTGTTGGAGCATTGGCTATCACGTCGCACATTGCCAACTACCCTGGAGTGGACAAGTCAATGACGGGCCAAGAACTTTTAGATCAAATGCGAAAACAGGCTATTGAATATGGCGCGGAGTATGTAAAAGCCCAGGTCTTCATGGTTGATATCGAAGACAGCGAGGCATCAGTGCACAACAAGATTGTTTACACTCCAGACGCAACCTACAAGGCCAGGTCTCTTGTTCTTGCTACAGGTGCAATGGGTCGTGTGTCGCCGCCGTTTCCAGGGGAAGATACATTTCTAGGCCAAGGAGTCAGCTATTGTGCGACTTGTGATGGTGCCTTTTACCGGGACAGCGAAGTGGCTGTATATGGCATGAATTTGGAAGCTATGGAAGAAGCTACGTTCCTAACTAAATTCGCGTCAACAGTACATTGGGTAACGCCATCCGCACCTCGTCCCGAGGACGATGAACACGTGGAGGAGTTGTTATCGCACGGAAATGTGAAGCATTGGCCCCTAACGCGATTGATAAGCGTCCAAGGTGACATGGGCGGAGTGACGGGAATCGAGGTTAAGCACAAGGACAAGGAGGAGCACGAAATTATCCCGGTCGAGGGAGCATTCATCTATGCAGCAGGCGGAGGCTCAAAGCCGATAACAGACTTCATCGGTAGCAAAGTCGAGTTCAAAGAAGACGGAGGGGTAATCGTCAACGAGGATATGGAAACGAATGTCAAGGGAGTATTTGCAATCGGTGATATTCGAAACACGGCATTCAAGCAAGTAGTGGTTGCTGCGTCGGATGGATGCATTGCCGCCATGTCAATTGATAAATATCTCAAGGGTCGAAAGAGCGTGAAAGTTGACTGGATCCACAAATAAAGAGGTCGCTTCCGACCTGAGCACCTTGCAAACGGTACTGCAAGAGCAATGGTGGAGCAGTTGGAAAAGTGAGCTTCATTTGCTGTAAGATAATTTAACTGTTTCGCATCTGTGCGTACTGGCTGTGCTACTGTATGATATGGATGGGCCAGCAACTCCCAGAAGATGCGGGCGTATATATTTGCGCCGCCAACGTTAGGCATTTTGTTGGTGTACTTGTACGAGTCTGTTTGGGATGCCGAAACTAGGGTCAGCGTTAGGCCAAATACCAGGCACAGACTACATGCTAGCAACGACAGGATCTCCTTAGCTCCGACCATGGCCAGCGCCAGCAGGTTGACTCTGGCTGTGTTAGCAAGATATCCTCGAGGAAAAACATTCCATATGGGCAGCTAGCCTGAAACTGCATCATCCAAAATCTGATTTCCATTTGATCACATCCCCTCTAGGTCTACTTGCAGCAAATCGAATCTGTCTGTCTTCATACTAATAGTCGTCGACGTGTTCGTCGGTGTTACTTTGTTCCTTTCGTTTTGTAGTTTTCGACTTACCCGACCTTTTCCTGCACCTCATTTAACAGTCGGTTTTGGTACGTGGCGGAGGCTTATCTAACAGTCCCCGACAACATGTGGGAACCACGTAATTTGGGTATTCCATTTAAAGAAGCACTTATGGTAATTAAAATCGAAACTCCGTATGTAGTCGATTGCCTCAACGGTTCAACGCCTTGGTATTATGAACAAGAATTGCGGGAAAACCCATCGCCACAATCAACGTCTAAAATAATGGTGTGAGAAGTTGGATACTTTCTGTTGTTCTCGTCATAAAGTTGCCAATCGAAGACTTCCACTTTCTTTCGCCAACGGTCAAGACGACGTAAGAGAAAGAAAAAGCTGCCATGAGGAAGAAAACAGCAACCGAGTTTACATGGGTATTGCCAAAGCGAGCTCCGACTCCGCTGAACCTGATGGGTTCCGATGTTCATTGGAAGAAAGTGAATAGCAAGACAACGAAAAAAGTTACCTGCACCTTTGTGCGAAATGGCGTCAAGCCGACCAAGCATGCCTCGGCCGCGGAAGATACTATGTTTGAAGCAGAAACAGAAAGGAATCGGCCTCCGAGATCTGAAGGCATGTCAGGCTACGGCTCAGACAAAATGCAAGGGGGCAATCGAATCATGACAAGGCGAATTCCACCGCATGTGCCCAAAGGACCTCGTCAAAATTATATGGACGATGAGGTCGAAGAGGAATCGCCCAGACCAGGCAAAGTTCCATCATCGCAACGCTACTCTAAGGACAACGATGGCCGCGAGATTAAAGCTGTCCGCCCTAGGGAGTCCCCTCTCGACAAACCCTTTGAAAAACCTGGTCGCGGAAATACGGACAACGAGGTTGACGACTTCACCATGGTCACAGACCAGCAATATGAAGCTCGTCAGGAAGAAGCCGTAGGTGGTGGTACCATGAAGTATAACGACAGGACCGTGTCGTTCGCGGAGGTTCGTCACAAAGATGTTGTTGCCACCTCTGGCGTTCCAGTTCAACAAGTGGAAGAAGCCGTAGGTGGTGGTACCATGAAGTATAACGACAGGACCGTGTCGTTCGCGGCGCGTCGTCACAAAGATGTTGTTGCCACCTCTGGCGTTCCAGTTCAACACGTGGTGCAAGCCATGGCTTCCCCCGAAAAGCCAGTTCCCATGCCACAACAACAGCCCGAGGCACATGAAACGGAGTGCCATTGGAATGACTTGTTGGAAGGAGTATTTGGTAAGCCGCAAATTTGTGCGCACTGCAAGGAGCCCTTCTCCTACTTTGAAAAGAATGTTCAGGACATTGCCTTCGAAAGTCCGTGTAAAGTGACAGGCTATTTCCATCGCCGCTGCAATGTAGAGCGAGCGGTGATCAAGAAACGCAAGAAAGCGCTGCTCGCTACGCTTGTCAAGCTCAGGATGCTTCGAGGATACAGGATGCAAAGCGAGCGTCGTCAAGAGCAAAGCAGAACCATCTCTAGCAGCACCCCCTGTGCTCCGACCCCGAAGAAGCCCATTGAATCTTCTCCTCCGAAGTATTCATCGGTCGCGAAAAAGGCAAACAAACCAAGCACCAATCGTAGCACGAATGCACGATCGCGAAGTCCCAGAAAGAAGAACTCTACCAAGCACGCACCTCGCCGCCGCAACGACCGTACTATTGAGGAAACTTTCCCGATTGATGTACGACTGACTCCAACCAACCCAGGTTTGGTTGCTCAATACAGGGATCAGCCCTTTAGCAGCCAAATGAATCTGTCATCAGTGGAGAGTGTATCCATTGTTGATAATGAAATGATTACGCAGCACGACGCCATGAGATTCCAAAGTCTTATGGATAGGGATCGTCAAGTATCGTACATTGATACAACCGAAACCGAGCCCATCCACCAGAGGAATCTATTGCATTTCAAGATCGTAGCTACTGCTGACCCGGACGAGGAAAGTCGGTTGACTGAAGAAGAAGAAAAACAGAGAGATGGCAAGAAAAGAGGAAGCATCGTGGCAAGGTTGTTTGCAGAGAAAAATCCGAAGGAAAGCAGGTCCACTACCAGAAGAGACAATGCGGGCAAAAATAAAAGGCCTAGTAGCAATGGTCGGGGCAGGAAGCAATACTAAGGGTGGGCGTTTCCTTGTCATCGATAAATTCACATAAACTAAATAGTGATCTATTCTATCGTAGCATTCCGACTACCTTCGACTCTTAATGCCCGAAAGAGCTGCACATGCCTGCGCCCTTGTGACTATACCCTTGAGCAATTGCAAGGACAGATTCCAAAGTCATTGCAGCAGCCGAAACTCCCACAACTAGCGCAATACTGTACGCAATATAGGAGTTTCGGTTGTACTTGGAGAGGAGCGCTTGCATTAACAACTGGCCCAAGATTGTCGAAACAAAACCTAAAACCACGCATACAGCAGCATATTGATAGTTCATCTCGCCAAAGACCATGAAACTGGTCGTGGCCGTGAAACTAGTAAACAAAATCATTGTGGCGCTCGTGGCCGAAGCAACAGCGGGATGAACACCTGCAAACAGAGAAATGGGAGGAGGTGAGACGCGTCTGGATCACATCGAAGCATTCTACTACGTGTGCCTTCGTGGCGAGCAGACATACCCATTTCGAGCATTAGCGGCGATTTGACCACCCCTCCGCCTAGAGTAACAGTATCAGGAAAGCAACCGTTGAGACCAGAAGGCGAGTTCCGTACACAAATCTGGGCAACAAGTTCACTTACCAATACCAAAGAGCCCAGCAAACAGACCCGCTAAAGAGCAAATCGCGGAATACTTCAGAGTATTGAAGCTGTCCCAGATAACATCGCCAGGTGCGAAGACATACGACAAAGCCTGTTTCTTGGTTGTGTCCAGAATGAGTTGCCGTCGAATGTAAATGGCAAAGAGCACAATGACGACAAGATTAATCTTTTCCAGCAAAAAGAAAGGGATAGTCCCGCATTTGATTTCAAAGGGGAACCATTCCATTGCGTTGCCACTCCCTTTTAAAAGATTCAAGGCCACAACTACAAAGAAAAGACTCGACATTTCACAGATTCGTTTCCATGGAGTTTTTGACTCTTGTTTCAATAGCTTGGCAAGTTTTCTGGTATTTTCACGGGCACGCTGGTCATGGTCATTGTCGTCTTCCGAGTGGGAAGAGTCTTCCGTCCCGTATGACAAGGCCCGTTCTCCATCGTCGGTGTTAGTACCGGTAGCTCGATGAATCATCAGACTTTCCTTTTCATCATGAACACCACGACATTCGGCCGTCTCTGTGGCATGCATCTTATTTGCCTACGACAATCAATGTCAGTGAAAAAGGCAGCGCAACTACGACACTGAAGCTTTGTGGCACCAAGCAAATGACGCACCTTTTCGAGCGTCTTGACAGTTGTGAATCCAAGTAATAGCACCAACATGATCACGACAACAACATCCGGCAGAATTTCATTAAAATCCGCTCCCAGCAAAGCACCTGCCATTGTCAATGGTTCCATCATGGCCAGTAGATTCCAGTCGATCAGTGGACGATCCGCTTTTGGATGCCGCTTGCCCACATTCAAAATCGTATTCGCCAGAGCCCCTCCAAACACTGTCACGTTGGACAAACTCACTGCGTGCTTGACAGGAAAGCCCAAAACTAGAATATAGATAGGCACTAGCAAGCCTCCTCCTCCAATCCCTCCTCCAGCGGCAAGTATGAGGCCAAGAATGGCAGCCGCAAAACCAGCAATATCGGCCGGTCGAAGTGGCAAGAGCGGAAGCAGTTCGTCATCTTCTGCCAGCTCTACCGAAAAGAGACCGCGTCGTCCGTGTTCTTGTTGTTGCGGCGTTGCTTGATATTCTGAATAGAGGACAAACAATCCTGTTGCCACAATAATACCAGCATACTTCATCGATGCAACAGGTGTTTTGTGATGTTGGGCTGTTGTTGTTTGTGGACTGTGATGCCCAAGATCTGCCATGGTCTCCTCGGATGCAGTGATAGATTTCACAATACTAGTAGAGCGTCGCTTGCAAATATGGTTCTCCTGAAGAAGAAAGGCACCGACAATAGGTGCTGATGGTACTTGGCAGCTTTACGTCACTAACTGTTTCATGATGTATTTTCGCCCGTCACAAAAAGTGAGTGGGTTTCTTGGGAAGTTCAAATTTTGCATTCTGGAAGGCAACGACCAAGCATCACACAAAAAGACTGACACGGCCTTCAGTGGTTGATTGACGCGATGATTCACTGGAGATTCAACCCATGAAACGCTTAGCTTCACTTCTCCGGCATCAATTGCAATCAACTCTTTTCACTTCGATCGAGATCAGGTGGCAGCAAATGGGTGACACCCGCTTCATCATCACACATTTCCAAAAGGATGGATGAGACGTCAATCCATTGTGCTGACGTCAGGCGAAGCTTTTGCTTCAACCCCCGCCTCTATTGGCAGCAAGTCTTGAGCCGTGCACCTCGCGCGCATGGCATGATGGTGCGTCTCCCGCCACCGCCGTTCTTCCCATCCCTGATAACGGTAGCTGGCGTCAGCAGGAAGTTTCGCTCTATGTGATCGGCCACAATGGTGTCCTCCTCCCCATTGTCTTCATGATGAATTGATGGCAGCGGGCTCTACAGTTATTGCGATTAACCTCCGTTGACAATGAGATCGCGAGCGTCCCTTTTGTATATGGTGTTGTTGGTTGTTGGCGATGTGGTGCTGGTGACGGCGTTTTCGACGTCGACAGTTCCTCGGCGATTGGATGCCGTGGATGATTCATCGCGGCAGCAGCAGCAGCCTCTGCTTCGACCCTTTGGCTCTCGCATTACTGGACGACTACAAGAATCCAATGTGCGAGATGGCGATGATTCACTTGAGCAGCAGCAGCAAGAGATTTGGCTGCCGCAACTGCGACGAATCATGGCTGGCGTGGCAGGGGCAGGCATGTTGGAAACGGCCTTTTTGACCTTTGAAAAGGTGACGGGTCAAGTTTCGACTCTGTGCGGCGTGGATGGAAATTGCAATTCCGTCTTGACCGGTCCCTACTCGACGGTTCCCTTTACCGACGTGCCACTATCGGCGGCGGGATTTCTAGCCTATTCTCTGGTAGCCTACTTGGCGTTGGAGCCTTTACTAGCGTCTACAACGACGACAACTTCTAAAGATGCAGACAATCGAGTGGCATTGACGACCGTCACGACGGGGATGGCTACTTTTTCGATGGGATTGATGATTATATTGTTTGGAGTGTTACAGACGACGTGTCCGTACTGTATCTTTTCGGCAGCCTGCAGTGTCATTTTGGCAAAGCTGGCGTGGATTGGAGGGTGTTTGCCAAAAGAAAGCAAAAACGCTAGTGGGGCCATATCGGCAAGCTTTTTGGCGTCGACACTGGGGGCCGTATTGCTATTTGTGAATGCGGGGGATGTCTCATTGACGCCGAGTTGGGTTTCAAATCCCACGTCGACTACACTCCTGGCGCAGGGCGGAGACAAGCAACAAAAACTATATTCGCCTCCCGCAATTGATACCGATTCATCGCTTCGGGCTCTACAACTAGCCGATTCTTTGCAAGCACTGGATGCAAAAATGTATGGAGCCTACTGGTGCTCTCATTGCTTCGATCAAAAAGAACTGCTCGGGAAGCAAGCTTTTGGAAAAATTACATACGTGGAGTAAATCCTAAGTTCGTTTCGGACCGTTCGACCAACGTCACCTTTGAGGAGGTGTACGGGGCCGATGGTTTCTTTGGTGCTCCTTGCGTCGCTGCGTGGCCCGATGCGTTGGCCCTCCAGGGTCCATCCTTGCTTCCTCGCATTATTGTTGCGGAGGGTAAGGCTCTGGCCCCGGCTCGGGTGATGGATTTCTTTGGCCATTTTCGCACCCGCCAGGCTCTCCGTGATGAATGCGAGTACCGCCCGCGAGCTAAGGACGTTCGGGCTGCGACCGGCGAAGTCAAGGAGGCTCTGAAGGCTGCTGATCAGTTAGCGTTTATCAAGGAGAAGGGTCCGGGAGCGATGCTGTGTGTGATCCGTTTGTTTTCGGATCCTGCTACTTCGCATGAGTTCATCGCCATTTTGGGCAACCCTACAGTCGCGTTGGACGGTCATCTAGCGGACGGCGATTCGCACGGCATCATCTACTCGGATGTTGTTTCTCCCGAAACTATTTCGGGTCAATTTCCTGCCGACTGCGTGGATCTTGCTGATCCTCATGTGGCGTTGCTGGCAGGGCTTGGTCTGCGATCTCGCAGTGTTCCTACGGCTTCTATGGAGTCCTATTTGGAGCAGTCTGTTGCTATGTTTTTCCCTACCGCTGAGCTGTTGAACTCTAGGGTGACTGTTGGGGATGGTGTGCATCCTCGTGCATTTCTTTTTTCTTCGGTGCCTTCCGCCCCTATTGGTATGTTGTGGCCCATGGGGACCAAACTTGAGTTTATTCGGGAGTCTATTCTCCTTGCCGGCGAATCCTTTGATCCTTTTATCCTCGCTTTGGATAAGGTCAAGTCGGACGTTGAAGCCTGGCTGTCCGTTTGTGCGGCTGCCCCGACCTCGCCGGCGGCGTTGCCTTGTTGTTTTTGGTCCTCCATTGGACCGTCGATTACGAACTCTCTTGCTGATGGCCTTTACCCGGCCTCAGTGTTGGACCACGCTGGCGTTAGCCGCTTGGTCGAGGCTCGTAACCTGTATTGTTGGCGGTTGCATTGTGACCGCGTTTTATCGGACGGGAGCACTCGTCTCTGTTTCCGTCAGTTCCTGCTGAATGCCCAACCCGCCTTGGACTCCGAGACGATGTACGGCGTGGCATTGCCATCTCATCTCTGTCCGGGTTTCGGCGTTCATTTCCAGTGCACCGATACCTGGCCGTTCGCCCAGGATCCTATCGGTGATTTCGGTCGTCGCGCTCTTGCTTCGGTTGATTGTTGTCGCTATGACGTCGTCATGGTTTCAGCGCTCGCCGTCCGGCCTCTATCCGAGCCCCTTCGTAACAGCTACGATCGGACTCGCCTGGCTACTCGAGCCCTTACCGTCGACTCGTCCGTTTCGGAGAGCTCGCCTGTGGATCTGCCGACCCCGGCCTTCGTTACTCCAGGTCCAGTCCAGGATACTGCAGGCCAAGAGCGACCCTCGGATTGTGGCTATTCTTCGGCACCACCAGCAGTGAGTGCCACGTTCGGCGGTCATGTCGACCTATCTGGAGGCCCGCCTCCGTCGGAATCGCACGGGCCACTCTTCTCTCGCGATTTTTCATGGCGTCCCACGCCAATTCCACCGTCCTATCGTACTGGGGAGTTTGAGCACCAGGTTCCCGGAGGGTCGTCGACGGTTTTTTCGCCTTCGTCAGTGCGCCCGCCGCCCCCGCAGGTATTCAAACCCGTTCGTCAGTCGCCCTTGTTTCCTATGGGCCATCCTGTTCATTCAGGATCGCAAGGTGCTCCTCCGTCGATCAAATTGGAGGATCTTTCCATTGCTACACCCCAGTCCAGGTCGAAAGCCCCAGTGGCGTTCTTGAATGTGTGCCGGCTGCTGTCTCATCACATTCCAGACATGCCACTATTTGAAGCCATCTCGGCCCAGCCTCTGCCTGACGAAGCGAAGATCTGTCCTCGGGTTCCTCGAACCCTCGCCATGCAGTGCATTTTGGGACCAGTTCTCTCGCCTTCATCTCAACCTGATCAGATTCTTCCTCTGATGGAAGAGTATATGAAGGCGCAAGGAGTTGATCTGCGGTATCAATACAACCCAGGCTTCTTTACCGCCGCTACTTTTACCGTCCTCTTGCATCCGGGATCCTGGCAGGTCGGGCATCGCATGGACCCCACCGGCAAATTCCCGCATTCATTCCACCCGTTTGATTTGTTGCAACTGCTTCGTGACGGTCCGGCTACGCGCCTCCTGCCTGCTGACGGTATTTCTTGGACGGACGCTCGCGCTATCTGTTTCGCGGTGAGCTGCATGTTCTCGGTGTTTTTAGCACAGGATGCTTTTCACGTTGGTGACTTCGACACCACCTTACTAGGGGGCCTTCTCGGACGGTGGATGGCCAGGACCAACGATCTGCAAGTGGCCAAGCGGTGGCAGGAGGAGCGGCGCCGTTTTAGCTACGAATTTTTTCGGTCAGTTTCGATGCTCTTTGATATCTTTCGGCAGTGGCTCCAGCCGCTGGCGTTTGGTAGCGATCTAGGGTTCTATGATGCCATTCGTCATGATGGCACTGCCCTGTTGATGATCAGAGCCAATCATCCGATCAGCGCCCACACGGAGTCTGCAGGCCTGCTGGATGCGATCGCCAGTCATGCTCGCTATCTTCAGCAAGTCTGGTATACGGAGCTAGTTTTACCGCACTCCGCCATCTGGGCCTATGATCCGCCTCCCGATCGGTTTCAAGCTGTCACTTCTGCCTCCACCAAGCGTAGCGGCACTATCCTGCAGTCTGACAGACGGCCCCCCCAACCGGAATCGTCGTCGAGTCGCGCCTCATTTTCTTTTACCGGCACGAAACCCCTCTTTGAATTGGTAGACATGCCTACGGATGGCACATCTATTCCGGCTCACGAAATGATTCGGCGCCTTCCTGCGGATAGAAGCTATCGGCACCCTCAGGTCAAGGACCCATCGAGGGGGCAGGCCAAACATATTTGTTACGCAGGCACTACGCGTGGTCTCGGTCTTTCATGCTCTGGCGGCTGTCGAGGTCGCCCGTCGGACAAATTCAAAAATGGTAGGTCCCTTCGATTGCACGTGTGCCTTTCGTCGGCCAAATGGTCCACAGGTGTGGACTGGTCTTCAGTTATTGAGTTTTTGAAGCATCCCGGTGTCAAAAAGGTCTTGAAGCCATCACCTGAGTTGCTGGCTCTGTTACCGGACGGGACGTTTGATTGACTGCCGGATGCAATTCCTGAAAACTTCGTGGACCTTCCTCTCGCTATCCTTGATTCACCGACGATGCCCAATCCTCCGAGCTTTTCGGCTCCCATCCCATCGTTTGCTTTTAGTCATCTACCCCCCGCTTCTATCCGGTGTCGCTGGCCAGGCCAAGGCGATTTTCAGTGGTCACTTTCGGGCGTTCCTTCTCTGCTTACCGTGTTGCCCTGGATTGATCCTTTTTTGGATCCTGACTGCCGCACCGCAGTGCGTCATTCAACTTCCGCTCTGAGCGGCCCGCTCCGATTTTTCGATCTACCGTTGACTCGCCCGTGGCAACCAATGCGTCGCCGTCGATGGGGTTTTGGGGCCATTAGCCGCGACCGCAGCATCCACCAGGATAAACCTAGTGGTTTTCTGTTTCTTCATTTTGCTTGGCCGTTCCTGACCCATGCAGATCGCGCTGTGGCCGCCTCTTCGCACCTTTACTGGGATCTTTATGCTAGTATGCGCCTTCATGCAGCTCGGCGTTCGGTCAGTGTCTTGCGCCAGCCCCGTCCAGCTCCTACAGCGGCGAACCTGCCCACTAAGCTGTCGATGCCTCGAGCTCTGCTCTTCGCATGTGCTCTTCTGCGTTTTGACTTTTGCTACGGAGACTTCCAACGTTGGCTCGCTGGGGAGTACACCAATCGTTTTCGCGATTGGCCTGCTTCATTCCGCAATCTTTGGAACATGTGCGAGCGTCCGCCCTTTGACGATCAACCGCCGCCCCAATGGGAGCGAGCATTTCGTATCTGCACGGAAGGAGCTCCACTCCGAGGGCACTACTGCCCCACTCTAGCAGAACTGGCCAAGCGTGATGCCTACGATAATCACGCACCGGTTCGGGAGAACGCGGAGGACGTCGAATCCAAATTTGCGAAAGAGGAATTCAAGTCCTACCACGTCGCTTTACCTCGTTTCCTCCTTTGGTTCATCCCTGGAGTTATGCTGAACCCCCTTCAATGGGCTGTGCGGTACGGCAAAGGGAGAATATGCGTGGATTGCACGAACGGACCTAGCGGCAAAGGTTCCCCAGGTTCCCCCAATACTTTTGTTCCGCCTCCTCGGGAAGATACCGATGACTGCCCGCAAGTCTATTATGCTACCGCGTGGCAGGGTCTCCTCCGCTACGCTTGGCGTCTCCGGGCTACTTTCCCCAACGAGGATATTCTGGGCCATTGCGACGATATTGACGCAGCTTTTCGGCGTGTCCTCTACCACCCCGATATGGCTCCGGCGTTTTCCTATGTATTTGGGGCGTTCTTGCTGATAGCTGTGGGGCAAGTGTTCGGTTCTCGGCATGCGCCGTCGCACTTCACGATCCTATCTGAACTACGGTCGTACGTCGCCAGCTGTGGATCGGTTCCACCTTCGATCTCGGATCCTTTAGTCGACGCCACGGAGATTGTTGCTTCCCCGAGGGATGTTCCTCTAGCCCCGGCTGTTTCCGACTCTATCAACCCGCGGCTGAAGGAGCCCTTCTCCTACTTTGAAAAGAATGTTCAGGACATTGCCTTCGAAAGTCGGTGTAAAGTGACAGGCTATTTCCATCGCCGCTGCAATGTAGAGCGAGCGGTGATCAAGAAACGCAAGAAAGCGCTGCTCGCTACGCTTGTCAAGCTCAGGATGCTTCGAGGATACAGGATGCAAAGCGAGCGTCGTCAAGAGCAAAGCAGAACCATCTCTAGCAGCACCCCCTGTGCTCCGACCCCGAAGAAGCCCATTGAATCTTCTCCTCCGAAGTATTCATCGGTCGCGAAAAAGGCAAACAAACCAAGCACCAATCGTAGCACGAATGCACGATCGCGAAGTCCCAGAAAGAAGAACTCTACCAAGCACGCACCTCGCCGCCGCAACGACCGTACTATTGAGGAAACTTTCCCGATTGATGTACGACTGACTCCAACCAACCCAGGTTTGGTTGCTCAATACAGGGATCAGCCCTTTAGCAGCCAAATGAATCTGTCATCAGTGGAGAGTGTATCCATTGTTGATAATGAAATGATTACGCAGCACGACGCCATGAGATTCCAAAGTCTTATGGATAGGGATCGTCAAGTATCGTACATTGATACAACCGAAACCGAGCCCATCCACCAGAGGAATCTATTGCATTTCAAGATCGTAGCTACTGCTGACCCGGACGAGGAAAGTCGGTTGACTGAAGAAGAAGAAAAACAGAGAGATGGCAAGAAAAGAGGAAGCATCGTGGCAAGGTTGTTTGCAGAGAAAAATCCGAAGGAAAGCAGGTCCACTACCAGAAGAGACAATGCGGGCAAAAATAAAAGGCCTAGTAGCAATGGTCGGGGCAGGAAGCAATACTAAGGGTGGGCGTTTCCTTGTCATCGATAAATTCACATAAACTAAATAGTGATCTATTCTATCGTAGCATTCCGACTACCTTCGACTCTTAATGCCCGAAAGAGCTGCACATGCCTGCGCCCTTGTGACTATACCCTTGAGCAATTGCAAGGACAGATTCCAAAGTCATTGCAGCAGCCGAAACTCCCACAACTAGCGCAATACTGTACGCAATATAGGAGTTTCGGTTGTACTTGGAGAGGAGCGCTTGCATTAACAACTGGCCCAAGATTGTCGAAACAAAACCTAAAACCACGCATACAGCAGCATATTGATAGTTCATCTCGCCAAAGACCATGAAACTGGTCGTGGCCGTGAAACTAGTAAACAAAATCATTGTGGCGCTCGTGGCCGAAGCAACAGCGGGATGAACACCTGCAAACAGAGAAATGGGAGGAGGTGAGACGCGTCTGGATCACATCGAAGCATTCTACTACGTGTGCCTTCGTGGCGAGCAGACATACCCATTTCGAGCATTAGCGGCGATTTGACCACCCCTCCGCCTAGAGTAACAGTATCAGGAAAGCAACCGTTGAGACCAGAAGGCGAGTTCCGTACACAAATCTGGGCAACAAGTTCACTTACCAATACCAAAGAGCCCAGCAAACAGACCCGCTAAAGAGCAAATCGCGGAATACTTCAGAGTATTGAAGCTGTCCCAGATAACATCGCCAGGTGCGAAGACATACGACAAAGCCTGTTTCTTGGTTGTGTCCAGAATGAGTTGCCGTCGAATGTAAATGGCAAAGAGCACAATGACGACAAGATTAATCTTTTCCAGCAAAAAGAAAGGGATAGTCCCGCATTTGATTTCAAAGGGGAACCATTCCATTGCGTTGCCACTCCCTTTTAAAAGATTCAAGGCCACAACTACAAAGAAAAGACTCGACATTTCACAGATTCGTTTCCATGGAGTTTTTGACTCTTGTTTCAATAGCTTGGCAAGTTTTCTGGTATTTTCACGGGCACGCTGGTCATGGTCATTGTCGTCTTCCGAGTGGGAAGAGTCTTCCGTCCCGTATGACAAGGCCCGTTCTCCATCGTCGGTGTTAGTACCGGTAGCTCGATGAATCATCAGACTTTCCTTTTCATCATGAACACCACGACATTCGGCCGTCTCTGTGGCATGCATCTTATTTGCCTACGACAATCAATGTCAGTGAAAAAGGCAGCGCAACTACGACACTGAAGCTTTGTGGCACCAAGCAAATGACGCACCTTTTCGAGCGTCTTGACAGTTGTGAATCCAAGTAATAGCACCAACATGATCACGACAACAACATCCGGCAGAATTTCATTAAAATCCGCTCCCAGCAAAGCACCTGCCATTGTCAATGGTTCCATCATGGCCAGTAGATTCCAGTCGATCAGTGGACGATCCGCTTTTGGATGCCGCTTGCCCACATTCAAAATCGTATTCGCCAGAGCCCCTCCAAACACTGTCACGTTGGACAAACTCACTGCGTGCTTGACAGGAAAGCCCAAAACTAGAATATAGATAGGCACTAGCAAGCCTCCTCCTCCAATCCCTCCTCCAGCGGCAAGTATGAGGCCAAGAATGGCAGCCGCAAAACCAGCAATATCGGCCGGTCGAAGTGGCAAGAGCGGAAGCAGTTCGTCATCTTCTGCCAGCTCTACCGAAAAGAGACCGCGTCGTCCGTGTTCTTGTTGTTGCGGCGTTGCTTGATATTCTGAATAGAGGACAAACAATCCTGTTGCCACAATAATACCAGCATACTTCATCGATGCAACAGGTGTTTTGTGATGTTGGGCTGTTGTTGTTTGTGGACTGTGATGCCCAAGATCTGCCATGGTCTCCTCGGATGCAGTGATAGATTTCACAATACTAGTAGAGCGTCGCTTGCAAATATGGTTCTCCTGAAGAAGAAAGGCACCGACAATAGGTGCTGATGGTACTTGGCAGCTTTACGTCACTAACTGTTTCATGATGTATTTTCGCCCGTCACAAAAAGTGAGTGGGTTTCTTGGGAAGTTCAAATTTTGCATTCTGGAAGGCAACGACCAAGCATCACACAAAAAGACTGACACGGCCTTCAGTGGTTGATTGACGCGATGATTCACTGGAGATTCAACCCATGAAACGCTTAGCTTCACTTCTCCGGCATCAATTGCAATCAACTCTTTTCACTTCGATCGAGATCAGGTGGCAGCAAATGGGTGACACCCGCTTCATCATCACACATTTCCAAAAGGATGGATGAGACGTCAATCCATTGTGCTGACGTCAGGCGAAGCTTTTGCTTCAACCCCCGCCTCTATTGGCAGCAAGTCTTGAGCCGTGCACCTCGCGCGCATGGCATGATGGTGCGTCTCCCGCCACCGCCGTTCTTCCCATCCCTGATAACGGTAGCTGGCGTCAGCAGGAAGTTTCGCTCTATGTGATCGGCCACAATGGTGTCCTCCTCCCCATTGTCTTCATGATGAATTGATGGCAGCGGGCTCTACAGTTATTGCGATTAACCTCCGTTGACAATGAGATCGCGAGCGTCCCTTTTGTATATGGTGTTGTTGGTTGTTGGCGATGTGGTGCTGGTGACGGCGTTTTCGACGTCGACAGTTCCTCGGCGATTGGATGCCGTGGATGATTCATCGCGGCAGCAGCAGCAGCCTCTGCTTCGACCCTTTGGCTCTCGCATTACTGGACGACTACAAGAATCCAATGTGCGAGATGGCGATGATTCACTTGAGCAGCAGCAGCAAGAGATTTGGCTGCCGCAACTGCGACGAATCATGGCTGGCGTGGCAGGGGCAGGCATGTTGGAAACGGCCTTTTTGACCTTTGAAAAGGTGACGGGTCAAGTTTCGACTCTGTGCGGCGTGGATGGAAATTGCAATTCCGTCTTGACCGGTCCCTACTCGACGGTTCCCTTTACCGACGTGCCACTATCGGCGGCGGGATTTCTAGCCTATTCTCTGGTAGCCTACTTGGCGTTGGAGCCTTTACTAGCGTCTACAACGACGACAACTTCTAAAGATGCAGACAATCGAGTGGCATTGACGACCGTCACGACGGGGATGGCTACTTTTTCGATGGGATTGATGATTATATTGTTTGGAGTGTTACAGACGACGTGTCCGTACTGTATCTTTTCGGCAGCCTGCAGTGTCATTTTGGCAAAGCTGGCGTGGATTGGAGGGTGTTTGCCAAAAGAAAGCAAAAACGCTAGTGGGGCCATATCGGCAAGCTTTTTGGCGTCGACACTGGGGGCCGTATTGCTATTTGTGAATGCGGGGGATGTCTCATTGACGCCGAGTTGGGTTTCAAATCCCACGTCGACTACACTCCTGGCGCAGGGCGGAGACAAGCAACAAAAACTATATTCGCCTCCCGCAATTGATACCGATTCATCGCTTCGGGCTCTACAACTAGCCGATTCTTTGCAAGCACTGGATGCAAAAATGTATGGAGCCTACTGGTGCTCTCATTGCTTCGATCAAAAAGAACTGCTCGGGAAGCAAGCTTTTGGAAAAATTACATACGTGGAGTGTAGCAAGGACGGAGTCAATTCGCAAACGAAACTATGTCGCTCCAAAGAAGTACCGGGATATCCCACTTGGGAAATTCAAGGGCAATTGTATCCAGGGCAACAAGAATTAGACGAATTGGAGGATCTAGTCAAGGCGATTCAATCAGGTAGCAGCAGCAATGCTGTGCCGGTTACATCGTCGTGATGAAGAAATCGCCTTCGAGGATAGACGAAACCAACATTTCCGATGTGCATGAAGTCAAGCTCAAAGATATTTTGCAACGGGTAGAAATGCTGAAACGATTCCTAGAGCGTACCGACGGTTGCTTTCGTCGCCACAAGCGCCGCAGCAAATCAATCTATTGGGCTCACATCGTACAGGAAATAAAACATCAACTAGTCAATAGGATTCCTGGTGCAATTATTTTCGAGCACGATTGATGACGCAACTGTTCTGGCGGCTCCAATGTTTACTACTTTAATATGATGATCTATGATGATTCTTAATCAGCGAGCCGTTAGCTGTTCACCTGCTGAAATGGCAACGAATGACTACTAGGCAACAAATTGTCACGTCGCGGTGCGAAATCTACGCGAAGGCGAGCGATTGAACACGGAATATTCCATTACAACGTAACTAGATTTAGCATAGAGCCGCAGTTCTTTGGGCTAGGCTTGATAGGATTGGATCGAACGGTCGCATTTGCAGATGGATCCACCAACAAAGACAAGGTGTTGGAACTACAGGACTGCCATTCTGAGCTGGATTCATCCGAGCTTTTGATCCTAGAATGCGATCAAATTTATGTCTGGTCTCAGTCTTTGTCCCCCGTCGATGGAGCGACTTCGGTGGCTAGCTTTGTCTTTTTTTTGCCTCTTCAGTTTGGGATGATGGAGAAAATGACGTCGCCGCAGCCCTTGCTCCCGCTCGTGGCGGATAGCGATACTCCCGGAGAAGGAGTTGCTTGCTACGGAGAGCCGTCGATCGACCCATCGAGACAGTTGCAACGTGATGGCGATTCCGACTGGCTGGACGACTACTCGGGGGTGTAGGAAATAATCGATAAATTGATTGTTCTAGTTGCGTTGCAATGGAGTTTTTCGTGACGAGCAACACAGCCGCCACTAGTACTAGTATTGAGTCGCTCGTACTAGCTATATTGCCGGGTTGCTAGTTTCGTCCCTTACTTCTTGCAGGAAAGTACCCACGCTACCGTATTGGAAAGTTCCATCGATTTGGCCTGCTTCAACGGCTGCGTAGTAGATCCGCCACCGTGGATTCGGTCAGAAAGGACCCGACGTGCCCCATTAATGGTGGTGCCATGTATGAGGAAATGATCCGGGTCGTGTTAAAGCTGCAGCTAAGTGTTTATAGTAGAAATCAATATTCCATAGTTCGTACCACCGAAAAAGAGACTTCATGAGTAGAAAGTAGTGGTACAACTTAACTACCGCGGCGTTCAATAGTGGCAGGACTCCTGTTGCTGTGCCAGTTCTTGAGTCCATGCAGTCAACCCGTAGTCCATCGAGTCAGTCATTTCCGAGAAGGTCCCTCCACGAAACATGTACTGGCCGAAATCCACGAGTTTTACCGTAGAAATTCCGCTCCGAAATCTTTCCGCATCAGTAGTAGTAGTGCACCTCATCTCGCGTCTTTTCGCCAAATCCAATTTGAAATGCAAGGCAAACTAACAATCGACCGATCAACATGTTTTTAGAGGATAAACAACAATAAACAAGATTGAATGCTAGCATGGATATTGGAAGCGATTGGCGATGGTCAAAACGTCGGAGTCCTCCACCATGCTGCATCGTGCTCTACTCCGGGGGCAAACCGATCCAAAAAACGCAGAAACTGCTTCACTTTTTCCTCGCTCACCGCGCTCACAACTTCTCAAAGGAGACTATTTTGCAAAGCGATTCAACTATCAAAGCTATTCTACCATGATTGACATCCCTATCCTCCTCTTGTTTTTCGTCTATGAGACGATTGTGATTCTTGCTGGCTTGGCCGTCATGCTGTTCGTGCCGCTGCAATCAGCCGTGAATGCTATCTCTGTTGTCAAGTGCATCTGCCGTGGTATCTGCTGTGGAATCGCCGTGGGATTTGCCTTGCTTTGGGAGTTTGTTCCTTGTATTCTTGTTACTGGCTTCTTTGCTCGCTCGTTCATCTTTGGGCGTCTCTGTCGTCGTTATCGGGTGCGGATTGATTGTCGCTTGTGTCGGCGTCCCCGATGAGATTGACGACCAATTTTATGCAATTCCCGAATGGCGCCAAGACATGGAAAAGTACCAAGAGACATTCTATGATTATTTGATTCCTATGGGTGACGAGGATGATGACGATACCTACAGTGGTACGTGGGTCTACGACCAAATCATGCGATTGGAGCGATTGAGAAAGGAAGCTCTCGTTTTGCATGAGGTCAACAAAGATGATGGGTCTATTGAAATTGAAAATGAAAATGATGACAATGACAACAATTCCCTATGCTACTCCATCGACTCTGAATTGGAATGGGATGGAAGCAATCTCTATGGTGAATCCATCGATGACGATGACGACGACGACGGAACCCAAATGGTGGTAGTTTTGGATTTCCACGATGACGAGGAAGTGGAACAAGTCATTCCCACACCAAACACTATTCCTGATTTGGCTCAAGATATTACGGTTACATCACCACGACGATCTCCTCGACTTGCCGCCTTGGCCAAAGCACGTACCCAAGAACAACGATTGGTCGCAGAATTACAGCGAGCCCAGAAAGCTTTGGGCTCGACTGTGATTGGAGGGCGCCGCCGTTCGGCCCGAGTGTTCCAAGCGACGTTTGTTCCATTGGACCGCTGAGTCCTCTCTTTGTTTTGCAGGCATTCCGTTTGATCATACTTTCATATTTCTTCTCCCCCGGTGCTACTTACCCCGTTCTTTCTTCCTTTTGCAGGCGTCTGAAACCAACTTTTTCCAGAGCAACGATCCTGGTCCTGATCTCGACCCCCGATTCCAATTCTCCCGCACACCAACAGCCTGATCAATGCAACCGGTTTGTGGTTCCGGTTTTAAAACGTCCTCCACTCGCGTACGTGTCTCGTCGCGGAGAGTTAAGTGTAACCTGTGCTGGTGCGTGGAGGATTGTGGAGGATTGGAATCGGCTGTCCGCCGTCGAGTAAAGTGGATTGTTGTCTCTACTAGGCGGAGCAGCTGTGGCCTACCCCATCCATATCGAACTTAGGCTAGTCATTCGTTGCCATTCCAACAGGTGAAGCTAAATGTTCTATGAATTAAGAATCAAGCATAGCTAATCCTAGATCACTATTCAATCGAAGGGGCCTATATTTTGGCCAACCGTCGGCCACGTAGGTAGCACTTGATAGGGTTCTGAAGGAACTACGCTGTTTCCGTCCAAAAGAGCCCTCTTTTCACGTTTTTATTGGAATAAACTGTTAGGGTTCTGGAATAAACTGTTAGGGTCTTGACACAAAGGGACCGGAAGTGCGAAATCACGAAATATATTGCCAAAACCTGCCTCGTTTAGCCACAAAAAATCCCGCAAATCCAAAAACTCTTAACACGAGACATCGCGCGAAAAGCTTCCAAAACAGCCCAAAAGAGGGGGGTTGAGCATTTTGCAACTAGATTTGTCTATAGAATGACTACGGTGCTGAGATTTTGAGGATATATAGTTCACTACCATAGCCCGGCGCTGCCAGGTTTATAGGTTCGTAGCAATCAATCTCGGCTACTTAGTAATCTCGTAATATTAGCAATTGTCGTGTGATAAGTGCACTGTATGATACGGTCAAAATCCATATCACACCACACTTCGTCTAGATATTCCTATTCCAAGATGTTCCTACGTTTAGAGGTCTACAGATAATAGCTCTTTGAATATAATTTGTCCGCTATTGGGTTCTCAAAGTCGTTTTTGTTGTTCCCTCAGCCAAGGCTCTCTGACTGCCCCAATACGAGTCGTTCTACATCAAAAGCGGGATGTACTATTCATACCACTTGCAGTACCCGCGACAGAGGAATAGTGGAAGACTACCACCACCCTAGAAACCCCGCCAGAATGATTGTAGAACATTCTTTTTCGAAAATTGACCATCGTCTAACAACACAGTCGCAGGCATTCAAGAGCATCCCGCTAAGAGCCGACAATGGTACCACCAAGATGGTTGATTGTAGAGTCCTACCACCTTTCCATCGTCTCCAGTGTCTTTGAAATCGATCGGCAAACCAAAGGCAGCGTCGTAATGGCATCCGAAGATGATAATAGGACCCAGAAGACAAAGATGCAATAAAAATAAAGGCGGCGTTAGCGTCATGAATGAGCGCTTTACAAAAGATCCAAAACAATAGACGTCTCTATAATGACACGAACGACAACTTACCTGGTTTGTTCCTTCTGAATCGTCCTCTAACGAGCTATAGCCGCGTCAACAACCTCGTCGGTCGACGAGGAATTTTCATCAAATCCTTGCCTCGTGAAATTAGAACCATTCTCCGCCAAAACGAGCTTTAATAACCAGAGAAGCGGCTCGAATAGGCTTCGATACGTTGTTGATCGATTGCAATAAACGGGGGTAAGAAATACTTACTACAGCACTTGCAATCGTCGACGCCGTCATGGTGGTTTTGTGGCCGAAAGATCCGCACTCATACTGTACGGCAGCAGGCCAAAATGGCATGAATGCGCGCACGCTGGCACGCCATTTTTTGCCTTGCTAATTTGGTCGTTAAAATACATTGTTTGGTAGTAATTATGCTCGTTTAGAGGCGGTCATTTGGTTTCGAATTCTTTTCCTTCTTTTTCCCCCTTTTTTCTTCATAAAACTTGAGCTAGCTACGTGGGGGGGGGGTATGCCTATTTTGGCCAACCGTCGGCCACGTAGGTAGCACTTGATAGGGTTCTGAAGGAACTACGCTGTTTCCGTCCAAAAGAGCCCTCTTTTCACGTTTTTATTGGAATAAACTGTTAGGGTTCTGGAATAAACTGTTAGGGTCTTGACACAAAGGGACCGGAAGTGCGAAATCACGAAATATATTGCCAAAACCTGCCTCGTTTAGCCACAAAAAATCCCGCAAATCCAAAAACTCTTAACACGAGACATCGCGCGAAAAGCTTCCAAAACAGCCCAAAAGAGGGGGGTTGAGCATTTTGCAACTAGATTTGTCTATAGAATGACTACGGTGCTGAGATTTTGAGGATATATAGTTCACTACCATAGCCCGGCGCTGCCAGGTTTATAGGTTCGTAGCAATCAATCTCGGCTACTTAGTAATCTCGTAATATTAGCAATTGTCGTGTGATAAGTGCACTGTATGATACGGTCAAAATCCATATCACACCACACTTCGTCTAGATATTCCTATTCCAAGATGTTCCTACGTTTAGAGGTCTACAGATAATAGCTCTTTGAATATAATTTGTCCGCTATTGGGTTCTCAAAGTCGTTTTTGTTGTTCCCTCAGCCAAGGCTCTCTGACTGCCCCAATACGAGTCGTTCTACATCAAAAGCGGGATGTACTATTCATACCACTTGCAGTACCCGCGACAGAGGAATAGTGGAAGACTACCACCACCCTAGAAACCCCGCCAGAATGATTGTAGAACATTCTTTTTCGAAAATTGACCATCGTCTAACAACACAGTCGCAGGCATTCAAGAGCATCCCGCTAAGAGCCGACAATGGTACCACCAAGATGGTTGATTGTAGAGTCCTACCACCTTTCCATCGTCTCCAGTGTCTTTGAAATCGATCGGCAAACCAAAGGCAGCGTCGTAATGGCATCCGAAGATGATAATAGGACCCAGAAGACAAAGATGCAATAAAAATAAAGGCGGCGTTAGCGTCATGAATGAGCGCTTTACAAAAGATCCAAAACAATAGACGTCTCTATAATGACACGAACGACAACTTACCTGGTTTGTTCCTTCTGAATCGTCCTCTAACGAGCTATAGCCGCGTCAACAACCTCGTCGGTCGACGAGGAATTTTCATCAAATCCTTGCCTCGTGAAATTAGAACCATTCTCCGCCAAAACGAGCTTTAATAACCAGAGAAGCGGCTCGAATAGGCTTCGATACGTTGTTGATCGATTGCAATAAACGGGGGTAAGAAATACTTACTACAGCACTTGCAATCGTCGACGCCGTCATGGTGGTTTTGTGGCCGAAAGATCCGCACTCATACTGTACGGCAGCAGGCCAAAATGGCATGAATGCGCGCACGCTGGCACGCCATTTTTTGCCTTGCTAATTTGGTCGTTAAAATACATTGTTTGGTAGTAATTATGCTCGTTTAGAGGCGGTCATTTGGTTTCGAATTCTTTTCCTTCTTTTTCCCCCTTTTTTCTTCATAAAACTTGAGCTAGCTACGTGGGGGGGGGTATGCCTATTTTGGCCAACCGTCGGCCACGTAGGTAGCACTTGATAGGGTTCTGAAGGAACTACGCTGTTTCCGTCCAAAAGAGCCCTCTTTTCACGTTTTTATTGGAATAAACTGTTAGGGTTCTGGAATAAACTGTTAGGGTCTTGACACAAAGGGACCGGAAGTGCGAAATCACGAAATATATTGCCAAAACCTGCCTCGTTTAGCCACAAAAAATCCCGCAAATCCAAAAACTCTTAACACGAGACATCGCGCGAAAAGCTTCCAAAACAGCCCAAAAGAGGGGGGTTGAGCATTTTGCAACTAGATTTGTCTATAGAATGACTACGGTGCTGAGATTTTGAGGATATATAGTTCACTACCATAGCCCGGCGCTGCCAGGTTTATAGGTTCGTAGCAATCAATCTCGGCTACTTAGTAATCTCGTAATATTAGCAATTGTCGTGTGATAAGTGCACTGTATGATACGGTCAAAATCCATATCACACCACACTTCGTCTAGATATTCCTATTCCAAGATGTTCCTACGTTTAGAGGTCTACAGATAATAGCTCTTTGAATATAATTTGTCCGCTATTGGGTTCTCAAAGTCGTTTTTGTTGTTCCCTCAGCCAAGGCTCTCTGACTGCCCCAATACGAGTCGTTCTACATCAAAAGCGGGATGTACTATTCATACCACTTGCAGTACCCGCGACAGAGGAATAGTGGAAGACTACCACCACCCTAGAAACCCCGCCAGAATGATTGTAGAACATTCTTTTTCGAAAATTGACCATCGTCTAACAACACAGTCGCAGGCATTCAAGAGCATCCCGCTAAGAGCCGACAATGGTACCACCAAGATGGTTGATTGTAGAGTCCTACCACCTTTCCATCGTCTCCAGTGTCTTTGAAATCGATCGGCAAACCAAAGGCAGCGTCGTAATGGCATCCGAAGATGATAATAGGACCCAGAAGACAAAGATGCAATAAAAATAAAGGCGGCGTTAGCGTCATGAATGAGCGCTTTACAAAAGATCCAAAACAATAGACGTCTCTATAATGACACGAACGACAACTTACCTGGTTTGTTCCTTCTGAATCGTCCTCTAACGAGCTATAGCCGCGTCAACAACCTCGTCGGTCGACGAGGAATTTTCATCAAATCCTTGCCTCGTGAAATTAGAACCATTCTCCGCCAAAACGAGCTTTAATAACCAGAGAAGCGGCTCGAATAGGCTTCGATACGTTGTTGATCGATTGCAATAAACGGGGGTAAGAAATACTTACTACAGCACTTGCAATCGTCGACGCCGTCATGGTGGTTTTGTGGCCGAAAGATCCGCACTCATACTGTACGGCAGCAGGCCAAAATGGCATGAATGCGCGCACGCTGGCACGCCATTTTTTGCCTTGCTAATTTGGTCGTTAAAATACATTGTTTGGTAGTAATTATGCTCGTTTAGAGGCGGTCATTTGGTTTCGAATTCTTTTCCTTCTTTTTCCCCCTTTTTTCTTCATAAAACTTGAGCGAGCTACGTGGGGGGGGGTATGCCTATATTTTAGAAAAATCCCAATGTTTCTGTGTTTCCAGATTCGAACGTCCCCCGGTGTTGAAGTTAAGGATTCCGTGCGCACTTTTGACTCGTCATTGTAAGATCTTGCAGGACAAAATAATAATCGTAGAAACAGACAGACGAAGGCAGCCGGAGACTTGCCGCCATCAGAGAAATAGGATATTTTTCCATCGTACGCTTAACGATTATCGAGTTATGTAGGAAATAATCGATAAATTGATTGTCCTAGTTGCGTTTCAATGGAGTTTTCCGTAGCATATTCCTAGGGGGAAGTCTCAGGGCAAAGGCCCAAGGATTCGATAATCATTAGAAGGCCGATGCGAAGGTCGTATAGCGTGCCTCCTTTTGAATAAAAGTTGGGTGCCCAATTGCAAGACCGTAGTAGTAGATGATTGCGGCTCTCGCATGAACAATGTACTAATCGAATCTTGACTTGCGATTCGGTTGCAGTGCCTTATACTCACTAACGTCGACTTCGCTAAATTTGATATTTGCATGGGTCTTCAGCTTCCGCTGCAGATAACGTTGCCGCTCCTGAATCGACCGACGCTGTGTTAGGACACCTGATGTTTTATCTCCAAGTTTGAAAGTACGAAGGGATCCAAGCACTCTCGTAGGGTGGCGCCAGCCAAGAAAGGATCTTGTGTGGGATAATGGAAATACCACGTCCTTGGACATCCGACAGGTCAAGAGTCGCCAGGTCGACACCGTCCAAAAAGATTTGGCGGGCTTCAATTTCCACCAAACGAAAAGAGTGCGACCGTGATGCTGCTTTTGCCTGCCCCAGTCCTACCAACCACACCACACGACTTGCCCGCGGGAATTTCGAAAGACACACCATTCAGAGTCAGTGGTAAACCTCCTCGATACCGCAGTGACACGTTTTCAAACTTGAGACGTCCTGACTCTGGCCAATTCGCCGGCGGCTGGCGATCCCGGTCCGTAGCCATTGGCTTCTCGGAAGGCAAGTCAGCCATGGTGTTCACACGTTCAATGGCAGTAATCGCGGCTTCCAAAGACATTCCGTGTGGCCCGGCCACCACCAGTTACGGCCCACTCGGAACAAATAGCTGTAGCGACTAATGAAACGAGAATCAGAGAAGCATAGTCACCTTGCTGTTGTAAAGGTAAGCAGCCCGTTTGTCTCCTTCAAGCCCGACGTTCGACTGTTCCAATTCCCTTGAGCAACTCTTGTGCCAACTCGACTCCTACGACGTCCACAAACTTGGATACCCATTCGGGTGATAAATCTTCGGTATATTGTGCATGTTTCAGGCGAGAATATTCATCATAGCGCGCTCGATCGCGAACACCATGTCTGGGATCGGAGGATTGACGAAAGGAAAATTGCTCCCATGTACCTGGATAATGATGAATAATTAGTGGGGCCTTGTAGGGTGGAAGACGCGTCTTGCCAGGCGGACAGTCTGTGGTAGGACGATGAGGACCGACACGATCATAACGAAGCCGAAGATCATGGGCGATCCGATTAGCATGAACAATGCACTTTCCTGCTAACGATCGGCGTTTGGTGGCCCCCTTCTTCTTTTTAGTTGGGGTCTCTTGTTGCGGAACGTCCAAGTCTTCGTCTTCACCAACACCGTCCTCTTGTTGTACAATGCTACTAGTCATATTGACGACGCCTGCACTGGATGGCGGTCCATAGATTTGATAGTAGTGCGCTCGATGACGGAATTGTAGTGTGTTGTAGTTTGAAGTTTTCCACATCCAATCCAATTTGGAATCATTCGATCGAGACTTTGGTACGGGTGGTAGCTCTGACGAAACTGTGACATTGGTACTCATTTGATCTCGCCGCACATTGATGCAGGAGGTTTCTTGCAGATTTAACATGGGGTTGGAATTCTCAGGAGACTCTAGCATGCGATACAGAGTTGGCCAGACCTGCCTAATCCGATATTCATCACTGGCACCATTATGGACAGTAATGTACTCATCTGTATCCAGTAGGGCCACCCAAGTCCGATGTTCATTGCGGAATTGTGCCAAGCACTTGGAAAAGACTAGTGACTGTCGATATCGATGCCGCAACAGTCTGTTTTCGACTGGAATCTTGACGACTTGATCCAGCGCCCGAAAACTAAAATGTTCTTTGATAGCAGTTGTGACTGTCACATCGTGCGTTCCATTCTTGGTTTGTGGTCCAAAGACGTCAGTGTCGTTCCACATGGTAATGTCGATCAAGTGACGATAGCGATGTAAAATTTCGTCCGGAGAGGTTCGGGAAGCAGGATCGACCGCCACAATCAAACGTCGAAGTGGCAAGAACCAATAATGATAGGCTAGCCATTCCACTAGATAGTGATTGTCTTCGGAAATCAACAAACACGCACTGAATCCATCTTGATCATCGGGATGTAAATGGTAGTGAATCGGGGCATTCTTGACCGTACCAGTCCAGTTCTTGGAGGCACGCGCTGGCTGCTGTTGCTGTCGAACAGTTGCTGCAAAATCTGGATCTCGAAGTGTAGGTTTGTCACTGGTCTGCTGGAGCGTCAGGCTCAAATAATACGAAGGAATCACCGCCACTAGAACCCATAGCCCCGCTAGAGTTAACACTTCGAGCCGACAACAAGCCCCCCGTCTATGTTTGTGACCAGTAGTGGCCATCGCGGATGAGAAATGTGAATGAGGGTCAGCATCAGCTTTACGGTCAACCCCAGCATTGTACGTGCGAGCCGATCGTTGCAGATGAGACGACATGGTCATCGTCGTCTTCGGGTCTCATGGATGATGTGCTCTGATACTTCTTTGTTTCATCGTTTCCGGATTCGGTTTCCTTTTCATTCATGGGGAATGACCAGGTGGGTGGCAGGCAAGCATAATGGGCAGCCAACTTGTTCCCGCAACTCTTCCATTTGGATGTGGAGGATGCACCATGGTCATCCGCCACATCCGCGCCTTTTGAAGTTTTTGGATGCGAACCTTCTTTACTGGGGTAGTTATGTACATACGTTCGCAACGACATAATGTTTGTTGCCACACATCAAACTACGTCATCGCGACACCCCCTATCATCAATGCCGCTAGTAGTTCGAGTAGTAGAAGCTATGCTACTCAACCATAGTTGTGCAGCATGCACGTAACCAGAGAATCTGACCTAATACGCGGATAACACGATGCGAAAGAAGATAATGGGCTAGAATATGGTCTCGTACTACAGACAGTACCAGGTATGCATTCTAAAGAACGCCACTCTCCATTCAAGTAATCGTTGCAGTCGGACCTCAGGATCGCGTCGTCGATTTCGAAGAGATCAAAAGACCGAATCCGGTTCGAGATGTACATCACGTGACTGTTGCACTCGCAGCATCAAACTAGGCACCGGAAAAAGATAATTGTCGCCCACAAAGCATACAAAATTGTTCCATGCACCAAAGAAAAGCAGACGACGAATGGTAAGCGACGGGGGAAAGCCAAAATCTGCAAGAAATGACGACGATGATGAGCAAGAACAAACGGCTCCCTTGCCGCCGCCTGATCGTCCAGGCGATGTAAAGCCAGTCAAAACATGCCCCCCTCCTCCGACTGAACATGATACGGACAATTCGTCCAGTGTCGAGACAGGAAAGAAGACAACCAGAGGACGCGGCGCTACGAAATTTGGGTCGGACGCCTCGGTGCAAACGGGCGAAACGGCGAACTATAGCCATGCCCACAATCAAGACGGGAACAACGAGTTCCATGTCGGGGCTTTTGCAGTACGCCATGGAACGGCTCGAGCCCGACGAATGAAGATTACAGGGGAGGTGTTGAGGTCAAGTCAACCCAGTATGGATGTAAATCCCCCCGTTCCAGTCGATTCTACGACAGAAGAACTCGAAAACGCAGAATGCACCCAACCTGTTGTTGGTGATAACAACCTTGACGAGTCCTCCAAAATCCAGACCTGGCGGTCTTTTTATTGGCTGATTGTTGCTGTGGTGGTAGTTGGAATGACTGTGGGTATAACTTTACCATTGACACTTCGACACGATGATGAAGACAGGCCAAAGACTCCTTCCCCGACCGCCGCGGGGTCTGACTCCTTCGACGAGTATCTCAACTGCACCGTGGACAATCCTTCTTGGATCGGAAATGGAAAATGTGATGGGGGGCCTTATATGGCGGAGGAGTGCGGCTATGATGGCGGTGACTGCCTCGAGGTCATTGAGACGTATCCCAACTGTACTGTGGACAATCCTGCTTGGATTGGAAATGGAAAATGTGATTGGGGGCCTTATATGACGGAGGACTGCGGCTTTGACGGCGGTGACTGCCTCGAGGTCATTGAGACGTATCCCAACTGTACTGTGGACAATCCTTCTTGGATTGGGGATGGAAAATGTGATGGGGGCCCTTATATGACGGAGGACTGCGGCTTTGATGGCGGGGACTGTCTCGACTTCATTGAGACGTATCCCAACTGTACTGTGGACAATCCTTCTTGGATTGGGGATGGAAAATGTGATGGGGGGCCTTATATGACGGAGGACTGCGGCTTTGATGGCGGGGACTGTCTCGACTTCATTGAGACGTATCCCAACTGCACTGTGGAATTTCCATTTTGGATTGGGGATGGAGGATGTGATGATTGGCCGTACATGACGGAGCAGTGTGGCTTTGACGGTGGTGACTGTCTTGTGCTCGCAAAGTATCCCAACTGTATTGTGGAATTTCCATCTTATATTGGCGACGGAAGATGTAATTATGGAAAATATATGACGGAAGAGTGCGGCTTTGACGGTGGCGACTGTCTTTTCATCATGACGTATCCCAACTGTACTGTGGACACTCCTTCTTGGATTGGCGATGGAATATGTAATGGTGGGCCATACATGCAGGAAGACTGCGGCTTTGACGGCGGTGACTGTCTCGTGTTCATTGAGACGCATCCCGAATGTGCTATTACAGTTATCTCTTGGATTGGGGATGGAGTATGTGATGGTGGGCCTTATATGACGAAGGAGTGTGGCTTTGAGGGCGGTGACTGTGTCGAGTTCTTTGAGACGTATCCCAACTGTACTGTGGAATATCCATTTTGGATCGGGGATGGAGAATGTGATGGTGGAATTTATAATACAGCTGCATGTGACTATGACGGTGGCGACTGTCTCTGATGAAATCGATCTCGCGCTAGTAGGCCATGAATCCATCATTCACTCAGCGTCTAGAATTTGTCTTAGCGTGTGATTGTACAAATAGTCGGGCAGTGAGCCTGACTATCTGTCGTAGGGTAAAGCCGCATTAGGCTGAGAGTAAATTGTATTGTGAGCTCAGGAATGAGCATCTATTTCATTATTCCGTGGAGTTACCCGCTAGCTAGGAAACGGCGAGAGTCCATGAGATGTAACGACGCGGCCGGTCGTGTCGTCAGGCCCGGAATATATGCAGAGTTTTCGGCATGGAGATATCCTTCCGGACATGACACGGTAGGTACGCTAGGACTATAAAGTCAACCATAGTTGTGCAGCATGCACGTAACCAGAGAATCTGACCTAATATGCGGATAACACGATGCGAAAGAAGATAATGGGCTAGAATATGGTCTCGTACTACAGACAGTACCAGGTATGCATTCTAAAGAACGCCACTCTCCATTCAAGTAATCGTTGCAGTCGGACCTCAGGATCGCGTCGTCGATTTCGAAGAGATCAAAACCACCGGCACTATTCATTAGCTAGCGTCTTTACGTAACTGCTACTCTAAAAAAGACCGAATCCGGTTCGAGATGTACATCGCGTGACTGTTGCACTCGCAGCATCAAACTAGGCACCGGAAAAAGATAATTGTTGCCCACAAAGCATACAAAACTGTTCCATGCACCAAAGAAAAGCAGACGACGAATGGTAAGCGACGGGGGAAAGCCAAAATCTGCAAGAAATGACGACGATGATGAGCAAGAACAAACGGCTCCCTTGCCGCCGCCTGATCGTCCAGGCGATGTAAAGCCAGTCAAAACATGCCCCCCGTCTACGAATGAACAAGATACGGACAATTCGTCGAGTGCCGAGAAAGGAAGAAAGAAGACAACCAAAGGACGCGGCGCTACGAAATTTGGGTCGGACGCCTCGGTGCAAACGGGCGAAGCGGCGAATTATAGCCATGCCCACAATCAGGAAGGAAAAAACGAGTTCCATGTCGGGGCTTTTGCAGTACGCCATGGAACGGCTCGAGCCCGACGAATCAAGATTACAGGGGAGTTGTTGAGGTCAAGTCAACCCAGTATGGATACAAACCCCCCTGTTCCACTCGATCCTACGACAGAAGAACTCGAAAACGCAGAGTGCACCCAACCTGTTGTTGGCGATAACAACCTTGACGAGTCCTCCAAACTCCAGACTTGGCGGTCTTTATATTGGCTGATTGTTGCTGTGGTGGTAGTTGGAATTGCGGTGGGTATAACTTTGCCATTGACGCTTCCAGGCGATGATAACGACGGGCCAAAGACTCCTTCCCCCACCGCCGCGGGGTCTGACTCCTTCGACGAGCATCTCAACTGTACTGTGGATAATCCTGCTTGGATTGGAAATGGAAAATGTGATGGGGGGCCTTATATGGCGGAGGAGTGCGGCTATGATGGCGGTGACTGCCTCGAGGTCATTGAGACGTATCCCAACTGTACTGTGGACAATCCTTCTTGGATTGGAAATGGAAAATGTGATTGGGGGCCTTATATGACGGAGGACTGCGGCTTTGACGGCGGTGACTGCCTCGAGGTCATTGAGACGTATCCCAACTGTACTGTGGACAATCCTTCTTGGATTGGGGATGGAAAATGTGATGGGGGCCCTTATATGACGGAGGACTGCGGCTTTGATGGCGGGGACTGTCTCGCCTTCATTGAGACGTATCCCAACTGTACTGTGGAATTTCCATTTTGGATTGGGGATGGAGGATGTGATTGGGGGCCGTACATGACGGAGCAGTGTGGCGTTGACGGTGGCGACTGTCTTGTGCTCGCAACGTATCCCAACTGTACTGTGGACACTCCTTCTTGGATTGGCGACGGAAGATGTAATTATGGAAAATATATGACGGAAGAGTGCGGCTTTGACGGTGGCGACTGTCTTTTCATCATGACGTATCCCAACTGTACTGTGGACACTCCTTCTTGGCTTGGCGATGGAATATGTAATGGTGGGCCATACATGAAGGAAGACTGCGGCTTTGACGGCGGTGACTGTCTCGTGTTCATGGAGACGCATCCCGAATGTGCTATTACAGTTATCTCTTGGATTGGGGATGGAGTATGTGATGGTGGGCCTTATATGACGAAGGAGTGTGGCTTTGAGGGCGGTGACTGTGTCGAGTTCTTTGAGACGTATCCCAACTGTACTGTGGAATATCCATTTTGGATCGGGGATGGAGAATGTGATGGTGGAATTTATAATACAGCTGCATGTGACTATGACGGTGGCGACTGTCTCTGATGAAATCGATCTCGCGCTAGTAGGCCATGAATCCATCATTCACTCAGCGTCTAGAATTTGTCTTAGCGTGTGATTGTACAAATAGTCGGGCAGTGAGCCTGACTATCTGTCGTAGGGTAAAGCAGCATTAGGTTGAGAGTAAATTTTAAAGTGAGCTCAGGAATGAGCATCTATTTCATTATTCCGTGGAGTAGTCCATGAGATGTAACGACGCGGCCGGTCGTGTCGTCAGGCCCGGAATATATGCAGAGTTTTCGGTATGGAGATATCCTTCCGGACATGACACGGTAGGTACGCTAGGACTATAAAGTCACGAACAGCTGCACCTTGTTTGAATCTCAGACTGTTACCATGATAGAAAAGTTCAACTAGATCGGCCTTAACTCGCATCCATTGGCCGCAAACCGTGCTCCGCATCACCGCCACCTTCCCGCCGATTCATAGCATCTAGCTCGTCAAGAAAGGCTGCTGCATCTCGCCCCGTAAGAGTCGTTCGCTCTACTGTGGTATTGAAACTCATACATTTCAAACACCGTACTCCCAAGAAATGCCATCTGCGATCGACATCTCGTTGTTCACAGTCGTTGCAAATAATAGTCACAACACGTGCTAGTTCGGGCGGCACAGGTTGCAGGGCGATACCCATTGCCATAGCTTGCCACGTTGGTGCCATGTGTTCCGGAGTCTCGGCTGTCTTTTTGCAAACGGGGCATCTGGTATCGTAGCTGGTCAATTCTTTGAAACAATGCCAATGGATCGCGTGCCCACACGGCATTTCATGGGAAGCGTCGCGACTAGAAAACAAATCTTCCTGGCAAACGGGGCAGTTGCTCATGTACTTGCCAGCCTTGCAATTATGATCGTCAAACAAGAGGGTATCGATACACATGCCACAGTCGTCACAATGTCGAAAGTTCTCTCGGCCGCCGACTCGGCAAAATCCACATTCACTACAATGATAGGGCGATTCATCATCAGACATCCACAGATTGCATATATTGCAATGATAGGCACCAAACTGTGCATGACAAGTATTGCAAAAGTTACTGCACGGATCAAGCAAACAGAGCACGGGTGAGCCGGTCTCCGAACGATACAAATAGAGCAGAGTAATAATGTAGGACGCATGACAACATGTCCAACGTACGTTTTGCTAGATTGTCGAACATAACATAGTCGACAAATGATTTCCCGAATCTGAAATCTATCAATTTCGTGATGAGTTTCTTCTTCGTCAAATCCTAGGGGTAAACTTGGTCGCTTTTCATGCTTTCGCTTCGGTGCATCATCCGATGACCAATGAATACGTGCCGGTGTTGGCTCTGTTGGAGTGGGAGTCTCTCCATTTGCCGCAGGAGGTTGTGGCCGTTTGGCAAAGGGCATGGGCAAGGTCGGGCATTCGTCATGACAAATCCGGCATCCAAAGGCCAAGCCACAGCAAGGGCTAATAATCGTACAGTTTCTTTCATAGTGCGTACAAGCAGGTCTCGACTTTTCCATGCGGCGACTGATATTGAGTGGATCGTCCCAAATCGAGTTTGGATTGTTCGTTGCACCGGTCGCTGGAACGGGTGCCACCACCCCCACATCGGACCATCCTGGCAACGATGTGGAACGTTTCTGCCGTCGACGGAATCCGTCATCGCCTGCATTAGCACCGCCCGAGGCATCTCCATATTGATATGTAGAGGCAGCCCCATTTGTTCCATTCATGGGGTCATCTTCATTATCCGAAGTGTAATAGGCGGAAGCCTCTGCTGCTGCTCTCGCCATTTCACCACTGTCGTCCGAACTGTGAGTGGCATTTGAAGACCGGCGCCGTCCGTCCATTAATGACTGGATGGATCGCCTCTTTTCGAGAGGCGTCAACGAGTCGTCCGCAAGAATATCACGGATACTGTGTCGTCGTTCCTTTTGGGCGGCTTCCGTCATGGCTGCCCCGGTGTGATAGGAAAAGGCTTGCTGCTGCTGTTGCTCTTGCGATGACGACCCATCATCGTTGACTGGCTCGTCCATATCCATGATGAAATCTAGTGGTGCAAACTGCTGCAACTGCTGCTTTCAGAAACCGTACTTTCAGGACAGGATTGTTGGATTACCCGACGCCGACCCCACGGGCATGTCAAGCGGAATCGTCGAGTTTCTGGAGGTTTCGATCGCGATCTCTCCGCCGATGTTCTTTCAGAGGGAACGAATTCGTCTTGAAACACAAAAGCTGCAAATCAATGAAAGGCTTCACGGCGTTGTAGCCTTTTGTAGCTACCTTCGTTCTCGCTCACTTCCTTGGACTCTCCTCTGGTCGTAGACGAACAGATGCTTCTTGTGGTCTTTTCCTTGTTTGTGCGAAGAGAGGGCCTTCGAAAATAGAGCACGTAGTTGAACGTCGCAATCCCCACCAATAGTTAGAGGGCATCTGTGGCTTTTTGACGCATTCCGCCCATTGGAGGGAGACGGGGGATGGCCAGGCGAACCATTCGAGAATGACCGTCATCGCTCCTTTGGTGACTTTTTTGCTGCCGACATTCAACGTAGAAACTGTACGACACCATCCTGTGTTTGCGACATTCGATATTTGGTCGCTGGACTTGGACGACTCTTACGTCAGCAGCTTTGCGAGACGGGTGGACGGAGAGACTGGTAGCTAGATTTCTCAGTTTTTGCCATGGCAACGACACTAGTGCTATTCCTCTTGTGTCGCTACTCGGTAAAATTATAAATGAGCATGATTCAATCATGAATGTTACTTCTGCAGCTGCGCCTTGTAAAGCAACGAGGCGAGAACGTACTATCTAGATCGTTTGTAATCCGAAGCGATTCGACTCATAGACAACCCTCACAGACAACCCGTGGTGAATAGATCTAGCTCGTTCCTTCTCCTCCACTTGATGGCCTTTGTTTGACGCTAATTAACATGGCCACGGGCCAGATGCATAGAGTCGTGGCGTCATTGTCCAACAATTCGTTCGTCAAGACCTTTTCCACTGGATCGCTAGGCGACCCCGGCTCTATCTCATGCACCTGACAATACTTTGAGTATCCTGACCATGATCGTATATACCCCTTGAGTTGAGCTCCAGAGATTTCTTGACGAATATCCAAGTCGTCCACGCCTTGGACTCGTTCCCCGACGTAATGATTTGGAAACATCTCGTCAATCAAGGGAATATCACGATACATGTCTTCGACTAGTTTGCGTCTCGTATCCCAATAGTCCCCCAGAATATCATCATAAATATGATAGAATTCCTGTTCGACTTGAGGATGATTTGGAAAGTGCGGCATGCCATAGGTCCATAACGCCAAGACACCACCTGGCTCCAAGATGCGATGTACTTGTTGATAGAACAATGGTAGATTGAACCAATGAACGGCTTGTGCGGAAGTAATGCATTGAACCGATTCATTTGCAAGGGATGTCAAATAGTCCTCCACTGTTCCTTGTTGGTAGGTAATCTTGGGATGTTTGGTCGCTTGCTCTAGCTGCGTCGGACTTGGATCGACTCCAATGACTGATTCGAAATAATCGGCCAGACCAATCGTCGCTTGGCCCGTTCCACACCCCACATCTATGCATGTTTTTCGTGCCCTGCATTTCGAAACAATCCGTTCATACACCGCCTTGGGGTAGGTTGGCCGGCAAGCGGCGTAATGTTGGGCTAGCAGAGCGCTCTTGAACAACGACGCCATATTGCTGGTAGAAGCGTGGTGGACGGCTCCAATCGGGAGGAACAATCATACGCGTAAAGCTCTTCCAAATTGTGAGCCGACAAGAAAAAATCCAAACTTTTGCGTGTGGTCAATTGGATGCGTCCAACATGGCTGCAGGTTTGGAACATCCTCTTGTGGGCGATGCAATGTGTAAAATGGTGCGTCGCTCACATCTCTCATCCTTCCCTCATCCATCGTTTTTTGCGCGCCACTACAGTGAGGTACGGTCGAATGAATCGAGAACCGACGGACTCAATCGATTTTATTGAAGTAGAACGACGATGACGGCGACGAGAGATGCCATCCAAACGTTTTGACCATGATGGCATAGATGCTCCCATTTGAAATGTCATGTCACGAAAGCGCGCTATTTGTTTCTGTAGACCGGCTGTAACAGCGTGGTCATGCTAGCGCTAGTGCGTGGTGGAAAGGAATCTTTTGGACGACGACGATACCACCGAGGCCACAGCGCTAGCTTGGGCACATTGCGCATGGGATTCTTGTGTGAATGACCTTTCATTGACACGTTCCCATGTCTCATTCATCTTGGAGTCGTTCTCAATGGCGTCGCTGGTGGATATTCGTGGTTATTGTACTGGGGTCCATCGCTCCAATGAGACTCATGATGCTGTCTACCTACGATTCGAATGATCTATTCGAGACAAATGACTGGACTCCAGGCACCAGCAGCAATCTTTCCCCATCCAGCGACAACAAGACAATCAAGATTGCCTTGTATATTACAACGCACTTTTCGGAACCTCATATTCGATACTTTCATTGTTGCTGGCCTCGTTTAGTGGCCGAGTCTCCTTTGATCCGACAGGCAAATGTGATTGTGGCAGCGACCAATTCCACTCCAATTGCAGAAAACGAACTCGACTACCTGAGACAGTTGTTTCACTCGAATCCAAGTTTTCAGTTTTGGACTCCTACCAATACTAGCCACTTGTCGCACTGTGAGCCATTTCGGATACCACAAAATCCAAACAAGCTAGTGTCGGTGAGCTACAAACAATGTTTGGCAAATTATGGAGTGGCCTTTGGATGGCCACGAATCCTCCAACAAGGATATGATTGGATGATTCGATTGAATCCAGATGTGTTGATACGACAATCGCAATGGCTATTGCAAAGTATGCAATTCAATACGTCATTAGATGCCATTTTGATACATTGTGGAGAGGGGACGAGGCAGATTCATACCGACTTTTGGGCCATTCGTCCAAGCATTCTGGAAAAGGATGCTTTTCAACGCATGGCCAAGATTGGCAATCATCTCAACCATGAGCGTACTGCATTTCAACACTTTCGACCTACCATTGCGGGGAAACGGCATGCGTGGTTAGACAATGTGGATCCATCCGAGGGAACATGTCGGGTGCGCGGTCCCAGGGCGCCAGTATCGCACGAACATGATAGTTGCACTTCTGCGGACGATATGATTTGTCACGGACTAGAAGGATGGGACTTGTCACAATAGTACAGCTAGGAATGGCAACTACCGTTCGACAGAAAAAAGGAAGGAGAAATATGTACTATCCAAATGAGTAGCGCAACCAATTTATCACTGCGTACTCGAATTTGCAAATAGAAACAACAGGGCGACTGGCCCTTCCAAAGTCCCCCAGCCAGGATTAGTCTTGTGTACCATTGTCGGGGCAAGGCTGCTAGCGATGATTGGAGGACAAAAGAGTTGTCTAGTCTAGGACCTTCGCTCAAACCGCCCCCACGTAGCATATTTGTAACCTCGAGAGCAAGCCAGTATTCCAAAACGAGTTGTTTCGGCACCAATCGCATTGACTACGGTTCGTGTCGACTTGCCCACCCATCGCGTTCATAAATTCGACGGAAGCAAGTTTCATCCTTCTTAAGTGCGTTGGCCTCTTGTACGTCCCCGAAATGGGTCATATTCATAGCATTGTACCCACTCATTTTATCTTCAATACTGTTTCGAATGACGTAGAGATTTGGGTATATCCGTTTACCTACAACTCGAACCGACCGATTATCCCATCCAGTGTAGATTCCCGCTTTTACCTGGCTGTAGTTGTGTTGAAAATCATTGCACTTTCCATGACCTTCGTAGTAATTCTCGCCGGCGTCGTCCATAAAGGCAAGAAAGGCATACTTCAGAGCCCCAGGACCCGTAGAACGTGGGACGTATTGATGATCGACTCGATTCAAATTGTAGAGTCGTCCGATGATTTTCTGAACAAGGAGATACATCAACGGATGATGCGGAGCTTTTGGGGTTGGTGAGCATTTTGCGACGCCAAAGACAATTTGACTATTCTTTGATCCTTACCTGACGCCATAAAGTATTGACTCAAGATTCCTGACTGCTCTACCACAAAGAGAGCGTCATCGTTATCTGCAATGACGTTTCCATTCTTGAACAATTTTCCAGGAGCACTATCAAAGTCCGTATAGATTCCACCATATTCCCACTGTTAAAATGATGAGGAAAAATAGCAGCCAACGAATGAGAATAGACCAAACGACGACAGACGAATACATCACCTCATAGGGAACGACTCACGAGCACCAACGCCCTCCAAAGATCAGCCCTGCCCGCCCCCGATAAAAGGCAGTGCACAGCCTTGGACAACTCGGGAAATTCGGGAAAGAACTGCTGGAACAAACGCTCCACGGATTCGTCGTCGTGCACCAGCAGAGTATAATTGTCAAATCGCCACTTGTCGATGCTGTCTCGAAAGACACGCGGCATGCACCTTGAGCGTGCCGTCACATGAATAACCTTTGGGATTCTTCGATTCTTATTTTGCAACAAGTCGGATGCTAACAGGTGTCGGTTGCTGTCACGGACCCGTACTAAACCATCGACACAAGTGTCCGTCAAATCATCCTTCACAAGATCCAGAAGCGAAAAGGGGATGTGCGGAACAGAGGAAACGGGACCACGAACGGAACCGGGGGCAATCGCCATGAAAGGACCATGATTCGCTTGGACAACGAGAGAGTCGTGGTGCCGTACCGAAGGCAAACGGAAGTTGAACCTGAGACTCCAAATTAAGCAGACGAAGAAAATTAGAGCAAAGAAGGAAGGCGGCTTCCTGTCCACCCTCTCCATGGTCTGATTGATGATTCCTTCATCATCTTATCAGGACAAAAGTCCAAGTTTCCGTCGTAGTGTGGTGGGGAGAGGCAAAAGGAAAATCTTTCTTTCGCCGATGATGATCGCCTGTTCAAATACGGTAAATCTGGTGGTCAAGGATCGCTCTTCACGACGTCATCAGCGTGATGACGCAATCGTATAGGGAAGTGCAACGTTCACTCCCGAACAGCCACGTGCTGACTCCAACGAGGAGAAGGCATGGAGATGGCACTAAGTACGATACAAATCAGAGTACATCAGCTGTCTATCTCGACAGCATACATTTAGTTTACGCACTGTTAGTGCTCATAAGTTTCAGAATCAACACACTGCAACACAACCACAAGTTATTTGAGCTCTTTTTACGATTAGCCAGTACCGGTCATCGTAGATTTCAACACGCTTCCTCTGCGCATAAGAGACATACAAGTTCTTCAACAGTTAATCATCAGCTACAATGGCCGCCAACCTTCAGGTTCCTCCAGTGGTTCCACCAATGATACCACCGATAGTACCGCCTCCGGTCGTGCCACCAGCGGTCCCCCCAGCGGGGCCGCCAGCTCAGCAAAACATCGCTGCGCCAACGTTTGCACTCACGCCAGCTCTCGCACATGCGAATGTGCTTGACTACACGACATCCGAGGGAATGAAGATTTGGTCATCCGCAACTTCCTCAATGTACTCATCCGACGAAGAAGGCTTCGACTGCTCTCCCGAACGAATGAAGGATTTCCTCAACAGGAAAGGCGGACGAGCAGCTATCAACGGATGGGACGACTCCTTCCTAGCAATCCCTGAAGATCCCAACAATCCAATCGGACCAGCATCCAATTTCCTCAATCACTACGGAGAGTACACCCTCGACTACCTGCATCAGTGTGCACAAGTCTACGTCAACGCTCAGAATCGAGCTGCTCAAGACTCCGTGCAAGCGTACAACTGCATCATGAACAGCTTAAATGCATCGGGTCGCAACAAGATAGCAGCATACAAGGACGAGTACACTGTCAGCAACAAGGGCGTGGGAATTCTCCTACTCAAAGTGGTCATACGGGAATCAAGCATCGACACGAACGCAACAACCGCACACATCAGGACTCAACTCTCCTCTCTGGATACCTACCTACCTACCATAGGCAACGACATAGGCAAGCTGAATCTGTACGTAAAAGGACTTGTGGATGCTTTAGCCGCGCGAGGCGAGATCACAAACGACCTTTTGGTAAATTTGTTCAAAGGCTATCACGCCGCAAGCGACAAACGATTCATTGCCTACATCGAGAAGAAAGAAGAGGAATACGAGGATGGAACCACGGCGATCACTCCAAGCACTCTCATGGCATTGGCCAAAAACAAGTACGAGGTGCTAGTCGAAAAGAACCAGTGGAACGCACCATCTTCGGAAGAAGAAAAGATTATGGTGCTCGAGGCCACTCTGAAACGACTCCAAGGTCAACAGAGAACTGCCGGCAAGTCTAGAACGACTGAAAGCAATGACAACAAAGCCGGCAAGGCCAAAGGCAACAACAAGAAGAAGAAGTCCGACATGCCTGCGTGGGTGTCCGTCAAACCCAAAGCTGGGGAACCCACAAACAAGACAGTCGATGGCAAGCAATGGTGGTTCTGCGCCAATCATCAAAAGTGGTGCCGCCATTCGACCGACAAGTGCGAGAAGAAAGGATTGGGAAAGGGAAAGGATGGAGGCAACGCGACAACTTCGAAACCAGCAACGCCGACTACAACGACTAAACAAGAGTCGAAGTTTGCAAAAGCAATGACTGCTCTCGCCGATATCGCCGAAGAAACTGAGGAGTGATTCCTCAATCTGCCGACGAGGTTACAAGATACCCTGGCCGTATGGACATACATTGGCCTGGCGTACTTGATAATCTACATATGGGTGACGGTCTATGCCGACAGCTGCTACTACTACTATCCTAAGAAGCAACGCTTTCGGGCTAAGTTAACTCGCTATTTAGCATATCTACGAGCCTGGAAAATCGCGATTTGGACTAGTTTTAGGCTGCGAATGAAGCACAGTCAACAAAACAAGGAAGTGAGGCGACGACGGGACATCGCCAGCAAGTACCGACGCAACGACATGCCGCTACAATGTCACGTCTGCGGCAGCATCAACTTTGCAGCGCCGCGAACACTACAAGTCTGGCAAGTCCTATTGGCAATGGAGACGATGACGAACAAAGGAGAACGGTTAGCAGTGATCGATACAGACTCGACAACCCTTGGGATCGACAATCGCGCGACGGCTTACCTATCGGGGTTCATCGAGGACTTCCCCGGTGAACTACAGCCAACAAATCGGATCGTGAACGGGTTCATGGGAGCCAAGGCCACGAATGTGTCAACAGGAACAGCAAAAGTAAGGTTAGAAGCCGACGGCGGCGACGTGCACGACTTCACTCTGCACGATTCCTACTACGTACCTGGATGCGGAATACGCCTCTTCAGCCCACAACATTGGGCCCAACAAATGAAAAGACAACATCGCGGCCCAGCCCAATCGACAACCACACACGACCGCGTCATCCTCAGCTCCAAAGACTTCACCAAAACGATCCCACTCGATCCGGTCACCAACGTGGCGACGTGTCGGACCGCCCCCGGATACTCCAAGTTTGCGGCGTTTTGTGCGGAGGCAGGATTCGACGATGACGGCGACGACGTCCTGGCATTCGATGCACAGGTTATCTCCGACGATGAAGATGACGATCCTGCGGATTTCTCGAATATAGGCAACGATAATGTTAGCGACGACGTTAACAACAACATGCGACGACACAGAAAACTTACTCGGACCAACGCCTGCTCCACCTGCCAATCCTGCGAGGATAGTGGATGAAACAGAGGTTGAGAGAGAGGAAAGGAAGCTCGAGACCGAATTACTGACTTACCATCTGCGCTTCGCCCATGTATCCTTTCGGAAACTACAGATCATGGCGCGATACTCCATCATCCCAAGGCGACTGGCCAAATGTCGCGTTCCCGTATGTGCAGCCTGCATGTTCGGTAAAGCAACAAAGCGTCAGTGGAGGCAGAAGGCACCAATCAACAAGGACGAAGCTTACTTACCAACAAAACCGGGTGAAGTGGTCTCGGTCGACCAAATGAAGTCCCCAACACCGGGGTTCATCGCGCAGATGACAGGTATCTTGACGACGAAGCGATACGTGTATGCAACTGTCTACGTGGACAGCTACTCATCGTTCGGCTACGTCTACCTGCAGAAGACCGCTAGTGCTGACGAGACGATCGAGGGCAAGCATGCATTCGAACGTCTGTGCCAGCAAAACGGTTTCAGAGTCCAACATTATCATGCCGACAATGGAATTTTCAAGGCCAACAAATGGGTGCTTGACTGCCACAAATGCGAGCAAGGTCTCTCATTCGCGGGAGTCAACGCGCATCACCAGAACGGACAGGCGGAAGCTCGAATCAGACGACTACAAGAGCTGACGCGCACACAACTGACCTACGCAAAACGACAATGGCCACAGGAGATCTCGGCGAACCTCTGGCCATACGCCCTCCGAATTGCGAACGATGCAAACAACGCGACACCCAATCTGGCCGACAAACCTGACTACCGCTCCCCAGCGGAGCTCTTCTACAGTACGAAGGTCTCCACCAACGCCAAGCGCTGGCAACACTTCGGTTGTCCAGTGTACGTGTTGGACAGGAACTTGCAACAGAACAAACCGCTCCACAAGTGGGTCAGTAGAGCGAGGGTTGGGGTGTACCTGGGACGATCACCACACCACTCTCGTTCTATTGCGCTGGTGCTGGACATCAAGACGGGACTTGTGTCTCCACAGTTCCACATCAAGATGGACACAATGTTTGACACCATAGCACAACTCTACCAGTCGGTGGAGAGTGCTAGCACACAACAATCGCTATGGCAAATCAAGGCGGGGTTTGTTCAGCAGTCACAAGCGAATGTGACAGCACCCAAGCAGGGCAATGCGACAACCACAGCTTCGAAAAGAAAACAGGTCACTACACAAAACTCTCAGACAAGAGAGGGCACCCAAGTTCCAGAGGGAGCCTACGTGGCACCACCTGAACCACGCACAGTCGACATGTCCCCGAAGACAGACAGGGACAGCGGTTCTCCCACCGTTACAGAAGGGAACACACCCGGGAATGGCAAACAACAGCCATCTACACAACAACACCAGTCTCCACGAATGCAATCAGAATCTGGTACGGCCACCAGGCGATCGCAGAGACGCGTGCAACCTGCGCAACGACTGATAGAAGCAATGACAGCGGAACTCACTACGCAAAGTGATGTTCCTGGCGAAGTGTTCTCCTTCCAGGCGATGTTCCCAAGCGACGGCAGGTCCATCAACGAGGACCTGAACCCACTCTATGCCTACAAAGCCAATGCAGACCCCGACACTCTGTATCTTCACGAGGCTCAGAGGGAGAGCGACTGGGAACAGTTCGGCGAAGCAATGGAACTGGAGATCAAGCAACAGGTCGACATGGGAGTCTACACCATCATGTTACTCACCGACATACCAACGGGGACTACCGTGCTACCTGCAGTGTGGCAACTGCGCCGCAAGCGCGACATAAGGACGGGCGCAATCAAGAAATACAAGGCACGATGCAATATCGACGGTTCTCGAATGCGACACGGCGAGCACTACGATCAGACGTATGCTCCGGTTGCCGGATGGCCCTCGATAAGGCTACTGCTGGCGCTGGTTCTACTCTTCAATTGGCGAACGGTCCAACTCGACTACGTGCTCGCGTACCCACACGCGCCAGCAGACAGGGACCTCTACATGAAGCTACCAAAGGGATTCACCCTCGACGGCGTTGACGACCCAAGCAAGTATTGTCTACGAGTCAACCGCAACCTCTATGGGGGAAAAAGCGCCTCTCGTATATGGTATCAATATCTGAGGAAACGGCTCATCGACAAGTGCCATTTCGTGGTGTCCAAGCACGACGAGTGTGTATTCTACAAGGGCAACATGATCTACGTCCTCTACACCGACGACTCAATCTTAGCCGGTCCTGACCAGGCAGAGATCGAGCGAACGATACAGGAAATGAGAGACGCAAACCTCAACATTACCATTGAGGGAGATCTCACGGACTTTCTCGGAGTCAACATCGATCGGAAAGAAGACGGAACGATACACCTGACGCAACCCAAGCTAATCGAACAGGTGATATCGGACCTACGCATGCAGTATGACAATGTACGAACCAAGGACATCCCCATGGCGTCCAGCAGGCTACTGTCACGTCACCTGAGCTCCACACCACACGACGACTCGTTCCACTACAGGAGTGTCATCGGCAAGCTCAACTACGTCGAGCGCGGATCAAGGCCAGACATCGCATACGCAGTGCACCAGTGTGCACGGTTCTCCATCGACCCAAAGAAAGAACACGGCGATGCAATACGCTGGATCACACGTTACCTGCTCGGCACACGAGACAAAGGAATAATCTTCAAGGCAGATCCTTCGAAGGGATTGGAGGTATTCGTCGACGCCGACTTCGCGGGGAACTGGGACAAGGAACTGGCAGGATTCGACAAGGACACTGCTCGCTCCAGACACGGCTACATCATCTGCTACGCAGGAGTGCCAGTCACATGGAAATCACAGCTACAGCAAGAGATCGCTCTGTCTAGCTGCGAATCGGAGATCACAGGACTCTCGTACGCTTTGCGAGAGGCTATACCGATCATTGAGCTTCTGAGGGAGATGCAAGGACTCGGATTCAATGTGCACTTCGACAAGGCACACATCACTTGCAACGTCTACGAAGACAACATGGGCGCCATTGAGATCGCCCGTACTCCCAAAGCAAGACCAAGAACAAAGCATATCAACAATCGTCTATTTCACTTCTACGACTATGTGGAGAGAGGCGACATCGAGATACATCATATCCGATCCGAAGATCAACCTGCCGATATCCTGACCAAAGCATTAAGCGAGGATCTCTTCGTCAAACACAGACAGGTCATCATGGGATGGTAACACTCGCTCGAGTCAATCCTTGAGAGGGAGTGTTCAAATACGGTAAATCTGGTGGTCAAGGATCGCTCTTCACGACGTCATCAGCGTGATGACGCAATCGTATAGGGAAGTGCAACGTTCACTCCCGAACAGCCACGTGCTGACTCCAACGAGGAGAAGGCATGGAGATGGCACTAAGTACGATACAAATCAGAGTACATCAGCTGTCTATCTCGACAGCATACATTTAGTTTACGCACTGTTAGTGCTCATAAGTTTCAGAATCAACACACTGCAACACAACCACAAGTTATTTGAGCTCTTTTTACGATTAGCCAGTACCGGTCATCGTAGATTTCAACAATCGCCGTCTCTTCTATCATAAACCGTCTGCGCGCGGAGCGACGCACGTACCACAGGCTTCGACTACTACGAGCTAGGAATCAGAAAATGCAGCCAACGCAGAATCTGCCACCGAGAAGGCAGGGTTTTCGGCGATTCCTCGTGTCACAATATTCGATGCACCCTGTCTGGAATATGCCCCAAAATAAGCCCATTTGTTCCGGCAGATGTGCTTCTTCTCTTCTTCTTGCCATTTTCATGTCGGGATTGTTCCCTCTCCGACTGTGGAATATGGCCGAAGAGCCATCACCTTTTCTCTTCTCCATCAATTCTCCCTCTCACAAAACTCAAAAAGGCACCTGCTCATCCGACAACTTTCGCTTCTAAAGTGTTGCAATGGCTATTAGCATTCCCCCGACTGTATCTGTTTCCAACTCTGAATCCTTGAATACTATGAAAGCATCCTCCCCCCGAACAAGTCAACACCATAACCTTTCCCATCATCGCATGGGTGGGATCATCTTTCCGGAAGACAGCGCTCGCCGATGGGCTTTCAAAATGGCTGCATCGACGAACATCCAATCAAACCATGATGACAATTGCCCATGTTCCTGTGCTAGAAGTGGCCGTGGCTTGTTTAGGAAGAAACGACAACCATCGGAGGCCGCTTGCACTTGCTGCTGCTGCCAAGAAACGACGCCTCCGATTTCCGACGCGTTTGAAGCCGATTTGGTCAAGATCATGATGGAAGCGAATGCTACTCGATCAATAGCCGCAGAGGTACTTTCTATCACCTCGGCCCCAACGCACCGGCGAATGGCCTCGGCGGGTGCGGCATAGTAGTACGGCATGAACCTCCTCACCGCAGGGGGCGGTAGCACTAGCTAACAACGATGTTAGAAGGATGCGTCTGAATAACTGCACGCCGAGATTCTAGATGAACGAGGATTGGCTATGTGCCATAGAATACGTTTAAATGACAACTTCAGCTACAACGAATTCCAGCAACAATAAATGATGAACCAAGCCGCACCACGTCCAGCTTTGGGCGACCCGGCTCCTAGATACTAGCAGCTGCTCGAGCAGCGATTCAAGGACATTATCTACCAAATATTATTGCTGAGCATACTGTAGCATGGTGATAACAGGTAGTTAACCTACGTACCTGGTGGGGCCGAGTGATGGCACCCCGGCATGCCGAACCTCTGAGCTGCTATTTCCAAAAGCGATTTTAGAGATAGCAGCGCGAAAGGATCCTCCGAAAACAACCTCATTTCGAGAGATTTATTGGGGTTGTCGCGTCACCGGTTCGCCTTCATCCCCACAAGATCTCGGACCTTCTTTTGCGAAGGGCAAAGCGAGAACCTCCGAACTATGCATACTCTAGCACAACTTTCTTTCTCACAAACTGGAAACACTCAGCCAAGGTACAACAGCAAATAATTCTTATTGCGCCATGGGTGAATCCTCTAATACAATGTTTGACTTTAATGTCGCCAAGCATCGGGGCATGTGGGGCAAGCTTTGGCCTCGTCGTCGTCGGTGGAAGGCAATTTCGTTCCCAGAGGACATTGCTACAAGTCGAAAGGACTCGAACAATACCAAAAGTGGCAGCACGAAACGATTCGGCTTCTCCGACAAGGATCATGATGACAATCAGTGTGAAACTTTTGACTGCCCCGAAGCGTCACGGTCGTCATGTCCCAGCGTTGGGCAGGTCGCACAAGGCGGCTTTGAAGCTGAGATGGCCAAACTTCTGAATCAACTACGCCGGGATCAAGCAATACGGGAGATTCCACCATCGGAAAGCAGCACAACAGAAGTCATGTGGTCGTCTTGTCCCAGTCTGTGGAAGTATGCCGACGGCGGATTTGAAGCCGACATGGCCAAAATTCTAGAAGAGCTAAGAAGTGAAAAAACGTATCGCCCCACTTCGACTGCGGGCACGCGAACCCTCAACAGCATTGCCCCGCACGCTGCGTAGACTCCGTATCCCGGGATAAGGTATAGAACGCCCTGCGTAGCTTCCCTGTCATAAATTCAAAATTGCCTCTCGCCCGTAGCTTGACTGTTGCCTTGGATGACGGATCTTGGAACCCCCGGCGTACGCTCGAGAAAACGTATAACTCCACTTTGACGATTGCGGGCACGCGAATCCACAACAGCATTACCCCGCACGCTGCGTAGAACCCCTATCCCGGTATAGGATGTATAACACCCGCAGGACGCTCCATTTCATAAATTCAAAATTGCCTCTCGCCCGTAGTTTGACTGTTGCCTTGGATGACGGATCTTGGAACCCACGGGGTATGCTCGAGAAAACGTATAACTCCACTTTCACGAATGCGGGCACGCGAATCCACAACAGCATTACCCCGCACGCTGCGTAGAACCCCTATCCCGGGATAAAATGTAAAGACCACCCGCCGTATGCTCCATTTCATACATTCAAACCCAGCCTTTCTCCTCTTGACGTAGTCCAACAGTTGCCTACTCTATTTCGAAGAGTAGCTCGTAGCAGGGTGGGTGTCGGACTATTACCGCAGTGACCTCAGAGCTTCGTGCTGCATTGATCCATGTGTTCAATCACACCCCGATATCACACAAAGTACCGTCGCTTCTGTCATACAAGTTGTCAATCCTCATCCATGATACCCATCATTTGACGAATTTGTCGTTTCAATATTCCGTCGCCGATGCTATCATCCAATGAAAAGTACTTTTGAATCGTTTCATCACCCCGCGCCAAGATTGGGGCACTACGCTTTGCTTCCAATGCCGAAAGATTGGATTGTAGTTTGCGTAGCTCAAACAGAGCAGCGTCCGGATCCGTGGCATTGTAATATATAAACGATTGCGGATGAAACACATCCAAGACTTGCGCTGTTCCCCAGTAAATAGGAATGCATCCTCCCAGATACGCCAAAATGATTTTTTCGGTAATATAGCCAGGAGTATCATGGTTCTCCATGACAAGACAATATCTGTATTTGGAATACAGCTTGTAATTGTCCATGTAGGAACCTCTTCCTGTAATGGTGTGTGGAATTCGCTTTGCATTATCCGATGGTGGCCCACACTTGGGACCATGATGCACCTCTATAATCTCGGCGATACGAGCGGCTACCTCGCGACGAAAGGAAACACAATTGGACACCAAAAAGACCACGGCATTGTGTCTTTGGGCGTCGTAGTGCTGCATTCGCTCTTGTCGAGCAGTTTGCCAAAAAATGGCTCGCTGTTCCACTGTCGTTGTGGCATACCAGAAAATGGCTCCAAAGTAAACCGGGAGCGTTCGAGGTTCTACCCCAGAATGTTCGGTGGGTCCAATCTTGAACCAACGGTCCGAGAGGCGTTGCTTTTCGGCGGCGTCCCCTATACGAGGTTCTGAATTGACAAACAACACTTTGCCTTTAAAATAGTCTCGAATATCATCTTGCTGGACATGACACGGCCCATCCAAGCCCCCATATAGCAAGACGTCATCCTTGTGACTTGTCGTCTTTAACGAATCCAGCGTCTCGAGTCTGCCACCAAAGTGAAAATCGTTAAAGATGCCCTGGTAAAAGTTCCACAAATCAAATCCGCACGTATACAACGTGCGGTTAGGATACGGCGCATGAGTAGTAGAAGTAGTCACTTGATCACGGATACTAGTCTCATCGTCGTGAATCACGATAGAGTCGACAGTGCCATTATTGACGGAATGATTCGTCCAAGTGACTTTTGTGAAAGAATCATTATGAATGACTGGTCTTTGGAACAATGACAAGAGCAAAAGAAAAGCGCAGAGTGCCAGGAGTCGACGCACCAATGAGGGTGGCCTTTTCATTGTGTTGCTGTGGACATGGTTGCAACTGTATGATTCTATCGGAGAATACAGTACGTAGCGAGAGGGAGATTTTGTGACCGCCGTCCGTCGATGACGAATAGAGAGATATCGCGGGCTTGCCCATTGTCGCGACAATCGATGAAGGAAACGAGCGTGTTTTATTCGACCCACCCGACTGCTAAATATGTTTTCCGTCGGCATACGACGAGAATGGCACTACGTGATACGAGCCCCCCAACCTGGTCACGCTCGAGCATCACGAGCCCCTCAAAAGCATGCATAATACGAGGAAAGCAAGACGGAAAATGATTGATTCGACTACATCTTCTGCCAACTCACATGCATGCTCTCTCACAATGACCCCCCTCCTCATCCAAACCAGCCCACTACTACTACCCCGAAGTTATCATAAATCGAAAGATTCTTACGAATCATCGCCACGACGACGATGCAAACGGCAGGACGACAAAGACGACAATGAGCAAGTATCCTTGCCGTCGTCCCGTCGGTCTTTGGCTTTCTTGGATTGTCCTTGTTCTTTTGGTGGCGGCAAATTTCAGATCACTTCCTCCTATCGTGTCGGTCAGCAATGTTGCCGCGTACTACAATGTGACTAGCATTGACAATACAACAACAATGACTACTTCCAGCAATAAATCTGCAACTGTCAGCATCAGTCGCATTGACCACCACGATCCCGTCAACAAAACAATGTCTCCATTTGTGGCACCAAAGACGATTGTGCCCACTAGCAGCAACGACGAGGACGATGCGTTGACTTGGAACATTACGGTGAACGCTACCGGCTCTTTCAAGGCGCTGCCCGTCTTTGCTGCGTGTGCGTGGTATGGAGCTGGTCATCACAGACGTGGTGCTGCCAACCATCATCCATTTCACAACATGGGCAACAACAAAACCATTGCCACGCAAGGACAACAAGGAATTCCAAAACACGTCGCTCTTCCTCCCAGTGGAAAGATTCGCCTTGTATTGAATCTTCCCTGCGACAATTTACTGAAACATGAATGTGGAGTAGGAAACTGGGTACTTCACACGTATTTGATGAGAATGGCTGCCATGTATTCGCACCGCCAGTACCAGCGAGATCCATCTGCGACGCGATTTTCAAAGGTACAAATGATTTGTGAAGATATTAACGTCACGAATCATGACCAGCTACACAAGACTTGGGTATTGCCTTGGTTGACGGGCACTTTTTCGGGTCTCGAAGATCTAAACGACCTTCAAAACTATTGGAAGAACAGCACGACTAGCGCTGTTGCTAGAGTCAACAACATGACGCTAGTAGAAGTAGTACCCACTCAATGTACCAGCTCCTTTGGTCAATGGACAAATGCTCCCATTCTCTATATGCTTCCTTTGATACGACAAGATCTACGGCGTTTAGCGGTGCAACTTGTGGGTCCTCCACCCGACAATCCAAATCATCCTGCCCATGCCTTTTTGCAAACCATGCAACCACCATCATCAGCATTAGCATTATTATTTCAGCAGCAGCAGCAGCTTCCCCTCCTGACCAATGTCGAACTTGACGATGTGGCAATTCACTTTCGTTGTGGAGATATCATGGCATCGTCAACTCGATTTTTTCACTTTATCAAGTTTCGGCCTATTGTCGACTTGATACCCGTGGAAACGACCCGATCCATTGGTATTGTCACACAGCCATTTCCCAACCTCAACAACTCTCAAACACGGTGGAGAGACGTCAGGAACAACTTTGCTTCCGAGATGTGTATCGAGGTCACTTACGCCTTTCAACAATATCTACAAAAGCGATTCCCTACCGCGCGTATTTCCATACGGAATGGAAAAGACGAATCGGTGGCTTTGGCGTACGCTCGATTTATCATGGCGCAACATGCCTTTGCGGCTCCGGATTCCACCTTTTCCATCTTTCCCGTCCTTGCAACCTTTGGCAAGGGCTATCAACCAATAGGCAATATCTCGGCGTCTGGAATGAATAAAGGCCTCACACGAGATCGAGCCTTGGTAGATGATGATCCGCATGTTTTCTTTATGGATCCAGGGACCATGCTACCAGCAGCAAGGATCTATGAGCTGAAACGTGCCAATCAAACAATTGCAAGGGAAGAAATTTTAAAGTGGTTCCGGATTGATGATTACAGCATTAGTAACTAATGCAACAAGGAGCTGAGCTGGCTGATGCTGTAACATAACTACAGACCTGACTGCAGCTTCTACGAACCGTCGTGGCGTATCCTTGTGTTATCACTCCCACTTTACTTATCGTACCATCTGGGGGTGTTGGTGGCTTTGTGTAGCGACTACTAGTATCAGGCCGTAGTAACATGTAGTCCTAGAAAGGAAGCGTACTACTCGTCGCGGATGCGTTTGAAGGCGAGCGAGACTTCTCTCTACTTGGTTTGGGCTGTCATTTTTTGGAACAAAGTCTTGTATCCATCGTCCAAGAAAGTAAATGTTGAATTCACTCGACGTAACGCATACGAGAGTCGCCTGATTTTGTCTCTGGAACAAGAGTGAACGAATGAAACCTAGCATTTCGTCGGTGCACCACAGCAAGTAGTAATAAAACTCTTCAAGGTCTGATCGTTTCCAAGACAAGGTAAACTAGAAAGAATGATATACTTTCTCGTATCATCGTGTCGTTACCTTATTCTCTCCTGCAACCTCTCCATCATGGCTTTCCCATGGAAAACTCTTTTGGAAAAAGTCTCCATAGTTTTCCGACCCAATCAAAACTCTCAAGAACAATCGTGCAAGTCATCGTTGATCATCGGACGGAAGCTTCTTGCCCAGCACGCATGACTACCTAGCTACCTATACTGGAATCAAAAAGCAAAGACGCGAGAGAGAGAAGGCGACCATGGCGCCCAACGCATTGTTGCGCTCCCACAGTCATTCATCGTCCTTCAGTTGTCTCTCTCTGTCGCCTCGCTGTGTTACAGAGTCCTTGCATAAGCAGCCTCGTCGCTGGCTTTAGTTTCTATGCCCCGTGCCCCCCGACGTCTTCGGATTGTTAGCAACAGCATGATAACTCTGCAGCAATACATCGCTGCTTGGATTCGTCAACTGGTGGCCTGGTTTCAAGAACTCTGGGATCGATGGTTCGGTCAAGACTTATTGTTTGAAGACTCTTCCATTAAAGTTCGAGTCGGACGGCCTCTGGCAGAAGGGGGTTTCAGTGTGGTGTTGCGAGCCACGGATGTCACCAGTCCACTCAGTCGGGGCAACAACGAGTACGCACTCAAACGAATTCAATGCCAAGACGAGGAAACTCGACAAGCGTGTTTGAAGGAAGCTCGAGTTCATCATGCACTACAACAAGCACAGCCTCAGAACGCCAAATATCTCATGCCTTTATATGGCGTCACATGGTCGGACAACGACCGCGTTTGTTACATGCTCTTCCCATTGATGCCGCATTCCCTGCGACGAGAAGTTCACCGACGCATTTTCATGAACCCGGACATTTTTGAAGCACGCATGGCGCCATGGAGTGAATCGACTGTATTGCAACTCTTTCAACATTTGTTGCAAGGAGTCGCCACGATGCATGCCGCAGGATATGCCCATTGCGATATCAAATTAGAAAATAACTTGTGCAAAGGGAGCAATGTGCAGCATTTAACAAGCCCCGTCTTGATGGACTTTGGATCCGCCATGAGCCCTTTAATGAGATCCTTACAAACACGGCAAGATATTTTAGAAGTGGCGGATATCGCAAGCCAGCATACGACCGTGTCGTATCGGCCTCCTGAATTATTTGCTGGAGAGTTACGAGTGGGAGAAACCGACTTGGATTATACCAAGGTGGATGTATGGAGTTGTGGTTGTGTCTTGTTTGCTATTTTATATGGGGCTAGCCCCAGCGAATCAGAATTTCATCGCCGGACGGGACGACTGCAGATTGTGGACTGCACACAGCTTAAAGTGTTACAAGGCGTTCCAAAACCACCGGAGGATGCTCCTGCCTCCAAGTGGTATTCGGCAGATCTAGTGAAACTCATTGATTGGATCCTGAACAAGAATCGCCACGAGCGGCCGACGATAGCGCAAGTTCAGGCGCGGGTGGGGTATCTATTGAATCCGACTGGGGCCGATATCGAGAATCCCACCTCTACTTCCTTTTTTGATTCCGCGCCTGGGGCTCCTTTTAGTGCCAGGAGCATGACATATTGACGGTGACTCAATGTGTATTTCTGTCTCAACACAGGGGTCAAAGTTTCGCGGCACCCCGACGGCATACCGAGTGGACTAGAATTGGCCCTGACCTACTGGGAACATAATTCGTTCCTTGGGCCAAAATGCGGCAATAGCTAGCCTTTCTTATCATCACTGTTTCTCAGGCTGGTGACAATCTGTCGGGAAAGGATGAAGCAGGCTAGTTAGATACGGCGTTGATTATTAGCTTGACTCGTTTCCGTAAAAAGTAGCTCAACTCCTTGCGTCACCTTTGGAACAGCGACTCCTAGCATTTCGGCATCGCCGCTTTCCGTTTCAGAGTGCTCGCACAAGAAGGTATGGACACCAATTGGAACGTTCTACGGTATGCCTCGTAGATGGGGAAGAAAGCGATGACGTAATTAATTCCCGGCCCGCCCGCTGAAATTTCAGTCCCGCTCTATCTGACGTCGCAGTGTGACGGAGACGGCGGCCAGTGGCTTATATAAACTCGTCTTTTACACGCCGAAAGGCTTATTTCCAGAAGGTCATCGACCTTCTAGCGAATTCGGCAGGGCACGGAGTTGAAATGATGGATGGCTTCACAAAATACGAAGTTGAAATGATGCAACCCGATCGTTGGATGGACGCGAAGCCTCACAATTTCGAAAACGATGAGTTGCTCAACCCCACCAGCACCGTACCTGCCGTTTCAAGTGTGGAGATAGCAAACGAAAAGCGAACCATAAAGCCAACGATTTGAAAAGAAAATACATCCAATACAATGGCGAACAATACCGTTCAATTCTACCTCCGACGACCGGCGTCGACGATGGACGTCCAACGATACCTGTTTGGAAACATGTCCACCGGCAATGCCACTGCAGAGTCCAATACGTTGAAACGAAACCAAGACGTCGGATTCCTCCTTTTTCTTCTCTTCATTTTCTTTGGGTAAGTGTTTTCGCTTCTTCTTGTTGCTGGGGACATTACGTTCGCGATGCGGGCGTTTGCTTAACGTAAAGCAGTACGCGTTTATTGGAACTGATATCTCACTTAAATTGAATATTTTCAGTCTGTTATTCGTGACGGTCCGAATGCTGTGTTACTGGCGTCAACGAGTAGTACGTGACAATGAGAGAGGCGACCCTCGCTTCAGCGTGCCTCGCGAGTACGAAGGGCGCCACGTACCTCGCAAGCCAAAAACTCAGGAGTTCATTCAAAAGCGGCTGCTTGTCAAGGTATGTTCGTTTGAAGAGTGACTTGCCTGAAACACTTTCCTTCAAAGTGTAGTTTTTAACAACTGTTTTGTTTGCTCTTTTGTTCACCGCGTGATAGAATGTGTTCTGGGTAAAGTCAGCTGATGAACAATTAGACAAAAGTAGAGGATTCAAGTCCAATCTTATGATCGAAGTCGGTAAAGAAGAAGAACAATACAATTTCTCTTGTTCGATTTGCCTTTGTGAATACGAGAATGGCGATCAAATTTGCTGGTCCAACAACGAAAAGTGTCCGCACCATTTCCATGCAACTTGTGCAGTCAGCTGGTTTGCAAAACACGAGGGATGTCCCATTTGCCGAGCTGACTATTTAGTCTCACCCGAAAAGGCCAAGGCCGAAACCCTTTCCGAGGAAGAAGTTGCTGCTGACACCCCCGTTGATTCGAACGTTGTCGAAATCGTTGAAGACGGGCAAGGACTTGGCGGAGACGGCACTACACCGGCGAGTGATCAAAGTACGGCCGAAAACAACGCTGATGTCGAAGCCCAGGGCGACTCTAAAGAATACAGTGAGGAGGAGAGCGAGGCTGACGGCCGTACCCCAGCTGCAACTTTGTAGTGCTGGTAGAGTGATGTCAGTCTGCGGGGAAAGGGCGAGGCATCAGGCACAACAGCGTGATGAACCATGTTCTGACTGTCAATCGTACTTTGTGGCTGTTGATTTCATGTTAGCTTGCTACTGGAAGATCAGACTTTCTTGCTTCTTGGACTTGTTGTAGGCCCGAAAAGGCGCTACTATTAGAACTAGTTCCAAGAAAGCACGTTTATTCGTACATGATGTACTTCGATGACTACTTAGCAGAGGAATAATAACATGATAACTGAATATGTCTTGAGTAGCTATAGAAACAATATGTGAACTCCTAACAGGTTGCGAATTGTTCTAGCTACGATTCCGGAGGAGTACTAGCGAGCTAGCTAGGATTGGTGTTGTGGAGTAATAGGATTAATTAAAGCAGCGGGATGACGTGTCCTCGCCGCCAGTCAGGCGCCCGTTCGTGTCTCGCTCCAAGATGGAACACACGAACGTCATCATGGAAGGCTGCCGCAATGAAAAATCTGAACAGCAATACTGTTACGCTCATTGGCATCGCTAGACCATGACAAAGCTTTTGCCATACTCAGTGATCGTCTACATTAAAGAGTGGGTGAAGAAAAGCATTTCGAGTTGTGGGGCCTACGCAGCAACAATGAATGTGGGAGCTTCCCCAGGTGAAACGAGCGAGGTGAAATAGAAAGATCCTATCGCGGCAGAGGTCCAAAGAGAATGAAAAAGACGAGCTTTTCGTCCGCTGCTGTTTTGGTATTGTTGGGTATATTATGGCCTATACCCACAGCAGTTTCCTATCTTCCAGGTCAACAATTTCAAAAGACAAAATGTCTGCCCGATTGGCGAAAAACTGAGGTACTCGGCCAAGCCTCGGACTACCAACTCCCAGGAACGCTAATGACGAATAGTAGCACTGCCTCCGAGCCCGAAATCTACCTATGCTCGCTCCAGTGGACCCCCGATGAACAAATATCCAAGCCGTGTAGAGACTTGTGGAAGTGGAAGGACTCGACTCTCGGGGACGGACGAGACTTTTTCGTTCCAAAGCCCAAAACCATTCGAGCCTTGCAGAGTCTCCTACAGAAGCAATGTGGATTCATCCAAGTGAGCGTCCTCTCGAATTGCGCACGACTTGCGATCATTTGTGTGAGTGGTACGAATCCAGTACCAGATATATGCCGATGTCTTATGGCCCAAGTCCATTCCAGAGATGCCAATGGACTGGTGAGTGCCTTGACACATTCCCTAGACGTACCAGAATGGGTGCTGAGCGACGTTTCGTCTCCCACAGAAGCTACACCAGATAGCAAGGAGCTGGAACAACACTGGGAGGTTATGCAAGGGAAGAAGGATGTGCTGTATCATCTCTGTCGGGTGGCAGCTGGTATGGCTTCAAGGCCGAGACGACCGGAACGTGAAGTCGTCTTTCGGCCGTTTAGTTCGCGTGATGCCCACATACTGCTTCAACTGAAACGAACAAAAGAAGTTGCTCAGGGGAATCAAGTCAACCAGTTACTAGAATATGCACTACGAGCTGGGAAGGCTGCACGGAATACAAAGATTGTCCCGGCTCTAAGCCTTCTCCGTGAATATGGCACCGGTGACTCGAAATACTGTATCGACCCTCCGCGAGAGACCCTTGCTAAAGTCTCCAACGCCGTTGTCAACCAGGCTATTGAACCGCTGGTGGCCGAATGTCTAGAAGCAGCGAGAATCTCGGTGGGGATAAGTGACAATATTGCAGAATTCCGTTCCCAAGCCGAACGCCTTGCCAGTACCAACGCCGAAAGGGTATGGATGAAAGCCCGCATTCACCAGCCGACAATGGACTTGCGAAATGGACGATTGCAAGTGGAAATTCTACAAGAAGTACTTCAACAAATACAGAAGGAACTAGCTATGATGAGAAGTTGTGATTCAGCGTAATTTGTAATCATGGGGTTTGCATTCGATTTCTACTAGTTAAAGCTGGCATGCATTCAAAATTGTGTTTTCCGATTGTGTAATGGTTTGTTTGAAAATCGGTAGCTGGGGATGGGAGATATTATGCGGCACGCGGGTAGATTTGCTTCTTTGAAAATGTGGGGCTTTGTAGTGGCGCACAGATGCCGGTGCTGGAAAGTGGGCATCCGTTCGTCACGATGCTTTGTCGTCGGGTGGGCTGGATCAGCGTCTTGGACCCGCACGTTTCCCATCGTGCATCCGCGAATGTAGGTTCCTCGGGAATCGAGTTGAGCGTCGAACGGAAAGAGTGCGCCGATCTTCTGGTCCGTCGAGCACCTTTCCCCTTGCAAATAGGAAATGAGAACGAAGCTCGTACCGGTACAGGGCGAGAAAGCTGTGTTTGGTTTTCGAAGGACTTTACTTCCATTGTCATCATTGTTTCGGTCATAACGTTGGATTGATGTGATCTTTTGAACGCAAACGAAATTAAATTGTGCAACCCCTTTTTTGTCCACCTTCGTCCTTTCTTGGCTTTTCTTCCCGCCCTCTCTCTTCTCGTTCCTTCCGGAGAAGGTAACAACGGCCTTTGGGTTTATCCGGCATCCTTATTTGTTTTAGTGGCCAGGGAGGATTTTTTGTTCCTAGATCTCAAAATTCAACTCCGCCTTCTACAAACTCGGCAAAACAGTTAGTTTACATATGCCCACATTCAGCTTCATTCAGGCTTGGATCAAAGAACTTCAATTCCATCTAATGAACGGCAGTAGAAGCCCGTATCTCGAAAGAAATAGTCTCTCCGAACATTTTATCTTCAACCCACAGGAACTTCGCACCACCACACCCCACCACCGCATCTACACAAGAATTACCAGACGACCCGACCTGAAACAAACGGACAACCAGAAACCGCCGAGTTGATCCAAAACACCCGTGGCCATCGTCGTCGACCGTCGACGGTGACCCGTAAATCTCTTAACGGGATTAATTTGTGACTCCGCCCGTATCCACATTTAGCTATATTATTGAAACTCCGTCATCGCTGCTAGAATAGTCCTACCACACTGCACTAGTGCCCAAAAATTCTACATTCTATGCTGTAACAGGGCGTCGCATTAGATTTTGCCTGCTACTTGATTTCGTGTTACTACAGGCGTTTGTAGTGACGCAGCTGCGCCATTTCGTTCGTTTTACTCGAATTTGTGCAAAAAATTGGTGCGACTCAGTATGCCCTAGTTACGAGTGCTTTCGAAAGTTTCAGTAGGCAACTTACTTCAATTAGATACAATAGACGTGAAATACTATGCGATTTGCTGCTTAGCTTTTGTTGATCGATTGTTACTACAGCCGAAATCGAACTAGTTGTTGTCACTTCGCTATCGCGTAATTTTCACGCTGACGACCGTCCGGTTGACTCATCGGACCGTATGGTTGACTCATTGGACTTAATTAACTACTGTGAATAGCGTAGCCACCAGGAGCTTTATAAACATTTCAATGCAGCAGTCAGCTCTCTTATCATAGTCGAAAAATTGGTTACAGCTATTTGTAGCTAAACGAGGGTTTTACCAACATTACGGCTGTTGGGAGCGTCCAAGATGCCGGTTGAAATCAGTTGACTCGTTTGACTAGATTTACTACAGGGGAAAGCAACGTAACCAGCGGCTTTAGCAACAGTTTACTTCGACAAATGTTTCAGGAATGCCTTGATTAACAATACAGTGTATCTACTTTAACATAATGAGTGGTCTGTGCAGGATGACGAGCTGTTTAAAGTATTGTCGAAATGTGGCTCACCATCTTCGCGCGCGTGGCACCGGCGCTCTTCCGTCAAGTAGTAAGTGGTAAAGGTAGGCGATTGGGCCGATGCTGCCCATACGAAAAGAAAAGTGCTGACTACGCCGAAGACATTGGTGTGCGTCATAAAAATGGGTTCTAGTCTGATTGGTGGTTATGGTAGTAACAAAGATATGCAAATGTGGATACGGAGGTATCCACATCCCCTAAAGAGGTACAAGCCCGGGACCCCCGATAGCCCACCGCGCAAAAGGCTGTGCAGGCTGGCGTACCCCACGAGCCGGGCTATCGATGACGCCCAGAGAATATCTGCAAAAAAGACACTTGAAGTGCATGCAGACGCAGGCTATTAAACCGTAGCTTTTAAAACCACTAGCGCGAACCCTCCCTCCCCTCCCGGCGGTCTCTACTACTATCCTCGTACCCAATGGTAATAGGTGAACGCAGGAGAAACTACAGTATTGTAAAAGCTGCTATGATAGCGCAATTCTAGCTGTAGTATCTTCTGCAGGATTGGGCGGCGGGTGCTAGTGGAAGATGCTAGTACCAAAAGATTAAGTACGAAGTTATCATTCTTGCTTCTTCTTTGTCAACCTGGCCCCCGTATTAGAAGTAGTAGGGTCCATGGGAGATAGCAGTATGCTAGAATAGTACCTGGTAGGTCGCAACAGTTCCTCTGACCAACCAAGCCCAGCTAGTGGGATGGAGTATAGCACGGATGGAGTCAGTTCGCAAACGGAATTACGATGTCGTTCCAAAGAAGAAGCACCGCCGCGATGATACCCCCGTGGGAAATTATATCCAGAAAAACAAGAATTGGAAGAACTAGTCAAGACGATTCCAACAGATAGAGCAGCCTGTACATCGTCGTCATACCACGCAACTTCGAGGCTTGATGGAACCAAACTTTCTTTTGTGCATCGTCATGCACCAGTAAGACGTCGAACAACGGGTAAATGCTGAAACGGATAACTATAGCATACCGACGGTTGCTTTCGTCACGACAAGCGCTGCTATCCCTCTTGGGCGATGCCCCACCAAACCACCGTCGATCATGGCATTGTTCCAAAATGCGTTGAATCGCTCGTTGCATGGGCCTGCCTCCAACTTGATCGGCGGTGTCACTACCTTTTGACACCATTGTGTCCGGTAGGTCAGTTAAGACAGAAATGTTGAGATCTTTTCCCAGTTTGACTCGGGCGGTAATACTACTCTCGACACTGTGATCAGTGATTGTTCCTTCTTGGCGGTAGAACAATAAAGGCAGATGAAATCTCGACTAGAGTTTCGATTTCAGGCGAATATCTCCCAGTGAATCCCTTGTCGACGGCGATAGACCATCCGACAAGTGCAACGTTCCCAATGCTTCCGAGTATTTGGCAATGGTTCGTAGAATCCAGATCCAAAATGTTTGATGCATCGTCATCGTGGGTGGCATGGGGTAATCTTCCATCGTGGCTTCGTCCCATTCAATCCCACTGACCATGTTGGTAGTGTCGCCGTGTTGGATCAAAATGATATTTGCGTGGTTCGAGGCTATTTGTTGATGGCGAAGCGCCTCGCCATTCTTATTTCGAGAATTGACAATGATAATCGGTACACGGCAGGGCGGCGCCAAGGAAATTACATCGGAACGAGAATGCATTGGATCCACTGCAAGGACTCCCAAGACTTTTGGTTCAGTCGTCATGATATTCAACATATGATAAACCACGTCGACCCCAGACGTCACCGCAACTACAACCACTGGACGTTTTGTCTGATGAAAGAAATGAATTGATTTCCTGTTTTTGGGTGCATCCAAGAATTTCGCAAATGTCGGAAGCAGTGCTGGGTGAGGGAAGAAAATTCACGAATGCTGTTTGGTTGACTTCTGAAATAGTACAAGCACTTACTCCAGTGTTTGCAGGGTTGCATTTAGGGTTGCCACGAGTGGCTTCTTTGAGTGAATCTCGACTGGCACTGTTGCCACGTCCAACTCGTATCGTGTACAAAAACAAGGCGCTGATTTAGACATGGATTCGATTATAATGTCAGGCCCAACAAAGACAACTCCCAGATGTTCTCGTTCTGGCATTGAACCCTCCGATCGTCGGTCACGCAACATGTCCGCTTTGTTCAAAATAGCCGGCACAAAGTCTGGCCGTAGAGGACGATTCATGACCGCCGACAAGAGAGAGCACAGACGAAGGTTAAAATCGGTGGGCTGCGCGAAAACCTTCATGTTCTATTATAATTGCATCACAAAAATCGCAGAAAGTTGATAGGATCTGTCACCCCCAAACTTGTGATTTCTTAATCACGAGATTCGGACGAATTTTAATCTTAAGATTAAATTCTGATTGCCACGTCAGCACCAAGCGTCTCATCCGACAAGATAGGAGACACTCAGCAGACACTCCCCGATAGGGGTGGCATCTCAATCACGACTTCCAGACGTCCCTGAAATGACCCAAAACACATGATCGGCTGCTCTTGCTATGACCCGAAACATGTGATTGAACGCTATCACTACTCTATTCAATGCTAAAATGACCTTTATCAATACTGCCCTGTGCCCCCTGGAGTGGTCGTGGGGGGAGGTTGGGGGGTGAGTTTGACTAGAGGAATATGAGCAGTTGCGATATCCTTGTGACAAATAGTCCGACAAAAGAAAATGGCGGGAACGGTCCCTTTGATCAGATGACCTTGGCGATCACAAGTTTCCGGTTCAACATCTTGTGATTATTCAGATTCTTCTGATTAGGGGTAACAGATCCATCAGAAGCAGTGAATGGATAATGCTCTTCCAGTACCAGGTACCTGGAAATCCAGCCCATAGCACCGCATCCGTGGTGTGGTTGCAGTTTGTGCGCAATCTAAACGCCGTGTTCTCTCGTCATCGTATCGTCTCACTAATTCATCACGTTCTTAAATGGAGAATCCTAACGGAGGCTGGACGCCTCGTAGCTTCTAATTACCACTTTTTGTTAATATTCAGATACGTATGTTGAATCATGTACACTCCACTAGTGCCAAACTCCAACTGCCGTACCAGGTATGCTCAGAAAATCAACGTTAACATGATTTGATGCACAAACCGAGGATCACTCACACAGCAGGAGAGAAGCAATGATGGCAAGAGCTCTATAGCTTGAAGTTAAGGATCATTAATATATCTGCTATATGTCAACCACAGATATGTTTGAACTCATTGCCTACGGGTCGAAAGATGAAGACGATCTCCTCAAGGAATTGGCGTCGATCCGAAAGGAAATGGCGAGCGCCAGTCAATGGCACAACAGCGGGGCTTCGAAGAGTCTTTACATTACCATTATTGGTTATTATGCCAACTTAACATCTCGGGTTCAAGCGGAACTCATGGAGATTCTGCGTTACTTTTCAAATACGTTTAATGGGCAGCGCAGTCATCTTCGGTTATTACGTATTGACCAAGACGCGGAATGGTGTGGCGAGTTCCTGTCTGCCTTGGAGAAAGAAGGACATTTGTTGCCGAGAATAGACATGGAATTACATGCGCAACTTAACCCGACGATTGTTCGATGGATGGAAACTATGCTTCGTGAAAACAAGCTCCTGCAGCTGAAAATCGAAACTGTACCATGTCAATTTGGGATAGTGGATCCATCCCATCGCAAAATTGCTCGTGCACTTGAAGAAAACAAGTCCCTGGAATGTCTATCGCTTGACACATTTTGTTTTTCTGAGGATGAATCGACCGTGATACGTTCCGTTCTAAAGAAGCCAAACCTTCGTAGGCTGAGGTTACGGGAGCCAAGCTCACCAGACGACTGCATGGCACTCCGCGAGGTTCTCGCCCACTCCGCATGCCCCATTACGGAATTGGCACTAGTTGTTCAACCTTCTTTTTGGTCGTCAGAACCCCAAGGTTCTACGTTCGCATTGGACAGACCAAACACGACGGTTAAAACACTTCGACTGTTAATGCGGGGAGGGAGAGCTGGAGGGGACCGATTGGTATCCATTCTATCCTCATTCCATGCCCTAGAAGAACTGTTTGTTAGTGGATCAGATGTGAAGTGCCTGCCCTTGCCGAATCAAGGATCGTCGTTTCCAAAGAATTTGCGTACCCTTGACCTCTCTGGGTCTCTTATTGTTGACCGATGGACAGAGCTCGGTACAAAGGATTTGGCAGAAGTGTACGGGTCGCTCCTTCAATACAGCTACTTGTGTCCCCAGCTTCGAATATATGGGTTTCCAAAAGAGCATCGTATCTTTCGGGATTATCCCGAGTTTATATCGCAGCAAAAGAATATTCCTGCGACTCAGTGGCCTAGGTTATTCGGTCTTCTCTCATCGATTGGGCAGTCTGCCATCTACCCCCCTTCGCCTTCTGTGGATCATTGCTACTCTGTGTTGCGCAAGTACTTGTCCCATCAAGCAGTAGGCCTTATCCCCGATATCACGGCTATGAATATCCCAGAAACAGAATCCCGCTAGATCAGCGAAGCTAGCCTCCGAGAGGAATTGTCGGATCTCTGTGGGAGCAATCAGCCCATGGAAACGTTTTAGAGTCTCTACTACGACCAAATTATCTGTGGTGCGGTACTAGATGACTGCTTCAGCATGGTTCAGCATGAAATAGAGGAATATGGTCCCTTGAGCCTCTGCGTGGTTTCAACTTGTTTCCATCCCAGTCACAGGAAATACATCGATTTCCATACATGGACCCATGGTCGAGTTTGGAGCCATCTAAACTAGTATTCATAACTAACCTTGCAGGTGATATTATACCAAGCCTCGTCTCATTTGTACAAATTTGCCTAGTAGAGCGTACACGCTTCAATTGTTCGTCGAGGATTATTCTAGATGCGATGATCCCCTCTGTTCACTGTTATTGCCGGGAAGAGGCGCCCTCTTGTTTCGAGAACAATATCTTGATTTCATTTTACACTACCCATCTGCTTGAACCATGACGTTACGCACCGTCTTTCTATTAGTATTAAGTCGGCATCCCGATGCGCGGATGCTACATTCAAACTTCCATGGTTGAAGTGGTTGTGTATCGCAGGACCAAGCTGGGTAGCTACTATACCTGTACCACTTGACGCATCCAAAGAGCTCGATTCATACAGAATTAGAAAAGGAGACCATGCTAGTTTTGGACAAAAGGCTTGCCAGTCGCTATATAAGAATTAGTAATAAAAGTATGCAATACAGATGCTACGCAGCACCAAATAAGTTGCATCTTCAGGAACGTGTTTGCCCGACTACTATCGAGGGAGACTTGACACAAGTAGCCAAAGCAACACATTCTATTCATTTTCCCAAACGCACATAGCGTCACCGTAGGCCCACGACTGTAACGCCATGTGAACTATTCTCTCCAGTCGTGGAGCACAATCAGGACGCTACAGGCGCAGCTTGCTCTCCTTAAGACTCAGGTACATCCCCGGCTTCTTCAAAGACAATCTTGCCCAGACCTGAGAACACCAGTTGGGTGGCATCATTCACGGTTTGTTTCTCGATCAAAGTCATTTTCGGAAGCGTATTGGACAAGTACGTCTCCAGGCGAAAGAGCGGTTCAGGGGGCATCATCATGGTGCTCATTAGGCCGCCAACGGAAATCGCATCCCCCGACGCAGATTCACCCGTAAAGGTGATCTTAGATCGCATGTTGTTGCCGACCTTGATATAGGCATTAAGCGATTCATCGTCGTTTTCCTTGAGTTCCAAGTAGAACTCGCCTTCGGGAAGGTCGACGGGTTGCATCGATTCGTCGTACGTTTCGAGGAACTTCCACCGTCCAACGTAAGCCGATTTGTCTGCCATGGTCGAGACCAATAACGAAAAGACGGTGATCAGTAATGTGGCAAAGGATTTCATCTTGATAATGGGGAGACTGAACGATGGTGAAATTGAGCACAGAGTTATCCGGAAGAATGGAAAGTAAATGGGAGTCTTGCGAATGCAAACGCGACGACTCGCTTTTTGCTTGCTGCGGTCTTGGTAGTAATTACTGGCGAGGCGCGCCGCTGTCAAAATGAAGTTGACCCATACCAGCGGGACTCGAACACAACGCGGGACTGTAACGACCGACACGAATGCAAAAACGGGGCTCTCTTCGTCCCCCGAACTGCTTGTACCCGAAATCCGAACAAGCGCAACTATCAAAATCTCTTCGAGATACTTCAGCGGTCCTGCTAGGTAGCTACCACCATGCCTTTGACGTGCAACTGCATTTCGAGCTAAACACAGAGGCCTATTATCTGTGTTGATACTATGATAGCAGTCCTGATAAAAGGGGATTGTTAATCAATCGAGTCATTCCCTCGTCTGCTTGCGTACCGGGAACCACACACGCATTCGTGACTCGACAATGACACTATCTCTACTATTGGAGCGATGGACTTAGTTACGCTGCCACTTTGGGTCAATATGCGTTCGAAGCTACTCCCTACAAGCATTGACAGGGCCCGCACTTCAAACGAGCGAGTTTTCGTCGTTTGAGAAGCTTTTCCTTGCCGAAAAAATCATACGTACGAACCCGGTAGACCCCCACGCCGCGTTTCCAAATGCTTCTCAAGAATGTCTATAGTAGTTTGAGAAGCTTTTACTCTACCATCAATTCTGGTATTATTTCTACGACAAATAGATCTTTGATTTGCAAAAGCTTCTCAAAACGAAGGAGCCGTGTAACTTTCAGCGTAGACTCTACTGGGTCCACCACGTTCCGATCAAACCTTCTCAAAACATTGCAGCTCAAAAAATAACATTCCAGAAAGGCTCACAATTTCGTTTCGACGACTTTTGCGCAACTACTACTTCTACTCACTCTCCAAGATGAAGTTCTCTGCTTTCGCCACCCTCTTTGCCGCCCTTCTTGTCTCTGGACAAGCGGACAATCCCGAAGCCAATGCCGTGGATGCTTCCCCTGTTGCCAACGTCGTCGATGTTCCTTCCCCAGAAGCTGCTGCCGATACTAGCAACGAACGTCAGGTCCGTGGCGCCACCGATGGCGAGCCTGGTGCCCGCGATTTGAGTTGCCGACTCTGCTGCAGTGACGATATTAGATGCTAAGCATCTCGTCATTCACACGCCTTGGTGTGTTTGCGAGGCCAAGGATCATCAGGGATTTCTGGCTTGGAGGAAAATTTGTTATTGGTTTGTTGACGAGTTCGAGCGATGGGCGGACAAGTGGTATGTTATGTAGATACCACTCTTAATAATTCATAGTGATTCAAGTATCATTGAAACTGCGTGTCTGATAGCAGCTTGAGTTTCCCATCGTATGGACCTAGCCCTTGCTTGAATAGCAACATTTAGCATCCCACTCGTCGTGCAAGTGAGCGCAAGGTTGTGATTGTGATGTCGGCAGAGATTTCCCGGAGGCTCCAAAATCATTCGTAGAACTACAACGCTTTCCAAGTCTTGCAAGGGAGCTCGAGCCGTTCCGGGCAGCGGTGATCACCAGGCATCCATGTCATCAAAAACAGGCGCAGCCAGGACATACTACTCCGGGTAGAAGAGAGTAGAGCAGAAAGAGCCAATTCCGATTCCAACGACATATTCTCAGATCTAGATCTCGGATTGGCCCCATCTCAAGCCTATTCCGTCGGCTCATGAATAAACGAATTAGGGGCAATCTGTCGAAACCAGGGGTGGCGACGTCGTAAAGCTTTGGCGAGGTACGAAAACTGTTCAGCCCCCTCCCACTCGAGGTGCGTGCATGTGATGCTGCCCTGAAACTTCACGTACTTTGCATTGCAGTACAACACCCGTCCGATCCCTGGGGAATCTTGGTTGCCAGTGGTTGCCAAAAACATCTCACAAGCCTTCAAATGGAAGGTTAAAGTTCTTCCAATCGTTCGTGGGCGACTGGAACGTCCATTTACATTTTCCCGCTGACTTGAATCCAAATTTCTTGTCCAGAGTCGAGAGTGAGCCGTCGCTGTCCACATTGAGGTGCAGAAAAGGATGCGAAGATAGTTGTCGCGCCCATTGATAGATAGCCCTTGTATGATTTTCGTACAGATGCTGCAAGAGCGCGAGCTTACGCATGGATTCCGTTTCGTTGTAGACGCGTGATTCCAACTGCCGTTGCATGTCGAGTTTCAGTTCTGCTGCAGATACGTTGTCGGCTGGTCGAGGGGGAGGAATCGTCAACGCGTGGCGTGGTTCCGACTCGAGATGGAAGGATGTAAAGAATCTACGAGTCATACTGTGCCAGTGAAAAATAGATTCCGCCCACTCTCGAGCCGATCCTCTAGTATTCAAGATCCAAGTGGCATTTGGATACGCTTCATGGAGCAGTCCTAATGCAAAATGTTGCGGCAGGAACCACGCAGTGGACGTTTCCACGTCGAATTGACTCCAGACTTGGACTTGAGCAGGACCGCAACTTTCAAATGCAGGTCGATGATTCTGGAGATTCCTCAGAACGCAACCCCCACAGGTGGGGGCGCTGCCCTCGAGACAAGGAAATTGAGTGGCAGCGCGCGTCTTGCCACAGCAATAATGCGCCGACGTCCAGCCGTGACACTCGAAGTAATTGTGAATCGCTATCGATCCCGACCGAGGCAAGCCTAGCAGAATTACAGGATTATCAGGCGTCGGGGGCGACCTGGGCCACGAAACGCTGCCACCAATGTCAGCGATATTCAGAGATTCATCATCGGAGGGAGACACGAACAAGAGCAGTACGACTTGAAACAACAAGATCGCAACGGCCACAGCTGAGGCTATCAACAGCCCCCGAGATACCTTGCCATGCCTGGCTATCGATGACCACTCGTCGCTCATGATCCGTAGCACAGACGAACGAGTAGCACTTTCGCGTTTCGCCACACTCTGCATAGTCGATAGCTGGTACACTGCAAGTCAATAAGACTGGCCTTATCGAATGCGTTTGGATTGGATGGAGTGTTGTACTACCGCGGCACCGATAAGAGCAGAATGCAAGTTTTATCGTCATCGTCATTGTCGATGGGAGGAGGAGAAGGAGGGGGAAGGACTAATTTGGTAGGTATTATCATAGGTATGTCGACATTAGGTGATGACACACGCCATCCGTATCTGGTATGTCTGTCGATCGACAGGCGTGTCTCTGCTCCATCCGTCGTCGGGAAATGAGAAAGGCGCGGGAGACTCCGAGACTACACGTGGCACTCCCATTGGATCTTTTGTATCTTCTCTCTCTACTACCGGCGGCAGTAGGGAGGAAGATTCGGAGATCGTTCCCCTCACAGATCACCGACGACCCTCTCTGCCAGCGTCGCTAATAGAATGGAGCTGCAGTAGTCAGCATTTTGGATCAAACTCGCGAGGACGATGAAGCTCAGCAATCGCGGGTTTGTCAGCTTCGTTGCCTTTCTGACCAGCAACATGATGAGTCGGAAGGTAGCTGGAGGCTTTTTGTTCCGTGGTGGTGCTGCTCGGCCCACCTCATTCATTCGAACAAAGGAAAGCCAAGGCGATTCCTTTGACAAACAGGAAATTACTAGAGGCTTGCTGAGTGCTGCTTTGAAACGGGCGAGTGTAACTCTTGCCAACCGAATGAACTCAACTCTTGCTGGTGTCGAGGATTCGTCGGTCGATCCAACAGACGGCAGATCCGTCCAGAGACTGATCGATTCCGCGGCCAGTCGCGCGGAATGGACCATGACACAACGACCGAGTCTTTCCAGCGAACAATCAGGTCACTCTCCAAAGAATACTTCAAACTCTACTACGACGGAATCGAACAATAAGTTGATGTATCGCGGGAATCCAGCCATTACGAATACGGCGTTGGCGCACTCGTTATGGGCGACGATTCTACGGCCCCAGATTGATTCCGCCATTGATGCGACTTGTGGGAATGGCCACGACTCGCTGGCCTTGGCACGTATGCTGTTTCCGACAAGTAGTAGTCATAGTGATTCCCTGTCGCGATTGATTTGTCTAGACGTTCAAGAACGTGCTTGTGAGAATACAAAAAGAGCCTTGGTGGAAGAATTTGGAAATGATGAGTTGCTGCAAAGCGGGAAAATTCAAGTACTTCATACGTCGCATTCCCCGCTTCCAATTGATTGGGCCAGGAAGCATGGTAGTCACTCGGAGCTAGATGAGAATTTGTCGGTTGCCCTCGTGGTTTATAACTTGGGATGGTTGCCTAGCAATGACCAAGGCAGTAAGGAGGACTACACAACTCAAATGGACACTACACTACAAAGTATTGTAGACGCAATGTTGCTGCTGCGGATCGGAGGTATGCTGAGTGTCGTGACTTACCCTAAAACCAACGCATCAGAGGATTTGGCGGTTCGAACCTTTTTGGAATGCGCAGCACTACTTTCGAGCAACATTGACAAGTGGCAAGAGCTTTTGGAACGCCAAAAGGCAGGTGGAGAGGAATGCAATAACATCGTCGACCTGGTAACGATGTCCATGGAGCGTCTAGTTAAACGGGGAGATGTTCAACAAACGTGGCGAGTATCGGAAACCAAAAAGCTAGGTATGGATAGAGCACCGATACTACTAACTGCAACTCGGATAAAATAGAAATCAACGAGAAATATTAAAGTTACCTAGCTACTTATTTGAACTAAGGAGGTGGAAATCTCTGGGGGAGCCGTCGATTCCCAGTGATTTGCGCTGGATTTTTCTTCTCGTTGCCGTGTCTACCGGTAGACCATCGACAGCACCTGATAAGTATGCTACATTGTGATCGTGTTGGAAGAGTAAGTCTTCAAGTCGGTCTGAGACACGACAGTTTGACCTAACCCACTTCATATAGGCAATTTTTTGAGAATACAGGTGTCAATGCCCGACTACAATAACACTCTATTATGTGGGGTCAATTATCAGTCAACCTGTTCTACTCGTAGAGCGGACTAGCGCGTAAACGCTTAGCCTCGGAACCGACCGAATCATCCAAATATTGTTCACGTGACGACTTGTTGTTGTTGTCGTTGTCGCCGCTGGTATTTCGTTTGCCTTGTTGCCGTTCCTCTCGTACAGCCGTTCGAAACGCATGACTGATTTTCTCCCGCACCAAAGCCTCGTCAACCATTTCCCATCCATCCGCTGTTCGTTGAATAAACCGAGACCCTTCTTCGTCTCTCAACTTTTGGAGAACTTGAATCGTCAAGAACGTCTTTTCCATCTTATCTGTCATTTTGCCGTAGATGTTGGCTTGAGCTTCTACGAGTTCTGCCAATCGCTGGTTACCGGGCCATTGTATTAGCGGGCGGGCTTTGCCCATTAACACATCTTGAGGACTAGGATATAGAATGTTGTTGTTGCCGCCAATTACTTCCAGAGGGCGCTCGTTCATTCTAGCCTTTGCTTCTTTTTGTCGTCGATCCGCAATGTAGGCTTCGATGTGTTCCCTGGAGTAGATACCTTGTCCCAGTGGCATGAAACAAGTACTGGGCAAGTGAATACCATACGACATTAGAGCATATTGTATCTCCAAGTCAGATCCAAAATGATATCGTTCTCGGATTTGCAGATGGTGAGGCGACAAATCATGGATGAATCCCATCATTCGCATCAGAGCATTGTTTCCGGAACCCGAGCACAAGTACTGCATAGATCGTGTCCGATAGGGTAAATCAAAAATAATTGCCGACGCCTTGGATACATATTTCCAAATGTCTCCATACGAGTATTCGCCACTAGCATTGGTTATGTCCACGATGCCCTGTTTCTGTATTTGCACATCTTCCATAGCCGCCATTACGACATACCACGCATACCTTGTCAACGCCATCCAATCCTGGGAGGCCTGTGCAAATGCTTGTACGTTACTGTAAATGGCTTGAATTCCAGTATGATGGACTGGAAGAAATTGAATAGCACCTGTACGCATAATAGCCATGTCTGCTGGGGTCAAATCTTCCAGTGTGATCTTCGGTTTCGCCAATTTCTCGTCTCCAAACAGAAGCCGCTTGTGCTCAAAATGACGCACCATTTTGCTGGCTGCCTTGACGGGATCGAATCGCTCTGCTCTTAAAAAGAGCAGATGGAGGTTGTCATCATGGACGAGGGAGGGTTGGAGATAGCACGCAATATCAAAGGCTTTGCGTTTGCGCCTGGGAACCTTGTCGAGTTCCAGTCTCATGGCTTGCAACTTCGACTCCACCATTTCTGGGGTTTCTTCGATATCACCGACAACGCCATGGATTTCTTCGTATAACAATTCTCGCTCTTGAACGGACAACCGATTCAGGGAATCGGCTAGATTGCTGCCGTTAAGTTCGGGCGGAGGACGAGGATTACCGGGAGAAAAGCCCGATATGTCGACTTCGTCCTCTCGTCCCGCCTCTTTCTTGCAACACTGTATTGAAAATACCATTGTCAATCGGCAAGCAAAGAGTAAATCGATCTAAAAGAAAGAACTATGGGTCACCTGTACCATTTAATGACTTTTTTAACGGATGAACCGGCGTCACCATGTCTTGGAGCTGCTTTGCCGAAGGACGAGAGCGAAGGAGGCGCTCGGGATGGATGGGTCGACCCCCCCGTTTTCATGTTCTCATTATTGTCGTATGTATGTAGTGTATTCATAAGGATACCCTAGTAAAGATGGTCGAACGTGTCGGAGAGATCCCGTACCGTCCGGCCTTCGTCCGGTTCAAATCGCGTGGACTATCGGTAGTCGATTCAGATGTTAGTTTCTAGTTTTGGAAGCGGAACACCAGCAGAGAGACCTTCAAACAATACACGGAGCCTTCTAGTAGATCCTCAAGAAGCATACTGTACTGCTACGTAGCCAATACTAGCAGCCACTCTTCGTTACTCGTGCTAGTAGTAGTACTACACCAGAGAGAGCTATTCTTAGTAATAGTTCCGCGTCATGCCACGCCGGCAGTACGCGGTAGGTAATGGCAACGATCCAACTCAGTCAGGCTCAGCACTACCGGTAGTAAGCAAATCTACCTCATAGCTGCCGGGTATACAGCGGCCAGGTATCATGCTTGTTTCTTCTTTGTGCCGACAAACGACCGTCTCCTATGAATACGTTGGTGGGGTACAACAGGACAAAATAGTATGGGTTTAGCGATTATCGCCACATCACAGCAACGTTCCAAATTTCGTATCCCACAAAACATAAATGGTTTCCGTTCAGTCAGTCATTGGGTTCAACTATCGTAGTCAAATGAAGATTATTCATTCGGTGCAACGCCGACGCCTTCGTCCTCGATGGCATTTATGTATTGTACGATAGTCCGTTTGGAGAGCGGCGATCTACCAGATTCGGCCGAAGTGTACGCTGGCAGATGAAACAAATTGAGAACTTCGTCTACTAACTGAGGTACAAGGAGAATCTTGCAACGGCAACCGAAGGTAGTCAAGCGGTCGCCGATCACGATTGTAACATTTATAAAGCGTACGAAATAAACATCGCCTTCTTCGCCAGGCACTAATAATGAGGTTGTTGATGTTGGAGAAGACTTCGACTTCAACACTGATAGTTTTTCATCCCTGGAAATTGGATATTGATTTTGATGTCCACTTGTCCGTCGTCCAACTTAACGCCCTCTTTAACGTCCATCGGCAAGCAAATGCGTGTTCGCACGACAGGTGCCCTCTAAGTAATTGGAAGAAGAAAATATACAAAGATAAATATATCGAATATACAAATCTGGCGCGAAAAGACGGTAGCGTGCCAAGCATCCGACATGAACATCGGTTCTTGGATCCTTTTGCAAATTAAAACGGCAGATCTTTGATTTCGCAAACACTTCTAGCTAGCACCATCTTTCGACGCTCACAATTTTGGTTTTGAAACCACTTGCAAGCTAGCTCCATACTTCCAGGAAAAGCAAGAAGTTGCAAAACTAAACATCCAACATGCAGTTCACCACTTTCGATTACGTGAAGATGGGTTACTCCATGTTCCTGGTTATCTTCTCCATCATCATTGTCACTGCCTTGCAATTCGAGGGGAACACCAAGCTTTCCGCCGACGTGCACCCCGCCCTTGCGGTCGTGGTCATGTGGGCCGGTATCACCTGGATGACGATGGTTGAGGGTGGACAGTGCTCCATGGTTGGTCTGCCTCCAGTTAACAAGGAGCTCTACAAGGAATCTCACCCCATCACCTACCAGATCGCCTCTCTCGGGTTCAAGGGAGACAACTTGGACCGATACCTCATGGGACGTCAGTTCATGGTCATCTTCATCAACTTTACTATCAACATGTGCGGTGCTCCCCTTTCCGGTGCCGAAGTGTTCAACTTCCCCAGCTGGATCGAGAACATCTTCCTTGGATCAGGTATTGCCATGGTTTTGACCGTCGTCACTGTCGGACAACTCACGGCTCAGGTAAGCTCGACTTTTTCGGCTGATTGCGTCCTTTTCGTCTTTCTTTCAAAGCGCTCGCTAACTTTATGTTCTTTCGACAGACCAACGCCTCGCACTGCATGCTTGATTACATCAACACCCATTTCATGACTTTTACCCTCTATATGACACTGATCATCGAGGCGACCGGTGTTATGCACACTTCGTACCTTATCCAATACTTCTTCTACTGGGTAGGCGGAAAAGCCATTATCACCCACGAAGCCCCTCGCAGCCCCCTGCAGGCCCTCTTCTTCTGGGGACGATGCGTCTGGTCCGTTGCCATCCTCGGTTTCGCCCTTGCAGTCACATTGGCGGCTCTCTTCCAAGGACAAACAACCATGTGGGCCGGTGTTCCCAACGGTGTTTCCGTCATTCTTTTCTTTGTGCTCATGTCCGTTGTCGGTTTGTTGGAGGGTATGCAAATCGCCTTCTTCGCCGTCGCCAAGCTTCCTCGCAGCGAGCGCGGATCTCACCCCATGGCCATGAGGACTTGCGAGTGCTTGTTCCGCGGAGAAGGACGCAACCTTCCTGGATTCATGGTTGGACGTCAAATGTGTGTTACTCTTTGCTTCTTCGTGATTGCCCGTGTCACTACCTTGAACGTTGAGATTGGTGTCGACGAGAACATCTTCGGCGTCTCCGATTCCATCCAAAAGTTTTTCAACATGGGTTTCTTGGGTGCCATTATCACCACCATCCTCGGATCCATCTCGTGGCAATTGGTTGCCATCGTGTTCCCTCTTGAGTTCTTGTCGAACCCGTTGGTTTATGTTCTTCTCCGATGGTGCTTGTTCTTGGAGTGGACTGGTATCTGCTCCGGTGCCTGGTTCTTGGGTATTGTCCACAAGAAGGTTGCTGGATTCCAGCTTGATGAAGTTTACATTGGCACCCCCGAAGAGCGTGCCGCCATGAACAAGGCCGACTTGTCGTCCGAGAAGGGCGATGACGTTGCTGAACCCCATTTGGGAACCAACGTTCTTAACTTCCCCCCTGGAGCCAAGACCATCCCCGACGCATGGAAGAGCCAAAAGTTCCACGTCTTCAAGTCGTTCACTGAGCGTCGTGCCGAGATCCTCAGCAACATCAAGGAACTTCGTGGACTTATTGACAATTGCGAGTCCAAGGACGAGAAGGATGCCTTTGAGAGTGCTCTTGCCTGCGAAACCAAGCTTCTGAAGGAGTTGAACGAAGAACAGAAGAAGGAAGGACAACCTGTGGACGAAGACGACGCCATCGATGTCTAAGCATGATGTATCGTTCCTCGTAAGCCCGGCAAGATGTGTTTGTGTGACCTTTAAATGTGAAAGGTCGAACTCGCCGGTGTTTCCTCCATTGATTTTCATTGATGGTGAACAGAATGCAATTTATGTATCATAAAGAGTAGGATCACAAATTATAGACCATATCATATTGACATCGTCATACTCTATATGAAGTGTCTGCTGATTGCCTATCCCAAAGGTAGTACTTGTCGAAGCAAACATGCTGACATCCACAAAGTGCAAAACACTTTTACGACAATCCACAATCTATCAGCCGCAGAATGAAACCCAGAGCACTTGGAGCCATTGTTGCGGGTGCAGACTCAGGTAGCGAGCTTGAGAGCAGTGCTACATAGCTAGTGGCAGCTGTTGCTCTCAAACTGGCATTATACATGCTATTGTGGTCGTAGGTGACAGAGTGTTGCTGCCACTATTGGTAGTTGCAAAGTGAGGTATCGACGCCGATTGCAAAATCTTTTGCCGACGACGACGGCGCCGCGCGCCTCCGCGCGGCACGGGACGACTAGCTAGACTCCACGGCGAAAGTAGAGGCAAAGATGCAATAAAAATTAAGGCGGCGTTAGCGTCATGAATGAGTTCTTTACAAAAGATCCAAAACAATAGACGTCTCTATAATGACACGAACGACAACTTACCTGGTTTGTTCCTTCTGAATCGTCCTCTAACGAGCTATAACCGCGTCAACAACCTCGTCGGTCGACGAGGAATTTTCATCAAATCTTTGCCTCGTGAAATTAGAACCATTCTCCGCCAAAACGAGCTTTAATAACCAGAGAAGCGGCTCGAATAGGCTTCGATACGTTGTTGATCGATTGCAATAAACGGGGGTAAGAAATACTTACTACAGCACTTGCAATCGTCGACGCCGTCATTGTGTTTTTGTGGCCGAAAGATCCGCACTCATACTGTACAGCAGCAGGCCAAAATGGCATGAATGCGCGCACGCTGGCACGCCATTTTTTGCCTTGCTAAATTGGTCGTTAAAATACATTGTTTGGTAGTAATTATGCTCGTTTAAAGGCGGTCATTTGGTTTCGAATTCTTTTCCTTCTTTTTCCCCCTTTTTTCTTCATAAAATTTGAGCTAGCTACGTGGGGGGTATGCCAAAATTTCTCCCCCGCGCCTCTCTCGTCTCTCCCCACTTCGATTACACTTCATCTCATGGCGTCCGGTCATTCTCTTCTTCGTTTCATATGGCATTTACCAAGTAGCAGAAGCGAATAGCTATCCGACAGCATGGTGTCATGAGGATCTCATTGCACCACGACGAAAGGGAAGAATGGCTCGATCGGATTCGACAAGGGAGTCGCTTCCTTGTCGGCCCAGTGACTCTGGCGTTTGCAGACGATGATTCGTTGGAGATTAACAGTCAGGAGCTTCAGATATTTGAGGGTCTATTTGAATCCATCAAGAAAACGGGACGACACATATCGTTGGAACTGTGTGGGGTGCGTCGTCAACAAAACGCCGCGCAAGAAATAGTGGAAGCAGCTTTGCGAATTCTACCTACGGCTCAAATGGAGAAAATTGTCCTGAGCGATCCATCTTGGATTACTGAACTACACGAGCGACAAATCGTTCCCAAGAAACTTGTTTGTATTGCATATCTCCACGAGGAATGGACAGCTCACCTCGAGGGAGTGTGTGCGTATCTAAGGGGCAATAGCAACAACGAAAACAACGCCCGACTCGAGTCGTTTCAGATCCGTACGTGGAGTTATGGCGCCGCTGACTTTCGATCGATTCAGACCTTGTCGTGGGATCAAGGCTTGGATCAAATCCTTCTCTCGTTGGCTGGTCAAGACTCATTAACTAGTCTCCAGCTCGATGTTTTGTCTCTTTCCAAAAAGAAAATCGAGGCTCTGCATCAACTCCTTTCAAATCCAGGATGCAGAATTGAAGATCTTGGTCTGAAATGTTGCCCCGCTGCTCACCAACGATACAAACTGGATTCTATTCTTTCCGTCAATGGACACTGCAACGACCTTGTTGGGAGCAATCGGAAAGTGGGCGCACTTTGAGAAACTGGATTTGGATCGAAGTCGGCTGTCCTTTTCTCCAGATAATACCCATTTTTTCATGGCTCTCCTTGATATGGGAAAGCTCAAGTACTTGCGTACGCATATCGGAGGCACTGGTCGACGATATGAGCAACGACATTGCCTCGACTTGGACTTGCTGCTCCCGTCGCTGCAGAATGCTTCGTTGCTGGAGTGTCTTACATTGGACTGCATGAATGTATCGATGGCACAAGCAAACGCTCTCTTACGAGCGATTGCGTTATTGTCAAACCTTCAATATGTGAAACTTATCAATCTACCACAGATCACGACGGTGTCGCGAGGCCAAGCGAGTACCGAAGATTTCCTCGATATCCTAACGGAACCTACAAATATTCGCCGTCTAATCCTTACAGGCGTTGGTGGGCCATTCCTTGCCAACAATTCTAGGGATGGCGCCTACAGAGAAAAGTCTCGCTGGTGGATTGAGTCAATGATGAAGATTCATCGACAACTCTTTTCGTTTGGGCCCGCCGCCAATCGTCTTGTACGGGATGATCCATTGTTGCAGGCATTAGCAGATGACAACCGTTTTGGTGGACTGTTACTGGTCGAAGACCAAACGTATCGTCCACATTTTTCGTCGTTATTACCTTGATCCTCGCTAGAGCCGTCGAATCACTTCAGGATGAGCCAGAAAGACTCGCCGGGGTCTCGTGGAGGTCATTGGTATCCAACATATCATCGATTCTATTCCCTGGTAATACTACTACTAGCTAGCTTGAGCTCTTCCATGTAAATACAATGAACTAGCGCAACATTACTATTTAAATTCCTTCGGTAGATTGTAACAGCTTCGATGCAGCAATGAGTTACTACTTTAAAAGGGTCTACACGTAGCTTCCCGACTTCCACGTGGCACACCATACGGTCTCTCGCGGTGGTGGCTATCATCTGTTTAGTACGTATCCTCAACACTACGGTCAATTATCAAGGGCATATCATCGGAGGTATGCAATACATAACGTCAAAAGTGCAAGCGGTCATGCTTATTACGCAAAGCACGGATCCCGGGAACTCGGAAATTCGTAAGTAATTGGATCATGATCGGCGAAAGGATGCTAATTTTCACAGTCCGCAGGGGGTTGCGAGTTGTCTCGTCGTAAATAAAAGTTTCCCACGATCAATGCAATGCTGCAAGTCTGTATATGAATATATCATATCAACGACTGCCGGTGCAACATAAGCGACGACTTGCCTCATCAATCCATCATATCCTCATCGTTCTTCATTTTTCTCACAATTTTGATCTGGCATCAAATCCAAGAACGCAAGGATAAAAGATCTGCGAGATCTAAAATCATTTCAACAAGATGCAGTTCACCACTTTCGATTACGTGAAGATGGGTTACTCCATGTTCCTGGTCATCTTCTCCATCATCATTGTCACTGCCTTGCAATTCGAGGGGAACACCAAGCTCTCCGCCGACGTGCACCCCGCCCTTGCGGTCGTGGTCATGTGGGCTGGTATCACCTGGATGACGATGGTTGAGGGTGGACAGTGCTCCATGGTCGGTCTGCCTCCAGTTAACAAGGAGCTCTACAAGGAATCTCACCCCATCACCTACCAGATCGCCTCTCTCGGGTTCAAGGGAGACAACTTGGACCGATACCTCATGGGACGTCAGTTCATGGTCATCTTCATCAACTTTACTATCAACATGTGCGGTGCTCCCCTTTCCGGTGCTGAAGTGTTCAACTTCCCCAGCTGGATCGAGAACATCTTCCTTGGATCTGGTATTGCCATGGTTTTGACCGTCGTCACTGTCGGACAACTCACGGCTCAGGTAAGCTACACGACGACGATGTCGATTGATTGTTGATTCGTTTTTATTTTTCTTTCGATGATCTCACCATTACCATTTTATATTTTCGCAACAGACCAACGCTTCGCACTGCATGCTTGATTACATCAACACCCACTTCATGACTTTTACCCTCTACATGACACTGATCATCGAGGCGACCGGTGTCATGCACACTTCGTACCTTATCCAATACTTCTTCTACTGGGTAGGCGGAAAAGCCATTATCACCCACGAAGCCCCTCGCAGCCCCATGCAGGCCCTCTTCTTCTGGGGACGATGCGTCTGGTCCGTTGCCATCCTCGGTTTCGCCCTTGCAGTCACATTGGCGGCTCTGTTCCAAGGACAAACGACCATGTGGGCTGGTGTCCCCAACGGTGTTTCCGTCATTCTTTTCTTCGTGCTCATGTCCGTTGTTGGTTTGTTGGAGGGTATGCAAATTGCCTTCTTTGCCGTTTCCAAGCTTCCCAAGAGCGAGCGCGGAGCTCATCCCATGGCCATGAGGACTTGCGAGTGCTTGTTCCGCGGAGAAGGACGCAACCTTCCTGGATTCATGGTTGGACGTCAAATGTGTGTCACTCTTTGCTTCTTCGTGATTGCCCGTGTCACTACCTTGAACGTTGAGATTGGTGTCGACGAGAACATCTTCGGCGTCTCCGATTCCATCCAAAAGTTTTTCAACATGGGTTTCTTGGGTGCCATTATCACCACCATCCTCGGATCGATCTCGTGGCAATTGGTTGCCATCGTGTTCCCTCTTGAGTTCTTGTCGAATCCGTTGGTTTATGTTCTTCTCCGATGGTGCTTGTTCTTGGAGTGGACTGGCATCTGCTCCGGTGCCTGGTTCTTGGGTATTGTCCACAAGAAGGTTGCTGGATTCCAGCTTGATGAAGTTTACATTGGCACCCCTGAAGAACGTGCCGCCATGGACAAAGCCGACTTGTCCTCTGAGAAGGGCGATGACGTTGCTGAACCCCATTTGGGAACCAATGTTCTTAACTTCGCCCCTGGTGCCAACAGGGCTCCAGTCGAGTGGAACATCACCAATTTTGATTCTACCGGCAAGAGCTTCTCAGAGCATCGCGCGGAGATTTTGACTAACATCAAGTTCCTTCGAAACCAAATCAAATGTGCCACGACAGAAGAACAAAAGTCTGTTTTCGAACGGGGCCTCAGCGAACAAGTTTCCGAATTGAAAGCCTTGAACGAACAACAGGCCAGGGAACAGCACGACGAATACACCGAGTCTTCCTCTGAGCCAGGAATGGCGTAAAGATGTCAGCCTCGTGCATGCTTCAGTAGATTCCCATTCATTATTACCGTGTAAACTAGATCCATGAAACTTGACTTCTGACGTTTATGTTATCAACGTAGACCCGAATCCAAACGTTCACCCACACCATGTAATGAACTTGCTAGACCGACACTCATCAACTCTAGTACCAGGTACTCTTCTAGTGCGTCGAAATCAGCTGGAAGTAGTACTACCAAAGCTAGTATGAATGTTTATCTATTGGTGGGGACTCATCTGATCGCCCAGAGAACACCACCCAAGTCGATTCGATTCATTCATGTTATTTGCAAAACGTAGATCGTCAAACTCTTTGCTACTACCGTCGTCGTCAGGATCCGTTTTGAACAAGGCACCCGACAGTACGAGGAGGTTATTACTGTGTCTCCTCCTGTTGGATTTTTGGCGGGGGTGTACTCGCGTCAGAGCTTGGTTTCCTGGCTTGTCTTGGCCCTTAGTTGATGCTGGAAAGTTGTTCTCCCAGTGAAGAGGAGGTGGATTAGACGAAAGCCCCAAAGTTGACGCTGACGTAGCGCTAGTTGATCCAATCGCTGTAGAAGAAGAACTTAAGGAGTCGTCATGTCTTAGGCGAAGCACTGATTCATCATCTTGCAAAAATAAACCTCGATGGCAACCCTGCATTTTGGCTCCTGCTGGAACGTCGTCGTCGGCCGATTTGCCACCGATGATATGCGTTTCTCGTGGTCGAATACAACCTCCTCGAAGCCGCTGTGCATTAGATTGTTTTGTTTTCATCATGATGTCGCTTAATAGCAGATTCTTGAGTGACTGAGACGATATTCGAGAGTTCTTTAATGTTCGTGCCTGGAGCAACATACGCCCGTCTCCTGGTAGGAGGCCAGGAGGCAGCGAGGATTGCAAGAAGGGGGCACCAGCAGCATCGCTCTGGCTTACAGTAAAGTTTGTCCTTTGCTCTGCTACGCTCCAAGACGCATTGACTGTCACGGCAAGACGTGCATGCTGCTGCGATCTACGAAGCTTTGACCTGCCGCTAGCGTGGTGTGCCAAATTGTTTCGCATTGTGGGCTCTAGAGATGAAGTGCTGTCTTCTATCTTTGATGGGAGTCTACCGTATGTTGATACCATGGTCATGTCTTTTTTGTTAGTAGAAGGCAGATTGTTTTGTGAATACGATTTGGTTGGAAAAGTAGGAACCCCAACGTCTCGGACCTTGAACCTTCTGAATCTCCGAGTTCTTCGATGTCGCTGCGACTTTGGACCTTGTTTCGGAGCGAAGTTCTGCTAGGCCCGGATTTTCAGGACATGATTCGAAAACCTGATTAGTGCCCCTACTGGTCCCGAATTAAGGGTCGAAGTTACCGGAATGCGAACCACGATCAACCGGGTCCGATTGATTCACCGAGTCAACCAGCGTCTTGCTGTCCATCCGAATGCAGCTCAACCGTGAATCCACCGATCTGCAATCGATCAACGGCAATCAACCGGACTTTGACTTGTTTGATTCGTATGACGACTTGTTTGATTCCAAGAGTGGAGGGAGGTTCGCCAATGACGCAATTCAATTCATTGCAACGAGCGATGACGCCGTCGTCGCAGCAATCAACCATGACAATGCTGATAGTACTATCGTCGCCTACGTCTCATTTGGATCGCAACATGAGCAACACTACCGCTTTCGGCCCTAATACCAATTGTATTTTATGGTCGCGAAAAACTTCAGTCCTCTTGCATTCGTCGAGTCACTACGACGGACCATCTGATTGAAGCTCGTCATCACAACGTCGGCACTTCCAAAAAAACCCGACGAAAGCATGAATCAAAATCAGCTCGGTGGTGCCTCTCTACCGGTAGCTCTACGACTGCTGCACATACAGACAGTATTACCTGTCATTAACACCACGACTACTAGTAGTAATGGCTGGGATGATCCACTATTACAGAGCAGGAGCAGACTTGCAGTAGTAGCGAGTCATTGCTACCGAGTGGTGGTGATGCGCGATGGAAAACATGGACTATCGTATACCTTGACTCAATCGACTCTATGTTGACTCAGCCGACCTCAACTTTGTTTCCAGCCCCGTACCAAGCGAATACCTCCGCCTGAGATATATGGTGCTGTCCTGGTGTACCTGGTACTTCCAAGAGTGATAGCGAATTATGGGCAATCTCTATTTATTGCTTTTATACCCATGCCCTCCAACTTCTTTCACGAATTCATCCTCCCACTTCAATAATCACGCATTCTTCATTGAAGTTCAATTTCTACCTGGTATGCCTCTCTCTATGTTGTGATCTGGCACGGGCGTCATCAATGCTGAGGTGTTAGTAAAACACGACAAATGCGAAGTGAGGATGAACTTGAAGTTGGGAAAAGCCTCCACCAGCACTCTCAGTCGCCCCCTTCTACGAGCTTCTACTAGCAGTTTTGCTTGTAGAAGTCGTCATCAGCTGCGGAAAAATAAGTCAGGCACGATCGACGCGGCCAACCGTTGCGAAACGGACAGTAGAAGATCTACTGGGACTTGACGTGGGGTGTTTCTGCGCTGTTCCCAATTGTGGCTTTAGGCGGCGAGCTCACAAATTATTCAAGAACAGAAAACGAAATGAAGACAGAGGAAAAGACTACGAAAGCTATGCAAAACCACAACATGAAAAGAGCAAAGACAACTTACACCCCAACGACCATCAAATCAGTGGGGCTTCATATAGGGGAAGAGGATCATCAAGATGCTGCGTTATCGCCGCTGCGAGGCGAAAGAAAATTAACGTTTAGCCAAGCCAATGCCTCATGGAGCACATCTGAACCATCGAAAGCTTGGCCGCGAAACCTAGAATACCCGCAGAAGGCAAGGAATATGTTTCTCCAAAACGACAAGGAAATCAATAGCCTGCTTTCTTTACTTCGCACGAACAACTTTTCCGGTGAAATCGATCCTATACACCATTCACAATACATGAACGAACCTCGAAACGCATCTTCAAAAAAGCACAAACCACGAAGACTGGGCGAGAGCTACCATCGATCCGATGGGCATTTACTGAATCTCAAGTGTCAGCGTGAGGCCCTGACTACAATTCGCTTGTCATGAGGAGCCGACACGACTGCAGATTTCAAAGTACCGTTGTGCTCACGACTGCAGATGCAGAGATTACTGCTATTGTGAACCTGGTTGGACTGGGCAGCTTTACATCTTAGGGTACGCATTGTACAAACCCCGCCTTGTTAATTCCAAGATTTCAGCCGAAAATAATGCTATTTTCAGATTACAATAGATAACAATAGAACCACACGTATTGCAACCTTTCTGATCTATGGGACCCATGCGCTAAAGTGGTTAACCTCTTCGCGGCATTTTACCTACTGCAATGATAGCTACAGCGGCGTCGAGTAGTAGTTTTAAACCACTACGGAATTGCCCACTAGCTAGACTCCATTCAAAAAGCTTCAAGGCTCATTGCAAGGAAGAGCAAGATGCCAAAATCATAACGCTACAAATTGAGAAATAGACGTCACATGGAGACCCCTCTGATGATGTTGAAGGAGAAGCCCTTCGCTGGCCAGCACAGAACCCTACAACAGCTGTCCGCGGCTATGCCCAACGGGCTCAAAACGTTGAAGGGGTGCCGTGCATGAGCAGCGGGGAAGAGAATGCCTTTAAGTCCCCGAATACCAGGTCATGAAATAGGAATTGCTCATAACTTCAAGCTTTCTTATTGCCTTGTGTTGCACCCGGCAACCAGCGAGCCGGGCGAGTGAGTGGGCATTTGCAGATCGTTGTGGCACCATCGGCGAAGAGTCATAGCGTCATGACCGACGACGAACGTCGAGAACAAGGCGACGAAGGCATTTTCCATTGAGATTTTGACTCCAAGTAGTAGTTTGATCCTATCGTTATTTGCTTGTCGACTAAGAAAGGCTCCTAGCTAGCGAGGTTTGTCTTTCTTTCCTTTTCCATGGCCCGTTGCCATAAGTCCTTCGACATCGCGTCACCGGTATCTTCCACCATTTTGCTGAAATGGCCTCCAGCCCGGAGCAACTGTGCCGGAGGCCCGAATTCGAGGACTTTGCCTTTTCCGAGAACCAAAACATAATCATTATCGATGACTGTGTCCAACCTATGTGCCACTGCAAGGATGGTAGCGTCCCCAAACGATTCCTCCAAGGACTCGTGAAGCATCTGGTCGGTGCGGCGGTCCACACTAGCCGTAGCCTCGTCTAAAACAAGAAGTTTGTTCTTGCTCAGGATTGCGCGTGCCAGACAAAGTAGCTGTCTCTGACCAACAGAGAAATTGGATCCTCCCTCAGAGACCATTGAGTGTATCCCTCTTGGAAGCTTATCCATGGCTTCACTCATGTGCGAATCGGCAAGGGCTTTCTTTACTGCATCTTCGGAGTGGATGCCAAACAAATCCAAATTCTCCCTGACGGTGCACCCACTAAATAGCGTTGGGGTTTGAGGAATGACGGATATTCTTGTTCGAAGTCGATGTAGACCGACTTTCGCTATATCAATATTGTCAATCATAATTGTACCCGTTTCGGCTTCCAGCAGCCGAAACAATGTCTGAACCACTGTTGACCTGCGGTGCGGGACAGATTTAGGCAGGTGGATGTTAGGTGATGCGGTATGTCCGAGTGTGCGTTGCCATAAAAATCAACCACTTACTTTCCACTCCCGGTGCGCCCGACGACACCAACTCGAGAACCACTCGGAATCGAGAAGGAGACTCCATCCAATGCACGTCCCAGAGTCGGTCTGTACCGGACACTCATGTCTTTCACATCAATTGAACCTTTGCTCGGCCACTCTGGGTCAAGCGAGCTATCGCTCTCGAGTTCCAGCGGTGCCTCAGGTTCTAGCTCTCCGTAGCTCAAAACTCGCTCAACCGAGACCATTTGATTGACAACTTCCGCGCTCTGCCGAATGCACCATTGGAAGATACCCGCAAGCTGTAGTAGCATGGAGATGGAAAGTCCCAGAATGGCGGGGTCGATATTGAACCAACCCTGTTGCTGGAATAATACGGAAAGGAAGCTCACCAAAGCCATAAGAAGAAACATGATTAGGTCCATTCGGAAGCCCACCCATCGAGATGCTGCGATGAATGAGAAGAAAGCCCGAGTATGAGCGTTATGACAGGATTGGAACTTTCTTGTGAAATAATCGACCGAACTGTTGGCCCGGATAGTTGCAATTCCGCTCAGCGATTCGCTTAGCATTGCAAATATCGGTGATCGAGCCAAGCCTTCGAGCCGCTTGAGTTCCCGGGTGCTGGAGACGAAAATGCGCCGGACCGACAAGAAGTACCACATCAGCGGCGGTACTGCCAAAAGTGCGAATGGAAGTACAATGATGGTCGTTGCAACGGCACCCAGCACGATGAATAGTATCATTGTAAAGTCAAACAAGGTTTGGGTTAGCATATCGTCGTTTGATCCCACATCGGCGCTAAAGCGGTTGAGGATCCGTCCGAGTGGATGAGTATCGAAGAATGCAATTTTTGCTCTTAGCACCGCCTTGGTCATTTGGTCATGTAGCTTGCGCGAGGCCCCAATCGTCAGTTCGAAACACAACATGGATCGGACGCAGGCGAGGACAACCACCGACAAACCAAGTCCAATGACAATCGCAATAATATCCATGTCGCTTTGTTGCGACGGTGGTCGCTCGGCCCAGCGCCCCATCATGGTTACTGCTGTCAAAGAAGTCGCTTGGGTTATAGTAAACAAGACAATCAGAAGGAGTACAACCCAAAACCCTCCCATTGCTTCGGCGTATTTCTTATAGGTTTCGAATCTCACGACACCAGCAACTTTGTCTTCTTTCGCATCTTCAAGAGCACTCTCCGCATTCCCAGCAAAGTCACTCTCCTTCTCGTCGACAAGGACGACTGGAAGAGGAGAGTCGCCTTTGTCTTCGGCATTCTCGACGAGGTTGTCGACTGCAGAATCCGCAGCATGTGCTTTCAATAATCCACCAGCAGTCGTGACACACTCTTGATAGCTTCCAACATGTTTCACTTGGCCTCCCTGCATCAATACGCAGCGGTAGTCGCTGACGTACTGGTGTTGATGAGTAGCGACGACAACGCATTTGCCCCTCTGAGAACCCAAGCCCAGCAAGGCCTCATTAAAGAGCTGCCGTCCAACCTTGGCATCCACCGCCGACAACGGGTCGTCTACGACAAGAACATCGGCGTCTCGATAGAGTGCGCGAGCAAGGCCGATCCGTGCTCTTTGCCCACCAGAGCATTGCACGCCTCGATCTCCAACAACTGTGTCGTCCCCGTTCAAGAATTGACTAAAGTCTATTCGCAGCCCACATGCATCCACCACTTTGTCGTACCAATCCTGATTAAAGTCAAGTCCCATAGTTATGTTCTCCCGGACTGTCCCGTCCATGATCCATGGATCCTGAGAGGCGTAAGCTAGGGACTGGTATGATCGGGTAACGGTGCCTGCATGGACGGGAAGCTCACCCACCAAGGCTTGGATCAAAGCACTCTTGCCGCAACCCACCGTGCCAATAACGCAAGTTAACTCGCCATGACTAAAGTCCAGGGAAACATCCGACAACGCTGGGATCAGATCAGCTGTTTCGCTATCTTCATCATTCGTAGTTCGAGACAGAGATGAAAATGGAGTTTCCTTCGCGGAAGGCCTTCGCACATCGTTCCAGTAGCAATTAACATTGGAGAGTGATAGCGCCATCTTTTTCGTGGATGTATCATCGTTGGGAGTCGCTTGGCTGTGAGCGTCCGCCTGGATAAGCTTCGCTGGCAATTCAGGAAAATCCAAAAACGCTTGGATACGTTGAATGGAAACGTATAATTCACTGACGCCCATTACGCCAAGGGAAACGTGTTTAGTCATCTCCAGCTGCAAAATGTTGATCAATGTAAAGACGGTAAACACATCCCGGGGTGTCAACACACCACCAGTTGCGACATGAACCAAAAATATTGTCAAGGATATGACGACGTTTGCCGCGAAGAAAAGAGTTTCATTCCAAGCTTTCAAGCGATTTGCCTTGGAGATCTGACCAATCTCTTCCTTCCGTATTCCCTGAATTCGATCCAGGAATCGCCATTCATAACCGGACATTTTCATGATGCGTGCGCCATGCACAGCTTGTCCCACAAAGGTAACGCGGCGATCGGTAATTGCAGCAATTTTGCTTCGATAAAATGCGAATCGTCGACTCAAAAAGATTTGGAAAGGTACAAAGCCGAACACAAGCAGAGCAAAGCCTGCGGCAAAGGCCGGCCCCAGGGAAAAGCATCCCACCACCAAAATGACAATGGACTGCAGTGGTGACCACAGCAGGTAGTTAATGAAGAGTGCCGCCATCAGAAAGCGTTCCACGTCATTCGAAGCTAGATTCATAATCTTTCCCGTGCTTGCGTTTGTTTCTTGGTGTGTCGAGGACAGGCGCAAGGATTTGGAGTAAATCGAGGCCACGCAGCTGATGCGAAGCTGCATCCCCTTGCGCCAGGTGATAAAGAAGACGTGATGGTGTTCGAATAGAGTAACAATGCCCGATACAACCAGCAAGCTCGCCCATTTGTAACCGTCGGCGGATCGCCCCGTCTCGAAGGACTCAATTAGCAGTCCCAGGACGATCGCCTGAGCAATCTTAGCTGCCGCTGCCATGCACATGAGCGGCTGGACATACCACAGGCTTCCAAAGAATTCTCTAAGGAAGGCGCGGTGCAAACTTGGCTTTTGGGGGTGCCGTTCTTGCTCCTGCTTCCAAAGCTTTTCAACATGGTTGCAGTTAAACTCCGACGAGTCCACGTCCATGATTTCCGGCAAGTCTTCTTCTTGCAGAGGGCGCTGGAGTCCCAGTTGCAGTAAAGGATACGGCCAGCGAAATATCATGCGAGAGAGGAAGGACGCGTTTGCCATGAGGTTTGGCGGACGACTCGTTTTGTCCATGGATGACTGCGTGCCTTTCGGGACAGAAAAGCCGTCATTCTCGTCAGCATGGCAACTTTCGTCGGCGTCCATCACATCGTCAGCCTGATGGTTCATTAGCGACTTATCGTTCACTCGACACATTCAACCTTTGTTGTTTCCAATGTCCAAACAAAAAACCTGCTCTTCGATCCAGCAGTCGCCTCTGATAACATGTACGCAACGCAAAATATGATGTTCAATACCACGTTGTGTCTTTCCACCAATCTCGGCCAAACACACACCATCTGCAGCATTTCTTGGTCTCGCGCGAAACACATCAGCCGTCCGGAATGACGAAGGCGCCACTTTTCTGACTGGTGGTAGCTACACTGAGAAAACTCCGTACCCAGGCCAGCGGTGCGCCAGCCAACCAGTGATTGATGGCGCCGCCAACGTCATGATCCTGCGTCAGCATTCAATCGGATAGCATGTAGTCTTCTTGCCTTTCATCGCCCATGACTACCGGTAGGTACATACTAGCAATGAAGTCTTCAGCAACAATGACAAATATTACGACGGCCTTAGTGCAGATAGTAGTGGGTTGAGACACGGAGTTTCGATCGACCATTCTTGGCTCCTTGAGAACTGAGTGATGATGATGCCGCCCCTACCAGCTAGAGTAGTAAATTTGCGGCTTCGATTAATCAAAACTATTAGTAGTAATCTCTAGTAGTAACTAGTTCACTTCTAGGATAGTGCGTGCTCAAGGCCAAGCTGCTTTAACACAGACAAGCGCGACTGTAACTAGAAGGGAAACGATGTCATGCTGTTGCTGCTGTACATTAGTGGCTCCACAACTTGCGGTTTAGACAAAGAAAGCAACTTTATTCGATTTGCAAACAAGCTACCGGTAGAGTCTTGAAGTCTATATTTGTAGCTAGCTAGCTCTTGGCTCCAAAGTATCGCGTAGCCAAAATCTACCGTTACCAGGTACCTATTTTAGGTCTTAGGAGGCACGGATTATCCATTGCCGTGGTTAGTATTATATGTATGCAACAGAGTGGTCGAAGTTGTTAACCCGATTGCCAGGTACATCAATCATCTTCCATTGGGGCATCTTCCAAATCACTCATTAACCCTTCTGGTAATGAATTGCTGCGCATTCTCTGCGGTGGTTGCATCGGTGGGAGTGGTGCTGTGCATGTCCATGACGCCCCCGCCCCTGGAGGAGGCCCCATGGCAGCCCCCACTGGAGGAAAGAAAAAGTCGGGACCACTGGGTCGCGTATAAACGGGATCAATGGTCATGTCATCTTGTGATTCTGTAATGTTATTGGCAAGAAAGAGCGGATGCTGTCCTTGTTGCACGTTTTGCAAGGATTGACGAATCATGGCTTGCAGTTTGCGATCGACGAGATTGGGCGGTGGAGGATCCGGTGGCCGTCCAAAGACGATTTCTCGCATGACAGCGCGCTGTGCTTGTTCCATATCACTCAGAGGCAAAATTTGATGGTCATCGTCCTCTTCAGGATCGTGATGGCGATGGTGTTCGTGGTTGCCGTGACGATGGTGCCCCTCGTGAGGGTGTTCGTCGTCTTCGTCCTCGCTGCCGCTACTGCTGGTGAGAGTTTGACTGTTATCATCCGGCGTGGCGGCATCCCCCAAGATTTGATCTGGCACCCCCACAGCACCATTTGAGATGTTGATCTGCTGCAGCTGATCCAAGATTGTCGTTCGGCGCCGTTTTCGATGTCGGCGGGGGATGGAAGAATCTGTACCTACGGTGGAAGCATCCAGCGCCACCATGCTCGAGTGCGAGGCATCCATGGCCGCCAACGAGGGATCGCCTCCCTGGGACGTCGAACATTGAGAGTTCGAGCGGATTGTGGAATCGTCGTCGCGTTTTCTTCGAATTGCCGTCATGGTCAGTGGCAGTGTTATTAATCGAATCCAAAGTGTTGCCAGAAAGTCGGAGTTCCTGGGTTAACTCGTGATTCAACGGGGAAGGGACTCGAGATTTGCGGGGCGTCACTTTTGCTTGTGAAGCGTTTGTTGTTGCTTCAAAGCGATAATGCGACTTTTTCGTCCAGATCCTTCAGCTTATACTTTAAGATGATAACAAGGTTGGACTACTTGTAAGAGGCAACAAGTCAAACAAAGGTAAATGACAAGGTTGATCGATGGAATGCAACGAAGTTTTCGCAAAACGGCAGTATTGCACCCTCCTCCCATCTTTTTCGTCGCATTCTTCCGACGCGATGTGGAGCTCTCGTCCACGTCTTCGACGACACACGCAAGCTTTTCGGAGCAGATGCGCGCGACCCACGAAGGGTTCTTACGTATCCAGATACCTGATTTACTTATCTATCTACTATCTATCCAAAAGAGCAAACGATCCATCCGACTGCTTACCTTTAGGCACCGCCTGCCGGTAGTTGGTGCTCTACTAGAGCTTCTTCTATCTCTTATATTAGACTATGAAGGAGATGCTATCCTATAAACTAGCAATGATACAGCAAGTCCTACACGCGTACTGAGGCACTACTAGTTGTTTTTTATGTTGTTGTATTAGCGATACAATGAATAGTTGATGTCAAGAGTGCCCTCGCGATGTATGCGATACCAGCTAGTAGACATGGTCGACACGAGCTCCTCTCTAGTGCCATGGCTCGGGACATCCTTGTTTATTAGTAAATCATGGTACTGTTATAATTGGGGTCGGCGCGTGTTGATAGGACTAGAATAATGTAGTGCGGAAGAAAGCATCGGTTGGACTGCAGAACGTCAAAGGAGATTGGCGCTACTATCGACGGGCCACATGTTGGGGGCAAGAATAGGTCGCGGAAGAAACCAGTTGTTAGACCTCCGAAAAATGTCGCATCCCTGCACCAAGCCCCGAAGAATTTTCTTGTCTTCTCGTTGAATCTTGGTCCTCCCCTCCCGCAGAAGTCGACATTTACGAACCCAACCGCATTTTCGTTCACCAATACTGTACTCTAGATTCTTCGCCGGCGATAGTTCCAGAGTGGATTCGTTTTATCCTGAGCATCATAAACTGTCGACGTGCAAGACATCAAAGAATGGTGCCAAGAGACGATAATTCTTCAACAGATTCAATAGCAGAAAGCAAAATTGGACATGCGAGTATAGTCTACCAGCCAGTTGCATCCGGCAGTCATACGTGATGCGTGAGTGAACGAACATTGTCACTTCTCTGCTATTTGCTTGTTTCAGCTGAGGTGATTGCCTGCCGCCAAGCTCTATGGAAGCGTCGAGTCACGTAGACGTGAATCTGACTTTGGCTACCAAGGTACAAAAACTTGCGAAACGGTGGGACTGGAGCGCTACCCGTCAACCAAGGGCGATAGTTAACAAGATGAGACATCAAATGTAGCCCTGACTCTGCATCTCGGGTCGATCGTTTCAATTCAAAAGTCAATGAACCGAGATAACTCGGGCGCTTCGGGTCCGGTAACGCTAGCCACCCAGAGCGGATGGGCAGCTCCCAAAACTGCTTCCCTCGCTCTTGAACTGAGCCAAATGAAAGAATAGCAAATCTTGGAAATCCACGAAAATGGATAGTTGCACTGCCAAAGTTCGAATTGTGGCTTGCCTGCAAAAGCCCCAGCGTCATGCGGCCAGTGCAAATAAAGTCAGCCCACGAAGCCACGAGATCTCTAGAAGAACTTCGTATGGCTGCCATGTTCTTGGAACCAGTCTTGATTGTCACAAATGATGTTTCTGTAGAGGTAGCCACCCCTGTCGATCTATCCAATGCAGCTTCCCAGACGAAAGCGCTGGATGCAGCGACCCCCTCCGTTGGCATTGCGAGGCTCAACATCCACAATATGAATACCAAATAGCGCAAAAGAGCAATACGACAAGGACTCATGCTGGCTCGGTAAGTGGCGTTGAGTCGATGAATAGCTCAGCGCCATCTTCTGAGTAAATTGATGGCCTCTCGTTAGCATCGTAGCATCGATGACAGAGGGGGCTGCTGTCAAAAGATTTTGGGCTCGTTTTTGGTTTGGATTTGTCTGACGTCACTCATCCTTCTACCGGTATGCGTCGTACCATGGGTACATGGATACTTCCATCCGACCGCACGACAGGCATGTTGATGTCACGTTCGTCACAAAACAGCTGCCTCACGCCGGGCGATCCAAAAGCTCGGCGCTACAGGTTTGGTTCGTGGCGGTTGAATGCCGACAGCCCCTCCAGATTGCTACGCACCGTCCGAGACGCAGCCTCCTTTTTTTCATTCCATCATTAGAGAGATGCTACGGACTAACAGGGACTCGACACGGAGTTGCAGCCGGGCGACAAGAACAAGGTCAGCGAATGCATCTAATCGGTACTAGTAGGTAGCTAAGTGGGGGTGGTAGCAGTACTTCTTCCGAGTGAAACCAAAACGCAATATCTATTTAAAGTCGCAATACAATTACGATATATCCTCCGAGTGACGGTAGCCACTGCTCGGTGAGGGAAACAAAAATGTCTGTGTAGTCATGTAAAGGGGTAGGAGGTTGTTGCTACCCATAGCAGAGGAATCCTACCCCCAAAGCGACCCCAGGCGGGACTTTTCTTGCCAGCCATTGTCACTCCTTCTAGATGTACTTCAAGAAGAAGAAGGTATTGCAGTCGGAAAGCGCTGCTCCATCCCAGGACTGAAAGAAAACGCTGATCCTTGTGAGGGTGCAAAGGCCCTCTTTTCTCTCAACTTTCCCGTGCCATTGGCAGTCGCTGGTGTGCCAGCATTGGTCCTACGAATCGTAGGCCGAAACACGCGTGGAAAGGCAATGGGAGTGCTTTGGCTATCAGCCCGTTTCTGGCTTCCACCATGGGCAGTTCGATGCAGATTCCTGTCTCGAAGCTCGCTGCTATTAAAGCTAGTGCGATTGACATCAAGTTCGTCTTGGCGCCGGCAATCCTCGTCAATGTCAACGGCAAAGTCAGAAAGCTCGCTCGAATATACCTTGGCGGAAGCGATCGCTTGTTTGCTCGCACTACCACAGGTACCTCCGGAGGTTCGGCATTGCCGAACGTCTCTTTCAAGTGAAACGAAAGAACACGGCCTTAGGCGTTTGGACGGTGGTTCTTCCGCGTCCCTACCAGCTTCCAGCGCCGCCGAACCCTCCTCGGCTGGGAGGATGAAGAAAGATCGATCTTGATCACCGGATTTCAAGGATTTTCCGTGGCCGCAAGGCCGGAGAACGAATTGCTTGCCGCGTTTCATTGATAATGAGAAGAGAGACTCGACACCATTGCCATCGAGTGGTGCTTCTCCTGTCGCGCGATCTTGAAACATCAAAGGAAGGGGCATAGACAATCTCTCGTAGATCCTGGAATGATCGCAATCGTCCTGGGGGACAGGCGACTCCAGTGTGGGGATAAAGAGCCTTGAACTCATTTCGAGCTGCTTCCCTGTTATTAGCAGGGGCATGAGATTAGGTGTGCTAAGCGCAGCCGATGCTTGATGCAAGAGTATAGAAGTTTGAGACCCCAGCACGAGATTTGTGGGCGCGGTGCAATGCGGCGATGGCTCTATGATTCGATGAGTGATGGGTGATAGATTCTTTGCCATCTCGTGGTTTCGAATCTCTCTTAACTTCTCAGCCTGTTGATCCATTGTTCTCTGAAACTGTCACGGGCTACGTCCACGGACTGTGTTGTGAATGCCAGTCCTATCGGAAGCAACGACCGGACGCAAATCTTATCTTTGCGTTGAATCAATGATTGTATTGCAAACGTTATTCTTTCGTCGGATTAGATTCCTCTGTGATGTTTGCGTTCCTCTGCCCTTTTCGAGGTGAGAATTCTTTTCTTGCGTAGCTATCCACGCAGAAATATTGCACCTCTACCTTGGTAGCATTTCCCACATGAAAAAGAACATCCTCAGTTTCGCCACAACATATGGTACTTAAGAAACGATGAGACACGCCTTCCTCCTACAAATTGTCAGAATGATGTGTACTCTATGTTTTTGTATTGAATTTCCGTCTGTTGTTCGGAGCATTTCTCATAGTAGCCTTGGGGTTGTGTCTTCTGCACGTCACAATTTATGATTACTTAGAAGAACGATAAGGTTTCTTGGCCCTAAGGTCGGACGCAGTGACACGGTGCGTGCCAAGGTGACGAGGAATGGGCCGAACCCTTTCCGCCCAATCGGAACGCCGACGACAGCTAACTTCTCGCGTGGCAATAGGAAGTCCGTTCCACTCCTGTTCCGTCGTACAGAGAAAACGCGCTTCTGACAATCGTCTTGCCCTCTTTCGTGATGTGTCCTGGTAGAAATAAAGCGGAGTTCTCGAATTGATAGTTTTGGCTCAGAAAAGATCTACCGTATTAGCCGAGCAAGAGACCTCTCCCAAGAACGACAGCCTTTAGAGCTGCAACAATAAAGTAGGGTACCCATGCTATGAGGGGGCTACTGCTGACTGTCCGTACATTCCTTTCAGCTAGCAGATTCAAAGGATACGATGAGGATACCTTGTTGTTGTGTAGCTAGCAGCCAAGATGGGGGGATACTATTCGTTGCGCCCTACCTCTTACCGCCGGTTCTTGCAGCAGATCATGGTGCGCGGTGTGGTGTTGGTATTCTAGAGTCGGGACAAACAGTACGATAGTAGACGACTAGTAGCGACCGGTGGTGGTGTAGGATACTAGTAAGCAGACGAACAGCAGCAGGGGGTCATCACTGTAGCAGGCGAGGATTGGTAATCCCCAGCAACCCATACTGGAAAGCTGGCGATATCAGCCACTATGCATTGCCTCTACGACAGGTTTCTAAGTAGCTTGTAGTCGAGGGATCATGATGCATGATCAGCGGTGTGGTGGTGGTGGTACTAGTACTACTACTCGTAGTAGCAACCGCGCCTCCAAATCGTCCTTTTTTATGATGGCGCTGGGACGATGATGGCAGTACAACAGCAACTACTGCTCTGTCCTCACTCGGCAACGTTATAATTTAACTTTTCGCGGACTTGGCGTTCCTCTTCCAAAGGTAGTCTTTAATCTGTGACTCTCTGAATGGGGTAGTTTCTAACTTGGACGACGTACAGTCGTGCGTACCGTCCACTTGGCCAACTTCCGGCGGTGGCAGGAGACTCATAACCTCTTGCAGCCAAGAGGGCGAAGAAAATGATTGGCTGATCTTCGCCCAAGATCTTTCGTCATTCGACGACGAAGTTCCTCGCGACACCAAAGAATGAGCAGACGGGTCGTTGCACCACGTTTCGTTGAAAGAAGGATACGAGAAACTGAAATTTTCTGACAAAGTGACATCACAATCAGTGGCTGCAACAACGAAGAACGTTTGGACGACCATTGAATCCTCTACCACACAACAGCTCTCTTGGGTTGACGATCTTTTCGCAGCTCGTCGTTCCCCCTTTCGCTCCTATTGTATTGCGTCCTTTCGCCACTTGATTCCCCAATAGAGTGGAGACATTTGGGCCCATTCTGTTCCTAGAGAAAGCCGATTCTTTACTACAACAGCTTTTCTCCTTTTCATTCTCTCCCTCCTATCCTCTTGACAAAGCCAATCATGAAAGTAGTAGCATTGTCAATTGCCTCATTGATGGCTTCTGGGGCCGTGGCCTTCGTGCCGGCACTTCCCAAATCAATGACCGTCCCTGGATCGTCCTCCAGCCTTAAGATGGTTCTTGAAAAGCCGGCCACCAAAAAGATCTCTAAACTCGAACAGCTCAAGGTTGACTCCAAGAACTTGGTTCACCCACTAAAAGAGGTACGTGACACTGCGTTCTCGTCTGACATGGGATAAATTTAGCTTGGCTGGACTACTAGCGAGTCGATGGCTTCTGCTGCTTTGCTATTGATGGCGTACGTGTTATGCAATGTCCAGTGCATGGATGATCTTCTTTGTTTAATATGGCAGTAGCAGAAGAATCATGCCCCACTCGAAATGATTGAAGTCATTCTTTCCCCGTCTGATCGATATATGCAGACGACCAAGAAAGGCCCCGTCCCATAAGCCAGTGGACATTTGGGGTGAACTCTGATCGGTGGTGTTTAGATACTATGGCGTTGCCTGACTCGTTTTCCATTACAACTTTGCGTCTTCTGTGTAATTCGACTATCGGAATCTCACCTTTTCGTTTCTTAATTGGCAGCAACTCCTCACCGAGGAAATCGGCATTTCCAAAGACGCCTATCAGATCATGAAGTACCATGGATCCTATCAACAATCTAACCGCGAAAGTAAAAGCAAAGAGAAAGACTACCAATTTATGTTGCGTCTGAAACAACCTGCTGGAGAGTTGCCGGCTGATCTTTACCGATTGCTAGACGATCTGTCGGCGAAGCATGGACAAGGTGATTTGAGAGCCACTACTCGTCAATGCTTCCAAATCCACGGCATTATGAAGGGAAGTCTGAAGACTGTTATCAGCAGTATCATGAACATTGGATCGTCGACGGTCGGTGCTTGTGGTGACGTCAACAGAAACGTCATGATGACTCCTGCCCCGTTTACGTCTCCTGATTACGAGTACGCCCGTGAATATTCCAAGGTGTTTGCTCATTTGTTCCGACCAATGACTCCTGCCTTCACCGAGATTTGGTTGGATGGTGAAAAGGTTGCTACCGCAGAAGTGTGGGGCAAAGAGGTCGAGCACCACAATATCGACGATGTTATGGTGCATGATAATGGCCGAGGTATCGTCCTTGATCACCCCGTCGAGCCTATCTACGGAGATCGATACTTGCCTCGCAAGTTCAAGATCGGTGTTACTGTTCCCGGGGACAACTCATTGGATATCTACACCAACGACATCGGTGTCGTCGTCATTACCAACGACGCCGGTGAATTGGAAGGTTTCAACGTCATGGTAGGAGGTGGTATGGGACGCACGCACAACAAGGAGAATACGTTTGCCCGGGCTGCGGATCACATGGGGTTTGTGCCCAAGGAAGATATCATGGAGTGCATGAAGGCAATCGTTGCTGCCCAACGCGACCACGGAAACCGAGATGTCCGCGCTAACGCCCGTATGAAGTACTTGGTGCACACGCTTGGTATCGACAACTTCCGCACCCTAGTCGAATCTTACTTTGGAAAGAAGATCCAACCCTGGAGACCAATGAAGGAATGGAAGTACATGGATTGGATGGGATGGTGGGACCAAGGAAATGGCAAGCTCTTCTACGGTTTGCACATCGACAATGGCCGCGTGAAGGATGAAGGCAGCTTCCGCCTCAAGACCTGCCTTCGAGTGATCGCGGACAAGTTCAACACTCCGATGATCTTAAGTCCTACGCAATCCATCATCTTCCGGGATATTGATCCCAAGGATAAGGCTACCTTTGATGCAATTTTTGCCGAACACGGAATCTTGCCATTGGAACAGGTCGATCCCCTTAACCGTTTAGCAATGGCCTGCCCAGCCTTGCCACTATGCGGGCTGGCTCAGACTGAAGCCGAACGCATCATTCCAAGCTACTTGCTACGCATACGAGCCGTCATGGACAAGATGGGATTGAGCGATGAAGAAATCCTTATTCGAATGACTGGATGCCCAAATGGATGCGCTCGCCCATACATGGCCGAGTTGGCTTTTGTTGGGGACGGGCCCAAGAGTTACCAAGTCTGGTTGGGAGGAAGCCCTGTCCTGACCCGTACTGCCTACCCCTTCATGGCCAAGATGCCTGCCGACGACTTGGAGAAGACGCTCGAACCCATCTTCGCCATGTACCTTGCACAACGAGAGCAGTTTGAAGCCTTTGGGGACTTTTGCCATCGCGTTGGAGCGGACGCGATCGAAAAGTACATGGGATCCTACACGCCGGCTTTTGCCTAATGGAACCGGGTATTTGATGACAACGTCGCTATTATTGTCTACAGATTTGGTTGATGAATGTTTCCATCGAGCGACGAACGTGGGAAAGACATGAATGGACCAGTCCAATCCGCACAACAAGAAACTCAAATCAAGTATTGCCGCTCTATGCCGTGCCCTCCCAGAATTGGTCACGACATAATAACGATACTAGCACCCCACCAGATTTCGATATCCCCCTAAACCGATGCCAATTGTATCGATTCAATGATGCCCATAGCGAGCAGAAGACTGGTACCCAACCTGTCTAGGAAACCGATTGGGACAGTTTGTCTTGGAGGCGTGAAAGACTCTCGGGGTGCTGGAAAGCTCAACGAGAGTACAAGCGATTTCGATAACTTCCGATGGAGGTCGCACCATCGGCTGCATTTGGCGAGAATGCTGCACTGTTTGCGCCATGCCAAAGCCAGCACGAAAGCAGACAGGAGGCCCCATCGCTCCAGCTACCAATCGATTCTGCTGCCAATAGTTCGTTTGAGTCACTGCACCGGTGACTTGTTGCTGATTCTTCTGCTCTTGAATATAGATCTCGAGGTCTTCGAAAATGTTGATGCCGCTTTGAAGCTTCTTCACTTGTTGCTGCCCATGTGACTTGACTTGGACATTGTCCCTGTGATTCAAGGGCAAGAATGTGAGGGGATTGACTGTATGACGTATAGCGATTGCAATTTGTTGCCGAGCCGACTGCCACAACATACCGTGTAGGGATGAGTTTGGAAATCATCTTCCAATTGCTTGGGCCGTACACGCGGAGGCCTTGGAGAAAGGCGAGATGTTCATATCTCGTCCATGGACCCGACATACTTAGTTTGGTCTCCTTTCGACGCTTGAATGGGATTTCAAGCTTACAAGGTTTTGGGGCCGAAGCCGCGAACGACTGGGAGGATTTCTTGCCACCTGGAGAGGTTTGGCGGTTGTTGGAAAGGTCGGAAAGCGGAAGACGAGTTGGCGCCATGATGAGGACAAAGGAGATCTAGGCCTTTTGATTTGGAATTGGTCGATACACAAGAAATCAAAGTGTTGGAATGGATATTGACTTGGTCAGCAGACCCAGCGAGAGGTCATGGGAACGAAGTTGCCGTTGTTTCGAAAATGTGAGAGGGGGAGAGTTTTGTGTCGGGCCAACGATGATGTTGCATTTCGTCCATTCTACAGGTATTTATACATAAAAATGTACTGATAATTTAAAACTAAGTTTTAGGGTACGAGTCATACAATGAGGCATACATATACTTGAGCTGTTTCCCGCCACAAACTTGCGTGCGGAAAAGCATGGACCGCCATCAATAGCGACCATGGGCGGTGGGGACAGCAACAATTGCATTTCCTCCTAGCTAGACTCCACAACTCTTAAGTATCGCAGCATCTTATTTCTCTTGCAACTCGACTACTTTTCAAAAATGGTTTGTATTCGTCAGGCCACAGTGCACGATTTGTTGCAAATGCAAACCACCAATCTTTGGTGTTTGCCAGAAAACTACCAGGTGAGATCATGGCACATGTGCCGACCGCCGCCTCTCGGCATTTCCGCCTATCGACACTCATCGCTCATCCGTTCGATTTGCTTGAAATACGTAGATGAAATACTACTTCTATCACCTGTTAAGCTGGCCGCAATTGTTATGGGTGGCTGAAGATTTTGATGGCAAGATTGTAGGCTATGTCTTGGCGAAAATGGAAGAGGACGAACGGCAGCCGAAACACGGCCACATCACATCCTTGTCGGTGTTGCGAACGCATCGAAAGCGGGGTATCGGTAAGTACATCCTTGGATGCAAACGAATCATTCTTTTCTACTAGTTCTCATCAAAGTCTTCGCCCGACGTTCCTCGCTCTCCAGCCACTGCTTTGATGAGACGATCCCAGCAAGAAATGCAAGAGGTATTTGATGCCGAGTACGTCAGTTTGCATGTCCGAAAGAGTAACCGAGCGGCATTTCATTTGTATAGCGTCACATTGAGATATGTGGTGAACGATGTAGAAAAGGGTTACTATGCGGACGGAGAAGATGCATATGATATGCGATGTTATTTCACGAAAGAAGACGAGAATGCTGGCGGAGAGTCTTCCGTCGAGCCTCCGACGGAGCAAATGGCGAGTCTAGAAGTGTCTGCAAATTAGGAAAATAGATAAATGCACATGTAACATTCCAGCTCTAGCCGCGAAAATGTTCATTGCGATAGCTGCCGCCGAGTCTAGCATGTGCTGTGAACGTTAGGATGGAGACGACTAGGTTGTGCCGGCGTATTGTCATGAAAGTCCCGAGGGTAGTTACTGTTGTCTTTGGTAGCATGCAAATCCTCGCGTCTAAAGTTCAGTACCACAAACTAAAAATAGTAGAACCCATCCCTATTTGCGGATTACCTATTCATCGTCGTCCCACAAATCCTCGTCGGCGTCCATGGCCGCCACCTTTTCGGCTGCATCTGCTCGAAAGGCAGTCAACCCGGTCAAATCCTCCAAGTACGAGCCATCCGTCGATTGGCATACTTGATGGACCATTTCTAATTTGTTTTCGTGATATGCTTGGACCAAGAGCGGCGAGCATCCCGTGCAACATCCGAATGCAGGTACGGTAGGCGTCATCATTTGATAGCTCACTAAACTTCCACGGATTTGATGTGGCATCACACCCAAAGCTCCGGCAGACGAGGCCGAATCTTCCGAAGAAGATGTTGGGTTGTAGTTTCCGGTCGCCCGACTTGCAGCGGATGGAGCGCGAGCGCGTTGCTTCAGTGGATGGTGCAACAGGGCCACCATCAATTCGACAGCCATACTGGCGGCAATGGGAGCCAAACCTGGCCGAGTGACAGTACATTGTTGATCTAGCGTCCGATTCTTGGTAGAGTTTTCCGGTGCGACGACATCGTTGCAGAAGTAGCAGCCCAACCGGGTTCCTCCATCGACATCATCTTCCACCACCGCGCCTCCATGACGCATGACGAGCCAAGAGTCAAGACCCAAAGCTGCATTGATCATAATCTTGTTGTGCGCGGCTGCCATGAGAGTAGGCAACCATCGGGACTCGCGCGTATCCGTCAACAAGTAGACAACGTCGCACTCTTGAATGAGCTGGTCCAGTTTGGTCACCGAGTCGGCAATGGCTTCGGCGCTTTCCGTATGACCCGGCATGGGAATACTCAAATGCACACCAGTCGCATCCACATCGGCGGCAATTTGTTTCAGGGCATCCGCCGCTGCCTGTGCCTTTGGTTTGCCGGCTCCGTTATTGAAATGACAATCTTCCAATGTAAATAGATTTTGTCGGACTGGGTTCGAGTAACTGACATTACCATAATCCAACAAGGTAAACTTTCGAATTCCCCAACCGAGCAAGGTACGAGCTACAGAACATCCCAAAGTTCCCGCGCCCAGCAACAAGACTTTGGTATCCTGAAGCATATCCACTTGAAGACTTGGAATCATTCGCCATTTCATGAGTTTCAAGTTCAAATCTGCCGCCTGGATTGCCAAATGAGTAGAATCTAATAAAGGCCTCAAATTGACCCATCGAGGTCCCGGCTTTTGTCGAGCATTCAATTCCCACCCGACCGCTTTGAAATTACCTGTAAGAGAACCTTGCTCATTATGCGAATCATCGGAATAGAGATAATCCTTGCTGGAAGGGATGGTCACTTCGAGAAGCAACAAACGCTCGAATGTCGACGTACAAACTTCAGGCGTCAATTCTGTGTTTCCAGTACCCGGTTCGATTCGTCGCACGGGTGCCCTCCAGCTCACAATCGAGACTTTTCTTCCTTCCAATCCACAATTTACGGCTAGATAAGCAATCAAATTGCGTAATGGCCATCCCATGGCAGGCTCTGTCGAACTAGTAGTAGCGGGCGTCCATGAAGTGGGATCCATAAATCCAAAAATCACCCCCTCCAAGTCGGCGTCTGTTTTGCCTTGTACGACTTTTTGAACGGCATTTTTTGTCAAATGCCACATTTGCGTCTCAGTAGCAACGAAAAACGGCGGCAATCCCAAAAATCCTTCTTCCAACGCCTTGTATCGAAAGGAATGAAATTGTTGTGGCAAGTTTCGAAACACGGCATTGGCATTCTCGCTGGGTATCCATGTCGCCTGTATGGGCGTTTGACACATGAGCGCCGGAAATCCAAACCAGTACAAGACTTTGTGTTGCTTCAAATCCGCAAACGTCAATACTGTAAAGGCATTGAGAGTGGCATTATCTGCTTGACGATGACGATCAAACCAGGCGTGCAGGGCGTCATTCAAGAATTCATTCTTGTCGCGTTTCGAAAAAGACTCGAGCGTATTCAGGCCGACGAGACTTCCCTGGCTAGCTACGCGATCATTGGCAATGGCATCCGTGTCACTGGGATTGAGAGAAGATTCCATCAACTGGAAGCGAGAGTTTCCTCCCGTAGTATAGCTAGCAATCAAGGGAATCGGATCCTCCTTGAGTTTGATTTCTTCGAGCTTTAAATGGCAGTACTGCACCCAGAAAGGACTTTCGACCGTCGAAGCAAAGGGAAGGAACTTCAGTTGAAAGGAATCGGCACTGTAAGTCGGTTCCGTCATGGCGATAGACTCGAGCAGTCAAAGCAAAAAGAGAGTGGGGTGTACGGAGAGGTTAGAGTCGACGATGACGGTTGCCAAGTGGCACATCAATCATGGTGACGGGGCGACGATGGAGGGAAAGAACGAAAAGGGCGGGTTTCGTCGCGATCTTTCTTGCTATGGACTGGGATCCGTGACTTAACAGTCATGACCCGTTGGACTTTGCGATTCTGACTAGCAGGATTCGAAAGTCCCGCTTCACTGCTCGCGCCAGCCATCTCTACTCACATGATTGACCATATTTGAACACCCATGGTTGCCCGTGTGGGACTACAAATTCAACGGATGAGTATGTAGGGCCGCCGGGCGCGCATATAATTGGATACTGGACATAACGTGTGGGAAACAGCCGAGCCGGACTCATGAAAATTTCGAGGGGTGCTCCATCGATCATCGCTCTACAGTAGCTATTGGCATCATCACGAGTTAAAGTAAGCTAAGTGTTCGTTTGTGCGAAGCAAAAGGTGGATGAGGAGTAGAGCATGGAAAGAAAGTAAGAAAGTTTCATTCTTTCCGCCTATTCACTATTTTGCAAAGTTCTTGTGAGGATCGCTACGTTGTATAAAGTTTGCAGCATTTGCATCGGCATCGATCATTGACGTCGCCAAACCACTGACGCACTACTCATAGAAACCCACAACAATGTCGTATAAGAATCCGTGGTGGGGGGATAACTCGGCCGATGAAACACCTTATCAAGGGGATGCCTACAGTATCGATAGTTCACTTTATATTGAAGAAGATGACGATAGTGTTGAAGACAGCAGTGTCGATGACTGCTCCGATAGGAACGTTGTTCCTGATGTTCCGTCGCCGCCCCCAGCACATCGGGTAACAGTTACCCGTTCTAAAGATGTTTCCCCTCCTAGTGTTCCAGCTCCTCGATCGTTTGGATCAACTGGATATCAACCTAAAGTCGTGGCTTCTGATGTTCCTGACACTGCGAGTCCTTCTCGAAGCAGCCCCACCCGAAAGGCTTTACAAGACCTTTCAGCCACTGTTTCAGAGAAGCTTTCCAAAGGAACAGCCAAAGTCTCCAAGAACTTGTCCAAACACTTGAGTTCCTTGCGATCTTCACTCGATCGCCCAAAGCCTGTTCCTACTGGGAGAGTAGAGGAAAGTGCTGTCAAAAATGTTAGCGACGCTCCGGCAAGCCCACCCATTAACAACGTCAACAAATCGCCTTCCCGCAAATCCATGACCGAAAGTATGACCAAAGGCATCTCGAATCTTGGGAAAAAGGCCAAGAGTTTTCGAGACGAGCACCTGCGGGCTGGAGAGGAACGTGCCCCCAAGCCTGTTGTTGAAACTCCTGCAGGCCCAGCCTTCAACGTTTCCGATGTTCATAAATCGCCGCCCCGCAAGTCGTTGACGGAAAGTGTGACCAAAAGCATGTCGAACCTCGGTAAAAAGGCTAAGAGCCTTCGAATGGAACACCAACGGACACAGTCCAATCTAACAGAAGTGTCGACGCAACGAGATGTTGCTTCAACGAGAAGTGGAAGAAGCACCAGCACTGGCAGCAATACGGACAATTCAGGTTTTCGAAGGTACAGTGTCAAGGAGCTTATTCAAAGCTTGGGTCGACCTGACGTGGACCTACCGCCGGCTCTAGAACGCCGAGTTCGTGATTTCAAGTTTGCACAAGGCAAACGAAGAGAACGACATGGTGACAACAAACCATGGGGCATTTATGGGCTCTACGCACATCTGTCGGAGATTAGGGCCGACTTGGAGTGGGCCGAAGATGCGGCATGGCGACGGCAGCGCTCGGAGCCCTATCTCAGCTGGTCGGACTTTGAAAAGTCACGTGACAAGGGATTACGGAATCGACCATGGTTTACCTACGCAATGATTGCAATTTGCACCATCATGTTGATTGTCACGTTGGGAGTCAATGGTTGGAAGGTGGAACCGTTGCATGTCAATCCATTGATCGGACCCTCTAGTGAAACATTGGTCAAAGTGGGAGCACGGCAGACGGACTTGATTGTTAATGAGGGACAATGGTTCCGGCTCTTTACCCCTCTTGTTCTGCATGCCGGTTTGGTGCACTACTTCATCAACATGGGGGCCCTGTTCTTTATCGGTGGAGCCGTGGAGCAATCGCACGGTTTTGCGAGTGCTGCTGTCCTCTTCGTCCTTCCAGCTGTTGGTGGGAATATTCTTTCCGCCATTTGTTTGCCACAGTATATTTCGGTAGGAGCGTCGGGTGGTATCTTTGGCTTGATTGGCGGCTGCCTCGCCGATATTTCCATCAACTGGAACTTGCTTTTTCTCAAGTCGACAACCGATCAGGAGTCTCGGTGGCGCCACTTTATGGTCCTGTTTTGGTTGGCATTCGATATTGTTGTCAACTGCGTCCTTGGCTTTACGCCCTTTGTCGATAACTTTACTCACTTGGGCGGCTTCCTTTATGGACTCTGCTGCGGGCTTTCTACCATTGAACGTCTGGCAGTAGGATTCTTTGGCTTGAGATCGGACAAGTACTCCAAGGCCTGGGGCACGTTTGTCAGATTCTTTGGCTTGATTGCCAGTGTTTTATGCATCATGATCACCACAGTTATTCTCATTCAATCGGATGGCCTCACGAGTCCATGTAATGGTTGTCGGTATATTTCGTGCGTACCCTTTCCGCCGCGAACCGACGATAAGTGGTGGTACTGCGACGATTGTGACTTTGTAAAGGCCGACTTGTTTGTCGATGGAGCCGGAACGGGTCTTTACAAGGAGATTGACCTCACGTGCCCGAATGGTGACATTGAAACCATCGATATTTCCGAGGATCAACTATACAAGAAGGACGACGTTCGAAAAGCCTTGCCAACCTATTGCCGCAGGCACTGCGAAGAAGTCTTTATGAATTCGCATTAGAGACTTTCCATGACTGCTGCTGCAATAATTTTAAGACTGCAGTTTTTAACTTTTGAAATGTGATACTAGTTGAGATCTGTGGCTATTGAAAAGGCTTGACTATCCCGCTCGCTACAAGTGCCTAGTACATAAGGTCAAACGACGGAGGACAGAACGCAAGTGCTGCGATGACAACGAGAGCCACTCGCCTGACTGGTGATGAGGAGGATGCATCACTAGGATTGTCAGCAGTAACCGGCGTTTCTGGATCCCCGGGGTTATTGTTTGGATTGTTGGGCTTGTCGGGTGTCTCGATTTCATCCAACAGAGCTGGTGGCAGCGAGCCTCCTTGTTCAACTGTTGGTGAAGCACCCGCCGGTGCAAGAGACGGCGTCGCAGGGCGATTCGTTGGCGCCGGGGCCGTTGTCGATGGAGGATTTGTCGGAGCTGGAGCTTGAGTCGAAGAAGACGACGGCGGAGATTTTGTAGGTTGCGGCACCGGTGCCTCGGTGGGTGCAGTTGTTGGTCGATTGGTCGGTGCAGGTACAGGAGCCTTGGTCGGAAACGCAGTTGGTCGATTGGTCGGTGCAGGTACAGGAGCCTTGGTCGGTGCAGCCGTTGGAGACTTTGTCGGCGCCGCCACCGGGGCCTTGGTAGGTATAGTTGTTGGAGGGTCTATTGGCGTTGGTCCAGTCGGTGCTGGAGGATTTAGTTCGCCTGTGTTCGGCATCCCAAAAACTTCGAAACTCACGCTCCCGTCAGTTTGGTCTTCAAAGTTCGTAATCGTCAGACCGGTCACCTCTATGGCGCCGTGTGCGTAAGCGTCCGTATTCGGATAGGTGGCGGAGTCTGCCACACTCTCACCATTACCTGGGCCGAAGACCAAATTTTGGCCTCCAACCCAGAAATCTGCAATATCACCATTGTCGTTTGCCTTCTCTAGATTGTATTGACCATCTTGTTGCATCAAGGCCACCCTGTAATGATTGCCGTTGCCTGGCCAACCATTCTGGCCAGGAAAACCACGAACCTGATTGCCAGGCCCCTCGGCATTTTCGTCGATGTGGTAAATCAACAAACCACCAGGTTCCCAGAGATTACTGTCAAAAAGAAGAGGACGGCGGACTTCCAGCAGCAAGTACTCTCCCTCTGGATACGGGGACCTGATCATGTACACATCAGGGTATAATTCGGAAGGCCGAAGTGTGTATTTTCCGTCAGAGTTGATTTCCATTGGAGTGATCCAGCCCAATTGATACTTGGTCCAGGGCGATAGGTGCCCAGGCCAATCGAGACGATATTTCTGACCAAACGGAAGTGCCCTGTAGAATTAATCGTGAATGAGACACTCTTTACTTCACAAGAGGCCGTTATTATACCAATATCCGAACTTACATAATGTCAAATCCTCCAAGACCACCAACACAGCAACCAGAATCTGAATAGGGCCCAGCAGTGTCATACAGATCCGGAATGCCGAATAGATGAATCGTTTCGTGCTGAATGATTCCAATGCGAGCCATGTCCGAGTCGCAAGCTCCATTAAAGGCTGAGGCAACCACGTAGGATCCCACCATATGGCCGTATCCTCCAAAGAATCTCGGCTCGCCAGCGACGGCATAGTGGCTTTGGATCCGATCCAACTTTCCCCGGCCATTGGAGCAGTCGACTTCTCCAAGCTCGGCTGCATATCCAGAATGAAGAATGGCAACTGCATCAATGACAACATCATTATCCAAATCAAAAGGCATAAAGTCGAACCCAGTTGCCTCGAGTTGCTCCAGTGCATAAAAGATCACATCTTCGAATTGCACCGTCCCGGGGGTGTTTCCATTGGGCCTTCCTGAGCGTCCTGCAGCGTAGTAGAGCTCGCTATTGTCGGCCTCGATCCAATCCACTACTGTAGCCGAAATCGTCAGCTTGCCATGCGAATTAACCTTTGTATAGTTCGCGATCGAACCGGAAGGAATACTGTCGCTCACTCCGACTCCATTCCAGAGCTCGTCCAACGCTTCGACAGAGGGCAAGGTCCTTGACGCCGGCGTGTCCGTCCATTTCAATGGGATGACCAAGACATTCAGAGCACCTTGTGACTCGACAATGAGCCGGCGCTTCTTAGCTTGCTCCGCAAAATTTCGATCCCTCGTCTCACATTCCGCATCGGACAAGTGCTCGCAGTACTCGGCCGTCAAGGTACGTGGTTGATATTGTCCCGGCGCTTGTTGGGCGGTGATGCCGAGTGCCCACCCGCAAAGAACGACGAGTGATGACTTGAACATCATGGCGCTCGTTCATTTTATGATCGTCCTCGTCGTCCATTTCTGCTTCAAAAGGACCTAGATGCATATATATTCCAACCACAAAGCAAGACCGAGGGTGGAAGATACAACCCACAGGTACAAAAACAATAATGCAAGTTGGGATTACATCGCAGGAAGGCCATATGAAGTTCTCGTGCTTTCATCATAAGTCCTAGAAAGAAATAAGGTGCCGGAAAGAGGGGGAGGGCATAGATATTTCAACTCAAAGAGAAATGACCCCTTTCAGGTACCGGCCGGTGGTATCATAGAGCTTTGAAGGCATGAACAAAATGATAGTAGTAGTCGCTAACGAAGTACAAGCCGACAATGGCACCCGTCCTGAACGAACGTAGTAGCCACGGTAGCTCGATGAACAACTTAGTTGTTGCAACCGCCTGCATGTTCTACAGTTGCCGCCATTACTACTACAGCAGGCTGCATGCAGTCTGTGCAGAATGGGCTGGAGCGTGCTGCTGGTTGATTGCCGCAGGAAGAAAGACGTTGTACAGGGTTGTTACCCATTGAGGATCCACCAATATAAGTCAAAGCGGTATCGCGTGGAAGATAGGAAAGAGTCCGACGGTAAAAGTTGAGGACGGGCACATTGAAAATAAGGCTGTGTTAGTCTAGTAGCTAGGTAGGTAGGTGGGGATTTGCGTAAATGCGCATTCTACTAGAATTCAAAATGCTGTATTGCAAAATCGGTGGCAAGGGCAATTCCCTTTCACAGTAAAGGGTAAGCAACTTAGGCATCGACGGCCCTGGTGAGCTCCTCGCCCAACTCTAAGTCATCTTCACCTTGCTCCTCGTTCAAATCCTTCAAAACCTTGGTCTCGCAGGCAAGGGCACCCTCAAAGGCTTCCTTTTCTTCCTTGGTCGCAGCAAGGCTAATTTGCTGCCGAATATCCTTGATGTTGGCAAGGATATCGGCACGGCGCTCAGTAAAAGATTTGGCAATGTGGAACTTTTGGCTCTTCCACTCAGAAGGAATGGTGTGGGCACCAGGGGCATAGTGCAGAACGTTGGTACCCAAGTGCGGCTCGATGACCGAGTCTCCGTGAGCAGAAGACTTGTCGGCCTTGTCCATGGCAGCACGCTCTTCTGGAGTACCAATGTAAACTTCATCGTGTTGGAATCCAGCAATCTTCTTGTGGATGATACCCAAGAACCAAGCTCCGGCGCAGATACCCGTCGCCTCCAAGAACAAGGCGCAACGAAGGAAAACGTAGACAAGAGGGTTGGAAAGAAAGGCAATGGGGAAGGCCGAAGCAACCAATTGCCATGCGATGGATCCAAGAATGGTAGTGATAATGGCACCCAAGAAGCCCATGTTGAAAAACTTTTGAATGGAATCAGAGACACCGAAGATGTTGGGGTCGACGCCAATCTCAACGTTCAAGGTAGTAACTCGAGCAATCACAAAGAAGCAAAGAGTGACACACATTTGACGTCCAACCATGAATCCAGGAAGGTTGCGTCCTTCTCCGCGGAACAAGAGCTCGCAAGTCTTCATGGCCATGGGGTGATCTCCGCGCTCCTTCTTGGGAAGCTTGGAGACGGCAAAGAAGGCGATTTGCATACCCTCCAACAAACCGACAACGGACATGAGCACAAAGAAGAGAACGACGGCAACGCCGTTGGGTACACCCTCCCACATGGTCGTTTCTCCTTGGAACAGAGCCGCCAATGTGACGGCAAGGGCGAAACCGAGGATAGCAACGGACCAGATGCAACGTCCCCAGAAGAAGACTGCCTGAGCGGGGGTTCGAGGTGCTTCATTGGTGGCAATGGGCTTTCCGGCCAACCAGTAGAAGAAGTATTGGATAAGGTACGAAGTGTGCATGACACCAGTCATCTCAATCAACATGGCAACCCAGAAGGTGAAAGTCATGAAATGGGTGTTGATGTAATCAAGCATGCAGTGCGAGGCGTTGGTCTGTCGCAAGAACAGAAAGTTAGTGAGCGCTTTGAAAGAAAGACGAAAAGGACGCAATCAGCCGAAAAAGTCGAGCTTACCTGAGCCGTGAGCTGTCCGACAGTGACGACGGTCAAAACCATGGCAATACCAGATCCAAGGAAGATGTTCTCCAACCAGCTGGGGAAGTTAAAGACTTCGGCACCCGAAATAGGAGCACCGCACATGTTGATAGTGAAATTGATGAAGATTACCATGAACTGACGTCCCATGAGGTATCGGTCCAAGTTATCTCCCTTGTGTCCTTGAGAGCAGATCTTGTAGGTGATAGGGTGAGATTCTCGGTATAGTTCACGGTCGACAGGGGGAAGCCCGACCATGGAGCACTGTCCTCCTTCCACCATAGACATCCACGTGATTCCGGCCCACATGACCACGATGGCAAGGGCGGGGTGTACGTCGGCTGAGAGCTTGGTGTTTCCATTGAGTTGCAAGGCAGTAACAATCACGATGGAGAAAACCACGAGAAACATGGAGTATCCCATCTTCACGTAATCGAAAGTAGAGTGATGCATGATGGTTTGTTAGATTCGAGGTATCAACCTTTATTACAAGAAAGTGGTATGACGCGAATGAAAAGGACGTCCCTCAACTAAATGAGCACTCGGGTCGTTTGCATTTTTTTGTGGCAGCCAGTTTCACCAGGTAATTGGCGACCGGACGGGGACGACGGCTCTTCGCACAATACCGAAATGTGCTCCGGAGACATGCCACCTTCTAAGTATCTTTTCTATTCTCACCTACGTCATTGAATATATGGCATAGTTGACCCTATTCGTTGGAAACCGTTTTTTCATTGGCAAATACATTAATACGGTTAAATCTCCGTTTGCAAAGTGAGGCGAGCTATTTATTTTACCTTCCTTGCTTCTGCTGTCGCGCAACGCATGTGAGGAAGAGAGATGATAGCTTTATATCAAGGAAGAACAAAGAATGTTCTTGTTGGAGGAAGCTGCAACCCCTCTATTAGTAGCAGCACTAGCTGCAATCATGTGCCTACTACGCTAACCTCGAGGGGCCGGTGTTGACCCTGCCGTCGTCGCCTTGCATCAACCCTGTGGAGGGCGATATCCCATCTTCAATAGTGTATGAAGGGGAGCGGCGACCCTCGCAGAAAAACGGGGTGACGTCCATTTCGAGCTCATCTTGGTAATACCCTGAGATTTTTTCGGGATGGACAGGCGAATCTAGTAGAGAAGGTGGGGTATGAAGGACTGGAATTCGCTCTTTCGGAGGCCCAATGTAGTATTCATCTCGGTGAAACCCGGCAAGCTTCTTATGGATAGCCGCAATGACCCAAGCTCCTGAACAAATTCCAGTTGACTCTAAGAAGAGGCAAAATCGGAGGAAAATGTATGTCGTGGGTAGTCGGAGGAAGAAGAATGGGAAGGCAGAAGCGACAAGTTGCCACGAGATAGAGGCAATCACAGTCGTAACAAGAGCACCCAACAGACCAGTGTTGAAGAAGAGCTGTAATTCGTCGGAAACGCCAAAGAGGTTCTCACCATTGCCAACTTCGATGCTCATGGTAGTCACTCGGGCGATGACGAAGAAGCATCCAGTGACGCACATTTGACGCCCAATCATAAAACGGGGTAAATTTCGTCCCTTGCCCTGGAACAGGAGGTCGCAAGTCATCTTGCTAATGGGATGATTCATATCGCGCTCGGACTCGGAAAGCTTGGCCACGGCAAAGAAGGCGATTTGTGCCGCCTCTAGCTGACCGACGACGGTCATGAAGAATACAAAGAGGAAAATGGCAACGCCATTCGAGACACCCTCCCACATTTCCGTCTTTCCCTGGAAGAGAGCGCCGATTGTGATAACAGTTGAGTAAACGAGGATGGCGAGGGAGAAAGCCACACGACCCCAATAAAAGAAATTTTGCACGAGCGTCCTTGGGGGTTCGCCACTGGTAGTAATGGACTTTCCCGCCGCCCAGAAGGCCACCATTCGGAAGAGGTAGCAGACATGGAGCAAGCCAGAAAATTCGATGGCGAGCGCAAAATAAAGTGTGAAGAGGGAAAAGTAGTTGTTGATGTAGTCCAGCATGCCGCTTGATGCATTGACTTGACTATTCAACTGCCCCGCCATTGCAGTAAGCAAAATGACTGCAAGATCAGATCCAAGAAATAATTCGATAATCCAGTGCGATAGGCCGGCTACATGAGCGTCGCTACTTGTGGCACAGCACACGTTTGTGGCGAAGACGATCAACAAAACCATGAATTGTCGTCCGAGCAAATAACGCTCCAAATTGTCGCCCCTGTAGGCAAGGGCTGTGCTCATGTGGGTCCTGGGGTGTGATTCGGCGTACAACGCTGGATCAATTGGCGCAAGGCCGATGAGAGCCGCCTGACCTCCCTCCACCATATTCAGCCAGAGCAACAGCAATACCAGGCCTAGAAGAGTAAAGCCCGGAGTAATCGCTTGAGAGGCTCGAGTTTGCTCGCTCAGGATGAGCGAGATGACTATTGCCGCACAGAAGAGTAATAGGCATGATGAGTAAACATACTTGAAGAGCTTACAAGGGGAGAATTTCATCTGCGACAACACAAAACAAGCATGATGAGATA